>CM047587.1:31366576-31385897 GCA_026184515.1 Peronosclerospora sorghi | reverse complement strand
GAGCCATGGCAACGTGTTGAATTTCCTGTTCTCACAGCCATAAACCATGTTCAAGCAGCACGTGCGGACGACCCAAAATGGATTCCGCAATTTTGTCGCCTTGCTGGAACCACATCCTATTTTCCACAAAAATAGTCGGTCTCCGCAGGTGAATGTGCGTACCATACTACTGTGTGTCTGATGCGCCTTGGCAGCTACGGCAACGGAGCCGCGCTGCCAAAATATTCAGTGAATATTTGGCATCGGAAAAGGAACCGTCGTGCTTTACACGGAACGAGTAATCAAGGCGTTGTGCTCTATTCGGAGCTATTGGGTTTTCTGGCCAGAACGGGCGCTCAGGAACGAGATCTCTGCAGTCCTGTAGAAAGAAGGCTTCCCTGGGTGTCTCGCTTTTGTGGATGGGACCACTGTCCCGTTGCACCAGAAGCCTGCGGTGGACGGCCAAACATACTTTGATCGCAAGCATAAGTACTCGATATCGTTGCAAGGTGTTTGTGACAGTGACAAACGTGTCACTGCATACCACTTTGGATGTCCTGGATCTGCTCATGACTCGACGGTGTACAAGGACTGCGACTTGTACAAAACCCCGGCGAAGTACTTTGGCCCAGGCGAGTACCTGTTGGCTGACTCAGCCTACGCAAGCTCGAGCACCGTGGTGCCTTGCTACAAGTCTCCGGCTGCTTTGGTGCAAGAGAATGCAAAGTTCAATAATTGCCTGGCGCACTCCCGGGTTAGAAACGAGCATTGCACTGGGGTGCTGAAAGGCATGTGGAGTTCTCTCCGAGAGATCCGCCGGACATTAAACGGTATTAAAGAGATGAAGCACATCAGGAACTGGGTGACCGTGTGCATTGTACTTCACAACATGCTCGCTCACCGGGGGGATGCTTGGGCGGATCTCTATGAAGAGGGGGATGTTCCGGAGGAGGCTAAAGAAGATCTCTGTGGCGGAATTGTGAGTACATCCAGTGGTTGCCGTCGGGATGATCTGAAACTAACGACTCTAGCTATAAATTATTTCAGAGGGTTCCTCCCAATGCAGTAAACATATCTGCGAGCTCGAAAGGAGCGGTATGCTTTGACCTAACATCTCAGAAGATTGAGGATTTTTTCTATTTCCTCAGCACTCTTCTCCTACTTCAAAGCTTCCAGTACAACTTCCTTTTCCGCATCTTTCTTTCTCAACTCCAATTCCTGTTCTTCCCCGACTACAACTTGCGCGCCTTTTCTTCCCTTTCGACAACCCATCGGTGCTTTCTCTCCCCCCTCTCGGCAGCCCATGTTGCCTCTCTTTCCTCATTCTCTCTCTCCCTCTCGCGCTTCTCATCTTTCCACTTCTCCTTCTCCCACTGGAGCCTCTTGTCATCTACCTCCCGAATCGCTAAGGCCTTCTCTTGTGCTGCCTCCTTTAACGCCGTAGCGAAATTTTGGCGCGACTGCATGCTGGCATTTTGCAGAGACGGCGGAGCCTTGCGCTTATCTTTCGTTCTTCCTCCGGGCGGCGTCTTCCTCTTTTGGCCAGGCGTTACTAGGGGTTCCGGTAGGGGAGACGGCAAGGGCGGAACGTCATCGGCGAGATCTCGTGGAGGGCTATTCCGAACTTCCTCTTCCTGACTGGGACCCGGTGGACTTTCTAATGGACTTGCTGGTGAGCCTAAAATGGATCGGACATGCAAAATAAAAATCAAAATGAAAAGTGAGAATTTAGACTCAGCCTAGAACTTCAGTTTGCGTCGCGGATACTCTGTTCCGTCCCCTTACCAACGTTAGCACACGGACTCACCCATCTCATCTCCAAGCTGCGTTTGGTCATGGTGCACGTCCACTTCTACGGTCTCCTCCTCGTCTTCGTCGTTGCTGTTAGCTGGGGACGCCAGCGAATCGTCAATCAGGAGGGGTAGAACTGCTGGGTTTTCGCCAAACATTGTCTTCATCCGCTCGAAATGGGCGCAGATCCTTTTGAGCTTCTGCTCGACCGTAAATATCCCCTTCCGCCGGTCTTCCTCCGTTACTCCGAAGCCGGTGCTCCTTTCCGCAGCTAGTGCCACTTGAAGGTTCTTGGGTGTATGTCCGAATGGGACCCTTGATTCCTTTATGGTCAAGATTGAGGCGTCCCTTGCACTGCCTGCTGAGGGCAGCGGCAATGTAACGGGGTTACATTCGAGTTACATTTAGTGTTAGTGTACATGAGTACACTACGGTTGAGGTCAGTATTGACCGGTTTGAAAGGTTTCGAACCTTTGGTTATTTTAACCAATCAGGACAGGGGCCCTTGGTGGGGTGGTGTGTCAGCCATCCACGTGTCGGTACACAGGTGTGTACACTACATTTTAGCTAGGTACGAATTTGGAATATTCTACTTAGTATTACATATAGTTTATATTAGTTTAAATTAATTTAGGCTAATTACATATTAAATATATTCAGTTTACATTTCACTCTAAAGTGCAGTCGCGCGTGCAGTGAGTGTCGTAGGTATGAGGGAGACCTCCCTTTACTTACATCCCGTAAAGGGAACACAGCCGTTAAGGCTAATTAGTAAACCAACACGGGAATCTTGGCCCCGAGTGGGAGATCTCTCATACTAAGACCTTTATAAGGGCTTATCGGCTAAGTAGCGGTAGACACCACTTTAAGGAAGAGTCTTCCTCTGTGCTCTAGCCGCACCGTGCGTATACGCACCGGCTACATCTGATAGCACTTGTAGTCAATCCAACACCTGCTTTGGTAGGCTACGGCATCCTCTGCATGGGATGAATCAGGACGATTGGGAAAGGTTAGCCCTCGTCCAGCAGGAAGGCTGTTATCCTTACTGGGTGACGAAGGCATGAAGCTCCTAGTGGGGAAGGGCCTTGAGGCCGTAAAGGCAAGGGTAAATGCCCTCATCGCTCATGAGGCGAGTTGTAGTGGAAGTAGTTCCACGGGGGTGCGACCCCCATTATCATTCAAAATAAAGGGGTTCACCGGGGAGAAGGGTGACAACCTTTACGTGTGGTTGCGAGAGGTCAAAACGGCCTTCGCCACAGCGAATGTGATCGCTGATCATTTGCAAGTGGGACTTGCACTGACCCATCTTACGGGCAAAGCTCGTACATGGGCATTTACGTTCTCGGAGTCAGTCACGGACGTGTTCCCAACCTGGTAGGTCCTTAAGCAGAAGCTTATGGACATGTACGCAACGCCTGATCTGGTTTTCCAGAATCAACTGGCGTTCCTGAGGTGCCGTCAAGGCACTAAGGACCTGGAGGTTTATATCCAGGAGCTTAATACCCTGTTGGCAGGGATGTACGCGAAAGCGTATTCGGACGATGTGTCCATCCCCGTCTTCATGGGAGGCCTGAGAGAAGGGCCAGCACGTTCGGAATTGTTCCGATGCCGACCCGAATCCCTGGAAGAGGCATTCAAGATGGCGTTCAACGCCGAGAGGAACTTCCGTTCCTCTAAGGTGGGTCCCGAACCCATGGACCTGAGTCAGGTCGAAGCGGAGGAGAAACCTCCCGCTAAGAGTCATTCGGACTCTTTTTCACAGAGTTTCGAGACAGAGCTCTTGGATATGTTGCAGCGGCGTGGGCCGCTGAGATGCTTCCTGTGTGGAAGCATGGATCATCTGGGGAACAGATGTCCGAAAAATCCCCAGCGAGACACTCGCTACAAGGGACCAAGGGTGGGAAAAAGCCATTGTCCAAGCCGTCGGGAAACGACGGCTCCAAGTAGGTGCGGGGCGCCCTACTGGGGGACCCCTCAGTGCTGTTAAGCCCCAGGGTAGGGGACGACAGCACAAAGCCCCGAGGTAAGCGGTGCTTTCTAGCACCGAGTTGGTGTACCAGCCAGGTTTGCTGGTAGTCCTTGCGGACGTGAAAGGCTTTGATAAGCCTTGGAGATTCTTGATAGACTATGGAGCGTCTGACAATTATGTCAGACGGGCTTCAGTTGAGAAGAGTCGGCTGTATGCCGAGGCCTTAGAGGCACGTTCTCGTGACGTTGTCACGGTCCGTCTTGCGACGGGCGAACAGGTTTCTGTACCCAAGGTCTCGATTGACCTTAAGCTGAAGTTTGCAGACTTCGACAGCTTAGAACGTTGCCTAGTACTGGATTTGGACTCGAGAAATGACCTCATTCTGGGCATGAAGTGGCTGGAACGCCACGAGCCATGGATAGACTGTAAGTCTAAGTCCATTGGCTCAACGCACCCGCGGTCGGGTGAAGCATTGGCGAGTCATGAACCCACCTTTGCTCGATCGCAAAAGCGATTATGGCGTGAGATACCAGAGATTGGGATGTCTGAAACGATCATTTCCAATGGCGTTAAGGAAGAGTTCCTTAACGAGGGGGATTCGGCGTTTAATCCCCGCGCAGATGTAGGCGAGACTGGTGAGTCGCCAGTGATAGAGGTGGAATCCTCTGAGGGTAAGCGCGAGGCGATTAGAGAAGAGACCCGAAGTTCGTCTCTTCTACAGGTCGGAATTGATTCCGACCACACCGTGTCCGGCGAACAAGTTGCGACTCTAGTGGTAGGGGTAGAGACCCCTGTGCTTAAGCGCGAGGCGCTTCCAAGCGAAGAGACCCGAAGTTCGTCTCTTTCGCACGTCGGAAATGATTCCGACTACGCCGTTATAGGCGAGACCGGCGAGTCACCGGTGGTAGAGGTAGAGACCTCTGTGGATAGGCGCGAGGAGCTTCCAATAGATGGGGCAATTGACTCCCCCCATCTGGGTGTCGGGATGAGTCCCGAGGGCAGTAGTCAGCAGTCCTACAGAATGCTGAATAGTGTGACAGGTATTGTCACAGAAGGCGTAAGCCTGGAACGGTTGCCTGAGGTAGGAGAACTGTTGTCGTTGGAGGAGATGTCCTTCAACGAGTTTGAGACTGCTTTGAAAGCAGGTGAAATCGACGAGGTCGTCGTGTTGCGTCCGGATGAGGAGTTGAACTCCTCATCCACGATGGACGAGTCAGTTTTGGTTCAAACCAAACAGGCATTGAATGCACGAAGCGGCCTCAAGATCCTTTCGGATCCTGAGGACCCTTACCATTCCTTATTGAAGGAATTCGGAGATGTCATTAGTGACAACCCACCGATGAGGTTACCACCGGATCGGGGAGTCCGACTTGAGATTGACTTGGTTCCTGGAACCAAATACTGCGTCACTAGGCAGTGAACTCTCCCCAAGGAGCAATGCGACGTCATCGACGCATTCTTCAAGGGGAAAGAAGACGCAGAGATGGTGCGGGAGAGCAAGTCTCCCCACTCATCTCCCACCTTTTTTGTTCGTAAACCGAACGGAAAGTGGCGCGTTGTGCATGTTAACAACAAGCTGAATGCAGCTACTGTACCCATGCAGACTCCGATTCCTCGGAAGGATGTCCTCCAGAACAGAACAATATTGCGGGCTGTACTTTGTACAGTGCCTTAGATCTGGTGGACGGGTATTATCAGGTGCTCATGCGAGCGTCCGATATTCCGCTTACAGCGGTCAGCACGCCTAGCGGCATGCTGTGGGAGTGGCTTGTAATGCCACAAGGGCTTTCAAATGCACCAGCGACTTTCAATAGCTTGGTGACTCAATTTTTCCGCCCTCATAGTAAGTACGCTCAGACGTACTTCGACGATATATTCGTTCATAGTCTCGCGGAAGGCGACTCGTTTGATGTTCAGACGCATCTGAAACACCTTCGAGCGGTGCTCGAATGTATGCGGGAGCATAAGTTATATGCGAACGCATCCAAATGTATCTTTGGTGCTGAGGAAATTCCTTTTCTCGGATTCTTCATCGGTAAGGATGGAGTGCGGGCGGATACCGCGAAGGTGAAAGCCATTGTGGAGGGGACTTCGCCTGTAAAACTTAGAGATTTACGGAAGTGGCTTGGATTAGCCAACTATCTCCACAAGTACAGCGAGAACTACGCTGAAATGGCGAAGCCATTGACCGACCTACTTAAGAAGGATGTTGATTGGTGTTGGAAAACCGAACACCAAAACGCTTTTGAAGCGGTTAAGGGGAGCTTGTTGAAAGCTCCCGTTCTTGCTCTCCCAGATTCTGGGAAACCATTTAGTGTCGTCTGCGACGCCTCCGATTTCGCGATCGGATGTGATTTGTTACAAGCAGACGATGCAAGAAGGGAACGCGTAATTGCGTTTGAGTCGAGACAGCTTAAAGCTGCAGAACGGAATTATACCGTTCATGACAAGGAGCTACTTGCAATGAAGTATGCTCTTGTCAAATTTAGGGTTCACCTACTCGGCTCAAATCCGTTCGTGGTTTATACTGACCACGCGTCCTTACGGACAGCGACAAAGTCGCCTCATCTCTCGCAACGGATAGCCCGTTGGCTCTCCTTCTTTGCGGAGTACAACTTTGAGGTTATGTATAAACCTGGCAAGCAGAACGTGCTTGCAGAAGCGTTGTCGCGTCGTCCGGATTACGAGCTCGCTAACGCGACATTCATCACCACGTCTGTGGTGGATCTCATACGCCCGGCATATCAGAAAGACCCACAGTGTACGTCGCTAATCAGCGCGTTAGGTGAAAAGGGTCTTGGCTCGTCTGAGCCAACCCTGTCAAGTCTAGCTAAAGCTCGTTACACCATTACAGGTACTGTGACGGTCTGCTATTTTATAGCACGAGCGCGGAGGACACTCCGCGGGTGGTAGTTCCTCATGATGAGGAACTGAAGTATAGAGTCCTCTTTGAGGCACATGACGCCCCTACCGGGGGTCATTTAGGTCGGGATAAGACCTACAGCGCTTTAAGCGCTTTGTATTGGTGGCCCAACAGGTGTAATTAGGTCGGTGCGTATATACGCACCTGTGAGACGTGTCAGATGGTTAAACCCTCTAAGTTCAGCTGCGCCTTTGGCGAGCTTATCGGCTCCAACGGAGTGTTGGAAATCCATTTGCATGGTTTTTATCTTCGGTTTTCCGAAGGATAAGGCCGGGAACACCGGCATATTGGTCTTTGTAGACCGTTTGAGCAAGATGGCTCCTCTGGCGGCGGTGCCAGAGTCCATAGATGGATAAGTAAAAGAGAAATTGTTCCTAGACCGTGTCTTTCGACAGCATGGTCTACCCGATTCCGTTGTGTAGGATCGGGATCCCCGTTTTACGGGACAATTTTGGGGAGCGTTGTTTAAGGTGCTAGACACCAAGCTCCTCATGTCCGCTGCGGATCATCCGCAGACGGACGGTCAGACGGAACGCGTTAACCGAGTTGTGGAGTATATTCTACGGAGTATATGTCCGGTTTCTCCAAAGAGTTGGAGTGAGATGCTTCCGATGGTTTAATTTGCTATCAACAATTCGGTACATGCATCTACGGGGTTTACCCCGTTTTACGTGAACGGATTAGTGAATCCGAGGGTCCCAATGACTCCACGTGTGTGTGGCCCAGGGCTTGAGTGGGGAGGATTCCTTGATGTCAGCCCTGTATCTGTGCGAAAGCACATCAGTAAGTTCTTATCGACGCGCCTTAGTGTCTTACGACACGTCTTCGATGCAATGGAGGAAAGCCAAGACAAGCAGAAGGAGCAAGATGACCGAAAGGGGCGGCGAAACGAAAAGATATATAAAGTAGAAGAAAGTGTTTTATTAAACGATAAAAATCTTCCTACAGATGCAGTTTCAAATGTGTTGCGGAATAAACTGCACCCCAGGTTTGTGGGCCCCTTTAAGGTACTAGCCCGAAAGGGCTTATCGTATACCTTGAACATCCCGAAGGTGATGCGTACGCATACAACCTTCTATGTGGGTATGCTTAAGCCATACCGGAACCCTGAGGCGGGTCCCCTCTCGGAGGAGGGTTAGAAGCCGGATAGCCGAAAGGCGCGACAGGTCGGAACATCTCCGACAGGGTTGAAATACGACCCTGAAGCTCCGCAACGAGAGACTCGAGAGAGACAAGCCGACCCTCGATGCGTTCATTCGCACTCCCTTCGTTGCGGAGTTCCTCCTCAGCATCTTGGATGCGACGGCTGTGCCAATCACAGCGCTCGTGGAAGTCACGTCGCAATAGCGCGACCCCCTCCTCCAGTGCTCGATACGGAGGGTACTCCACATTACCATGTGGAACGCCTGATGGCACGACGCCATCACCGGGGTGAGACCCAGTACCTGGTGAAGTGGAAAGGGTATCCACATTCCCAGAGCTCGTGGGAATACGAGACTCCCCTGCGGCAGGATTGCCGTGACGTCGTTGACGCTTTCGAGCTGGAGAATCCCACTGAGAGTCAACGACCAAAGGGGCTGAAGAAGCCCCTTCACTCCCAGTAGTTGGGAGTTCGCCGGAGGCAGATGCTGTGCTTGCATTGCTCTCCGCCACCACATCGATAGCAGAGCGAGTATAATAGGAGGCAGGTAGTTTCCCTTGCGCTTTGGCCTGAGCATAGGCCAAGCGTAGCGCCCTCTCTACCCGAACGTCGTGTTCGGAAAAGCTGTTGTACAGCGCATCGAAACTGGGGAGGCGTTTCTCCCCTTCCTCCCAGGCGCGGAATGCCTGTTCTGCGTCTTCGACGCTTTCGTCCCTCAAGAGAACAAAGGGAATCTCGCGGATGATATCCACGAGGACACCGCGTGCCTGCTTCCCGAGGCGCGTTCGGTAGGACTTAACGGTATAATGTTTGGGAGTTAGTAGTCGGACCCGGAGTTGGTTCCGACGCGCAATTTCACGCGGCAGTATAGCCGCTGGACCAGGGGTATAGGAGGCTAGTCTCCTCTTGACCGCCTGCTTGGCCCTCTTTTGAGGGTCGCGAGGTCCCTTCCGTGCCCGTACGGCACGTCGGGCCTCTTGAACCAAGGACGGTTCATTGGTGGTGGTCGCCTGTGGCAACCGGGAGGTATCACCCCTAGCGGGTAACGGTGGCGCACGAGTTAGTGCGTTTTCCCCGCGTGTGGGGAATGGGTTGGATGACCGACAGCGCCGTTCGGCGCTGTCATTGTGGCCAGCCGTTGGGGAGATCTCCCCAAGGGCATCCACTTCCGAGTTGTCGGAATAGTTTTTGTCCATAGCACCGCTGAAGGTGTACAATGGACAGCCAGAGGTACTGGCGTTGGACTTCTCCAACAAGATTTCGATTATTGCGTAAGCAATAGTCTTGATGGGGGAGGATGTAACGGGGTTGCATTCGAGTTACATTTAGTGTTAGTGTACATGAGTACACTACGGTTGAGGTCAGTATTGACCGGTTTAAAAGGTTTCGAACATTTGGTTATTTTAACCAATCAGGGCAGGGGCCCTTGGTGTGGTGGTGTGTCAGCCATCCACGTGTCGGTACACAGGTGTGTACACTACATTTTAGCTACGTACGAATTTGGAATATTCTACTTAGTATTACATATAGTTTATATTAGTTTAAAATAATTTAGGCTAATTACATATTAAATATATTCAGTTTACATTTCACTCTAAAGTGCATTCACGCGACCTCGACCGGTCGCGCGTGCAGTTAGTGTCGTAGGTAAGAGGGAGACCTCCCTTTACTTACATCCCGTAAAGGGAACACAGCCGTTAAGGCTAATTAGTAAACAACCCGGGAATCTTGGCCCCGAGAAGGAGATCTCTCCTACTAAGACCTTTATAAGGGCGTATCGGCTAAGTAGCGGTAGAAAACGCTTTAAGAAAGAGTCTTCCTGTGCGCTAGCCGCACCGTGTGTATACGCACCGGCTACAGGCAAGGTCTCGTATTCCGGCGGTTTTGTTCTTTATTGGCACACCGATCTTCGTTTGGCCTGAAGTCCCGTACTCAGACTCAAAGTTCTACTTGTCCTCCAGTCAGGAGACAATGAAAAGGAAATCCGTATCCTGAAGATGCGCTTTGTTCACTGTCTTGGAAGACCCGGGTTTTGATGGTGTGAGAGACATAATAAGAAGCTTGTCAGGTCTTTAATTTCATAGGGCTCGGTCCTATGTGTGTGCTACGTGTGTCTGGTTGCTGGTGTAGTTTAAATTTGGGTGGGGGGTATGGTGCTGTTACAGACAACCTGATTTCGGTGGTTGCTGTGGGAGTTCGGAGGGGCAAAGAGCGTTTTTGCAACCTTTTTCCAAGAAGTCGTCGGGTCGTCCACCCTGTCCGACGTCGATTTTTTATCTTTTTTCTACCTCACGCAGCGATCTCTTAGACAGAATGATGCCCCTGAGAAAACACGCCCAATCAGCATTTGGCCCTCGCATCAACACTTACTTCCAATCACAGTTCTTTGCGTATTTAGGTGAAATAAACACTTTTTTGAAGTGAAATAAACGGGTCACTCAGGGCAGGAGTGCATATCAAATTTGATATATACCTGATATTTGATACTAGGGGATGGGACCCGGCGTATCGACGGGGAAGGGCATAAAAACCGACTTTCCGTCTACAAAACTTGCCCCCGTGTATTTCCAGGGTTATTTTTTCGCCCCATGACAGAGCACCGCCCAATCAAAAGGCTGGAAAGGACCATCGTACATATTGTATTCTTTTATATATATACGCTACTTCTAACCAATGATTAAGCCGAATAGTTTTTCAATTAACAGTAAAAAGCGCTCTTTTAACCAATTATAAAATCGAATTCATTTAGGCCCGACTTATAGTACAGTTCGACTTAGCTTAGGTACGTTATCGCGTACTTAATTGAATTTTATACTTAGATCAAATTATTCGCTTAGGTGCGGGAGCGCGCATGCATGCACGACGACATGGTATTCTTTTATATATATGATATGATATAAACGTTTATTTCGTTTGGGCTAAATTTTAAGTTTGACCCCCCCTAATAAAATCACTTCGAATTTTAACTCTTTATACACAAGTACAGTTGACGATTAGCTGGAAGTTCGCTGTTACGTGGAGTGTGGATATAATTACGGTCTCGTTTCGTTTACGTGGATTGATAAGTGGAATTAAAATGGAATAAAAAGTTGGTTTACGTTGTATTACTGCTATTACACTGTCCTACTTCCGTTTTGTTGTGGAATTTCACGCATAAGTACACTTTTATTAGTGGGGTCCACTAAACAGTACCGTGTCCAAATAGGCTTATTAGAACTCGATTTTGATTGGCTGTTTTCAGCCTGCATTTTTTGAGGTCAAGCTCATTTTTGGCGCCTCTCCGCTGTCTCACATATACCACCCCATCCTACCAAGCAAAAAAGCAAGCAAGCAAGCAGCCAATCAACCAACCAATTGACCACGGAAACTTATCAAACAAACAAACAACCCTAAAAACCTAAACTCTGCAGGCTGAAAACAGCCAATCAAAATCGAGTAAAATCAATTTCTAAATAAGCCTATTTGGACACGGTACTGTTTAGTTTTTCCCTTTATTAGTTGGAACGTGCAAGCATTAGTACCTTGAAGCGAATATGAGTGACAACGAACATGATCAACGTATATTTCTCGGTTCTTATAACTATGCAGTAAAATTTCAATTTAGAGGAACCTCTCCTACGTAACATCTGCCAACCTGCGGACATATAGGAACGTGCATTCTCACGTATCTTTAGTGTAGCCGGTGCGTACACGCACGGTGCGGCTACCGCACAGAGGAAGACTTTCCTAAAGCGGCGATGTGACGCTACTTAGCCGATACGCCCTTATAAAAGGGCTTAGTAAGAGAGAAATCTCTTACTCGGGGCCAAAATTCCACTTTGGTTTACCAGTTAGCACAAGCTAACGCCTTAACACAAGGCTCCCTTAAAAAGGGGGTAGCTAAGGGCAGAACTTCCCTTACGCTACTACACTCACTGCGCGCGCGACCGGTCGAGGTCGTGCGTCCTGCAGTCTTTTGAGTGAAATGTAAACTGAATGTATATTTAATTTGTAATTATCCTAAATCAATTTAAACTGTAAATTATATGTAATACTAAGTAGAACTTATTAAATTCGTACCTAGCTAAAATGTAGTGTACACCACCTGTGTACTAACACGGGCTGGCTGCCATGCCTCCACCAAGGGCTCCTGTCCTGATTGATTAAAATAACCAATAGGTCCAAACCTTTCGGACCGGTCAATACTGACCCGAACCGTAGTGTACTCACGTACACCACATACTAAATGTAACCAGAATGTAACCCTGTTACATCCCCCCCATCAAGACGATTGCTTAAGCAATAAATCAATTTTAGTTGGAGAATTCCAACTGCCAAAACCTCTGGTTAACCATGAGCACCATAAGTGGTGCTGTGGATTCTCCTCAAGAAGAGGAGGTAGCCTATTCCGAGAACTCGGAGGTGGATGCCCTTGGGGATATCTCCCCAAAGGCTGACCGCTCCGACAACGCCGAACGGCGATGTCGGCAGCCTAATCCGTTCCCCACACGTGGGGAAAATGCACTAACTAGCGCGCCACACATGCCAATGTCGGATGATACATCCGGATCGCCGAAGGCGATCATCACCAATGATCTGGACGCAGCTCAAGAAACCCAACTTTCCGCAAAGGCACGAAGGGCTGCGTTACGCGCCCCCAAACGCCCGCCACAGGCGGCATATAATTTTGAAGGTCCTCGTGACCTTCCAAAGTGGGCTAGGAGTATGGTAATGAATAGTTTATCATTCTATACCCCTGGCCCTGCGGCTGAACAGCCGTATCAATGCGAACGCCGGGAGAAACTCCGGCAACAAGTGCTCACGAAAAAGCAGTTCACTAGCGTCTCATACCGAGAGCGCCTCGACAGGCAGGCACAGGGTGCCCCTGTTGAGAACCTCCGCGAGGTTCCTATCATTCTCTCTCCGGGAGAAAATGACGAAGATGCAGAAAAGAAATTCCGCGCTCTGGCGGAAGGGGAGAAGCTCCTCCCCAGCTTTAACGAGCTGCACAACAGCTATTCCCGTCGTGACGTTTGGGTGGAGAGGGAGTTGCGCATGGCATTCACCAGAGCCAAAGAGATGGAGCTATTACGTGCCCCTTATCTCGCGCGCTACGGCAGCGCCCCTGCCCCCACCGCGGTGACAGAGGACAGTGTGAGCGCCACATCTGCCTCCGGCGAACTCCCAACTACTGGGAGTGAAGAGGCTTCTCTCTCCCCTTTGGTCGTTGACCCGCAGCGGGATTCTCCCGCTCGAAAGCGTCAACGACGTCTCGGCAATCCTGCCGTAGGGGAGTCTCGGACTCCCACGAACTCTGTGAGTGTGGATAACCCTTCCTTGTTTGACCCCGATGATGGCGTCGCGCCATCAGATGCTCCACATGATAATGTGGAGTACCCTCCGCATCGAGCATTGGATGAGGAGGTCGCGCAATTGCGACATGAGATTCGTGAGCGCTGTGATCGACACAGCCGTCACATCTATGATGTCCAGGAGGAACTCCGCGATGAGTGGGATGCCACGGAACGCGTCGAGAGGCGGCTTGCCTCTCTCGAGACGACCGTTGCGCAACTTCGTGGTCGCATTTTATCCCTGTCGGTCTTCCTCTGCCCTGCCGTTTCTTACGGCTCTTATGTCTAATTCTTCTTACCAACCCCCTCCAAGAGGGACCCGCCTCCGGGTCCTGGTGTGGCTTAAACACACCTACATAGAAGGTTGGATGCGTACGCATCAAATTCGGAATATCTAAGGTGTAAGCCAAGCTCTTTGGGCTAGCACCTTAAAAGTCCCCACAAACCTGGGGCGCAGTTTGTTCCGCAATACGTTGGAAACTGCATGTGTAGGAAGATTATTAGCGTTTAATAAAACACTTTTTCCTACTTTGTACACCCTTTCGTTACGCCGCCCCTTTCGTTCGGCCTGCTCCTTCTGCTTGTCTGGGCTTTCCGCTATGGCATCGCAGACGTGTCGTAAGACACTAAGGCGCGTCGATAAGAACTTATCGAAGTGCTTCCGCACAAATACAGGTCTGACATCAGGGAATCCTCCCCCATCAAGCGCTGGGCCACACCCACGTGGCTTCAACGGAACCCGCAGAGTTACTAATCCGTTCACGTAAAACGGGGTAAACTCCGTAGATGCATGGACCGAATTGTTTATAGCAAATTCGGCCATAGGAAGCATCTCACTACAACTCTTTGGAGAATCCGGATATAAACTCCGGAGAATATCCTCCACAACGCGGTTAACGCGTTCCGTTTGACCGTCCGTCTGCGGGTGATCCGCAGTGGACATGAGAAGCTTGGTGCCCAGCACCTTAAACAACGCCCCCCAAAACTGTCCCGTAAAACGGGGATCCCGATCCGACACAACGGAATCGGGTAGAACATGCTGTCGAAAGACACGGTCTAGGAACACTTTTGCTGTTCCATGTCCATCATTGGACTCTGGCACCGCCGCCAGGTGAGCCATCGTGATCAAACGGTCTACAAAGACCAATGTGCCGGTGTTACCGGCCCTATCCTTCGGAAAACCGAAGATAAAATCCATACTAATGGATTTCCAACACTCCGTTGGAACGGACAAGCTCGCCAAAGGCGCAGCTGAACTTGCAGAGGGTTTGACCCTCTGACACGTCTCACAGGTGCGTATATACGCACCGACCCACTTGTACATGTTGGGCCACCAATACAAAGCGCTTAAAGCGCTGTAGGTCTTATCCCGACCTAAATGACCCCCGGTAGGGGGTCATGTACCTTAAAGAGGACTATATACTTTAGTTCCTCATCATGAGGAACAACCACCCGCGGAGTGTCCTTCGCGCTCGTGCTATAATATAGCAAACCGTCACAGTAACTGTAACGGTGTAACCGAGCTTTAGCTCGACTTGACAGGGTTGGCTCACACGAGCCAAGTCCCTTTCCACCCAACGCGCTGATTAGCGCCGTACATTGTGTGTCCTTCTCATACGCCTGGCGTATGAGATCCACCACAGACGAGGTGACGAATGTCGGGTGAAGGAGCTCGTAATCAGGACGACGCGACAACGCGACCGCAAGTACATTCTGCTTACCAGGTTTGTACTTTACCTCAAAGTTATATACTCCGTAAAGAAGGAGAGCCAACGGGCCATCCGTTGGGAGAGATGAGGAGACTTTGTCGCTGTCCGTAAGGACGCGTGGTCAGTATAAACCACGAACGGCTTAGAGCCGAGTAGGTGAACCCTAAATTTGACAAGAGCATACTTCATTGCAAGTAGCTCCTTGTCATGAACGGGATAATTCCGTTCCGCAGCTTTAAGCTGTCTCGACTCAAACGCAATTACGCGCTCCCTTCCTGCATCGTCTGCTTGTAACAAAGCACATACGATTGCGAAATAGGAGGCGCCGCAGACGACACTAAATGGTTTCCCAGAATCTGGGAGAGCAAGAACGGGAGCTTTCAACAAGCTCCCCTTTACCGCTTCAAAAGCGTTTTGGTGTTTGGTTTCCCAACACCAATCAACATCCTTCTTAAGAAGGTCGGTTAATGGCTTCGCCATTTCAGCTTAGTTCTCGCTGTACTTGTGGAGATAGTTGGCTAATCCAAGCCATTTCCGTAAATCTCTAAGATTTACAGGCGAAGGCCCCTCCACAATGGCTTTCACCTTCGCGGTATCCGCCCGCACTCCATCTTTACCGATGAAGCATCCGAGGAAAGGAATTTCCTCAGCACCAAAGATACATTTGGATGCGTTCGCATATAACTTATGCTCTTGCATACATCCGAGCACCGCTCGAAGGTGTTTCAGATGCGTCTGAACATCAGACGAGTCGCCTTCCGCGCGACTATGAACGAATATATCGTCGAAGTACGTCTGAGCGTCTTTTGTGGTGGAGCGGCTGATCAAAGTTTTTGACGCTTGATCAGGCGTTACCACGGCGCCCGGACTGCCGACTGACGAAGGGGGTCCTCCGGTTGTCCTTGACTGCTTGTGTTTCTGCTCACCTTGTGTACCCGACGGCTTAGGCGTGGGTCGCTCTCCAGGTGGCGTGGATGGCACACTGCAATTCCTTGTGGCAAGACTGAGTTGACTTGTGATGAATCGACTGACGCGATCAGGCGATGATCAGGTGCAATAAAGCTTGAATAAAGTGCGATCAGGTTTGATCAACGGTGATCAGGCTTGGGCAGGCGCTAAAAGTCTTTGATCAGCTGTGATAAGCTGTGATAAGCTGTGATCAGACTTGATAAGGCTTGATCAGGTGCTAAAAGTCGCTTATCAGCTAGTTGACGCGAGTTGCGAGAAGCTGAGCGCTGATCGCTGATCGCGAGTTACAGAGTGTCGATCAGGTGTTGATAGGCGAAGGGGTACTCGATCAGGCAGCGTAAGTCTTCACTGCCCGATCACAGAGCCTCTTTAAGCTTAATCCGTCAATAGAATAACCAAAGTACCTTTTATTCCAAACTTAATCCCTAGAGGGACGGTCTATCAGCGCGCTCGACGGGCTGATCGACATTACCACTAAAAATCCACCTAGTGTTCCCGTGGGGCGCTTAAAGCAGCCGAACTACTAGGGGCCAAAAACGTGTATTTATGGGAAGAGGTGAGAGCGCACTGCTGTATCACGTTCCCGAGACCAAAAAACCTTTAAAAGAAGACCGCTGGCACAGCGGGCGGAGTTGCTGTTGAGTTCTCACACTCTGCGCCTACCGGTGGGCCAAAAATGCACTAAGTGCTCCCGCCCGGGACGTAGAGGTATTTATTAGTAAGGGAGGCGCAAAGGTGCCGTCCCTGAAGCGATCTGCACGATCGTACGCAAAAGGAGAACTGTATTATTGCTTATATCCTAATATCTACCAAAAACCTAATATCAGCCAATCAGAACTACCCATTCCTACGCATTTTGTCGACCATTCGACCTGATTCCTTCGCTTACCTTCGGGTTACCGTTAGGTAACTGTGCCAGTTGTCGCATCGTCTCAGACGTCCCGTCCACGCCTCGTCCCTGTCCGCCACCGTTGTGTCAATAGTTGTACCGACTGAAGTACCAACTGTGGTACCGACTGTGGTGCCCACCATCGTACCACCTTTTGTACCGACTGTGGTGCCCACTATCGTACCACCTTTTGTACCTACTATTGTACCAACAAAATTTGTGGTACCTTCCACCACAGCTACACCTATAGTCGTGTCCACAATTATACCCCTCATTATGTACCAACTTTATGGTACGCTTTACCTCAACTTTCTATGAGGGCGGAAGAGTTGAGTCACGAAGCGATTAAAAGTCGCTGGCGTATTCGAAAGCCCCTGTGGCATAACAAGACACTCCCACAGCATGCCACTAGGCGTGTTGACCGCTGTAAGCGGAATATCGGACGCTCGCATGAGCACCTGATAATACCCGTCCACCAGATCTATGGCACTGTACAAAGTACAGCCCGCCATATTGTTCTGGAGGACATCCTTCCGAGGAATCGGAGTCTGCATGGGTACAGTAGCTGCATTCAGCTTGTTGTACGCATGCACAATGCGCCGCTTTCCGTTCGGCTTACGAACACAAAAAGTGGGAGATGAATGGGGAGACTTGCTCTCCCGTACCATCCCTGCCTCTTCTTTCCACTTGAAGAATCCGTCGATGACGTCGCATTGCTCCTTGGGGAGAGGACACTGCCTAGTGACGCAGTATTTGGTTCCAGGAACCAAATAGATTTCATGTCGGACTCCCCGATCTGGTGGTAACCCCATCTGCGGGTTGTCACTAATGACATCTCCGAATTCCTTTAACAAGGAATGGTAAGGGTCCTCGGGATCCGCAAGGATCTTGAGACCACTTCGGGCATTCAATGCCTGTTTGGTTTGCACCAAAACTGACTCGTCCATCTTGGATGAGGAGTTTAACTCATCTTCCGGACGTAATACGACAACCGCATCGATTTCACCTGCTTTCAAAGCAGTCTCAAACTCGTTGAAGGACATCTCCTCCAACGAAACTGTTCGCCTACCCCAGACAACGGTTCAAGTCTTACGCCTTCTGTGACAACACCTGTCACACTATTCAGCATCCGATAGGACTGCTGTAACAGTACTGATCCTGTTACAGGCTTACACTGTATTTTGCGAGGAAGCGCGCAATACAATTAGGGCAGGATTAGTTGGTAACAACTAATCCTATAATAAAAGTAAATATATTAATATTCACTTATGTTCTAGAACGCAAAATTAAGAGTGTTTATTTAATGGATGGTTTAGAGGATAATAGTATAGTAACTAACTAATTAATATAATAATATCAAGTCTTTAACTAACGGTACTATTAGTTAACCTGCAAGATTAGGTATTTATACCGAATCGACTTTTCCTTCTTAGATTATAATAACTTATAATATCTTATTTAAATTTCAGACAACGCGTCTGAAATTAAACTGTGATATTCTAACTTGAATATCTATTATGTAATGGCACCCCATTACATCACCCCCCACTTAAGGTGGTTGGCCAATAATAACTCTTATTTTGGCCAATCATGGGTGGCACTTGTTGGTCAGAATTTCTCATTCACCAACTGATTGACCATCGAGTCGATGGTCAAGACACACGGCGGCGGCGCTCTAAAGATCGCTGCTGATAACAATGAAGGAGCTTCTTCCTCCGCCTCAGCACTAGGTGCTGAGGTGTTGAGTGACAACAGTGACGCTGCATTAGCAGCGTCAACTACGCAAAGGTCGGAAGACGTACCGTCTTCGACCACAGATGCTGCTAAGGCGGCATCTGACAAGAAGCAGGGAGATGTTGCTAATGCAACATCTCACACGATGGCAACTTCCGAATGGCGTGTTGCCAAGAGGGCCATGTTCGGGAGTTCTGACTCCGAACAAAGTGATGGGGATACAGATGTCCCGAATAAAGGATCTAGCGAGTCGAAACTCGCTAGGTGCTCATCGCCTAACAGCGTTGACGACTCTGGTGTGACAGCGACAATGATTGTCACAGGTGGTTGCGGGAACGCAGAGCCCCACCTGGACCATGTACTTCTCCACGTCGTGGTGATTTAACCCCGGCGCGTGGTGTTGAAGCAGGCGGTGCTCCGCCTGCTAAAAGGGCTCGAACAGAAGCGGCGGCTGCCGCTTCTAAAGCGTATCATCGTACGGAACCACATGTTCCGTACAGAGTGGGGTTTTGGACCCCTGGCTGGGCTATTGCCCCCAACAGTGGCGGTCACTGTAAGCGGGACTGCCAGTATGCGTTGTTCGATATCAACGTGCTGGATGACTGCGAAGACATCCAGTCACGTCGATTCGATCGAAGTACAGACGATATACGTCTGTACTTTATTGACCTCTTTTTCCAGGTTCGATATTATTCGAGCCGGAAAGGGTCAAGGAAGAACAGGGACGATAAAGACGCCCTGACTCAGAGTTGGAATGCTTTTGTTGACAACTACAACAAAAGCCCAGATGATTACGTGAATAAAGTTCACGTAATGTGCGAGCGCTTTTTAAAGCACTCACGAACAGGCAAAATGGAATACATCAATTTTGCTTGCATCAAAGAAGG
>CM047587.1:31324511-31346576 GCA_026184515.1 Peronosclerospora sorghi | reverse complement strand
CCTTCTTTGATGCAAGCAAAATTGATGTATTCCATTTTGCCTGTTCGCGAGTGCTTTAAAAAGCGCTCGCGCATTACGTGAACTTTATTCACGTAATCATCCGGGCTTTTGTTGTAGTTGTCAACAAAAGCGTTCCAACTCTGAGTCAGGGCTCCTTTATCATCCCTGTTCTTCCTTGACCCTTTCCGGATCGAATAATATCGAACTTGGAAAAAGAGGTCAATAAAGTACAGACGTCTATCGTCTGTACTTCGATCGAATCGACATGACTGGATGTCTTCGCAGTCATCCAGAACGTTGATATCGAACAACGCATATTGTCAGTCCCGCTTACGGTGACCGCCACTGTTGGGGGCAATAGCCCATCCAGGGGTCCAAAACCCCACTTTGTACGGAACATGTGGTTCCGTAAGATGATACGCTTCAGAAGCGGCAGGCGCCGCTTCTGTTCGAGATCTTGTAGCAGGCGGAGCACCGCCTGCATCAACACCACTCGCCGGGGTTAAACCACCCCGACGAGGAGACGTACTTGGTCGAGGTGGAATTCTGCGTTCCCGCAACCATCTGTGATGAACATTGTCGCTGTCATAGCTGACAGCGACACAAGAGTTATCATCGCTGTTAGGCGATGAGCACCTAGCTAGTTTCGACTCTCTAGATCCTTTCTCGGGGACAGCTGTGCCCCAATCACTTTGTTCGGAGTCACAACTGTCTCCGAACATGGAAGAACCCTTCCTGGCAACACACCATTCGGGGGTTGTCATAGTGCGAGATGTTGCATTAGCAACATCTCCCTGTTTCTTGCCAGATGCCGCCTTAGCAGCATCTGTGGTCGAAGACGGTACGTCTTCCGACCTTTGCGTAGTTCGACGCTGCTAATGAAGCTTCACTGTTGTCACTCAACACGTCAGCACCTAGTGCTGAGGCGGAGGAAGAAGCTCCTTCGATGTTTTCACCAGCGCTCTTTAGAGCGCCGCCGCGTGCTTCGACCATCGAGTCGATGGTCAATCAGTTGGTGAATGAGAAATTCCGACCAACAAGTGCCACCTATGATTTGCCAAAATAAGAATTATTATTGGCCAACCACCTTAAGTGGGGGTTGATGTAATGTGGTGCCATTAAATAATTGATATTCAAGTAAGAATATCACAGTTGAATTTCAGACGCGTTGTCTGAAATTCAAATAATAGATTATAAGTTATTATAATCTACGAAGGAAAAGTCGATTCGGTATAAATACCGAATCATGCAGGTTAACTAATAGTACAGTTAGTTTAATACTTGATATTATTATATTATTTAGGTAATTACTATATTGTTAGCCGCTAACCACCCATTTAATAAACACTCTTAATTTTGCGTTCTAAAGAATAAGTAAACACTTATATTTACTTTTAGTATAGGATTAGTTGTTACCAACTAATCCTGCCCTTATTGTATCGCGCGCTTCCTCGCAAAATACAGTGTAAGCCCGTAACAGGATCAGTCATGTTACACGCACGGTGCGGCTAGCGCACAGAGGAAGACTTTCCTAAAGCGGCGATGTGCCGCTACTTATCCGATACGCCCTTATTAAAGGGCTTAGTAAGAGAAAACTCTCTTACTCGGGGCCAAAATTCCACTTTGGTTTACCAGTTAGCACAAGCTAACGCCTTAACACAAGGCTTCCTTAAAAAGGGGGTAGCTAAGGGAAGAACTTCCCTTACGCTACTACACTCACTGCGCGCGCGACCGGTCGAGGTCGTGCGTCCTGCAGTCTTTTGAGTGAAATGTAAACTGAATGTATATTTAATATGTAATTAGCCTAAATTAATTTAAACTAATGTAAACTATATGGAATACTAAGTAGAACTTAGCAAATTCGTACCTAGCTAAAATGTAGTGTACACCACCTGTGTACTAACACGTGGCTGGCTGCCACGCCTCCACCAAGGGCTCCTGTCCTGATTGGTTAAAATAACCAATAGGTCCAAACCTTTCGGACCGGTTAATACTGACCCCAACCGTAGTGTACTCACGTACACCACATACTAAATGTAACCAGAATGTAACCCTGTTACATTTAGAGTTAAAAGAGCTATAGAAAAGTTACCGGATGCGACTTTTCACGGCTCCTAACATGTGCCATAATTCGTTAATGCTCGTCTGTCTCTCCTCTGTCTGTTGTACTCTCGTATCCTCCTCTACGCCTGTTTTTCTACCAGCATACTGTCCGTTACCGGCAGCCGCCTGTGTTTTTTTAGCTTATCATAATCGAAGCCGATGCGTTTTGGTTGGACTTGATATCTTGTTGTTCTTCCCGCTCACCTCGTGCCTGGTGGTCGCACTCACGAGGTGGACTCTTGATGCAATGATCTTGTCGGTCAGATCGGATCTCTACCTGATTGGGACTGGGGTTTGTGCCCCGACGCAAACTCTTCACCGGGGAACGGGTTAGGGTGAATCTACCGAAACGACTCACTTAAAGCCGAGATCCATGCCACAAAGTGCAGTATCGATGACTTGCTATTTCACGACAGCAGCTCAAAGAGCGCATTATTCGTAAACTCAAGCGTTAGTTTCAGTTCCCATCTACACTTCACAACTGGCATCAGGTTTTGCATAACGGTATCGGAAAACCAGACGTTTGGTTTTGTCATATACCGGTATGGTTGAATTCGTCTCATTATACTTTCTGTATATACCGGTATGGTTGAGTGGTACGTGGTAATGACGATTCAACCGGTAATATCCTTAATTTAATGGGTACATCTGCATCATTGGCTCGTCGCTACAAATTTCAAAACCCCTGCAATTGCATTCCTATCCATTCAAAACGTTTAAACATGGTTAGAGTGGACGTCACATTAGCTGCTGCGTTTAGCGTTGGAATTGCAGCTACACTTGCGGCGCAATATATATATCAAGCTGCTCATCAGCATCGAAATTCTCGATCCTTAAAATCAGCCATTACGACATTGCGCGGGACAGACGCTGTAGCCCAGGAGCTGCTAGATGAACAACTGTCCCGCATCGCGTCTTTTTTTGGTCCCAAAGGCTTTGAAAAGGTCAAAAATGCATTCGTGGTGATTGTTGGCTTAGGTGGCGTGGGATCTCATGCTGCACACATGTTGGCACGTTCAGGTGTCGGCAAATTACGGCTTATTGACTTTGATAACGTGACGTTGTCGTCCTTAAACCGTCATGCAGTGGCAACTCGCGCTGATGTTGGACTATCTAAAGTCACCGCCATGAAATGTCATTTGCATGAAATTGTACCAGACTGTGAGATTGAAGCCTTGAGAGTTATGTTTGAGGCGGACAATGCGCAGGAGCTACTAGAAGGTGACGATATTGGAGATAAAGATAGTTTGATCAACGTTTCTGATTGGAACTTGTCTGGATAGGCAATCCTACGTACGTGTTGGACTGCATTGACGACGTGAAAACAAAATGTGCGCTGTTGGAAACTGTGACACGTATGAAGTTGAAGATTATTACCGCAACTGGTGCAGGTGCTAAAGCGGACCCAACACGTTTGCAAATTGGAACGCTCAAAGATGCTATTCGTACGTTGTTTCCAGCTTTTTTTATACAGGTATGACTATGCTTACTATAGATTGACTAAATTTATGATAGGAGACCCGCTCGCGACGAAGATCCGGTACTTTTTAAAGAAAAAAGGTGTATCAATGTCAGAAATTATAACCATTTTCTCGAGTGAGAAGAGCGTGTGTAAACTACTACCACTAGAAGCTGAGCAGGTTCAGAACCCCGAAGAATTTGGTAATGTGGAGAATTTTCGCATTCGTGTAATTCCGGTGTTGGGTACGATGCCCGCGCTCTTTGGACAATCAATGGCATCGTATGTACTTTGCGATTTAGCTGACAAGAAATTTAGCCCTGAAGCTGTTGCACGGTTGTCTCGTGACCAACGCAACAAGTTATATCAAAAGCTGCAACAGCGCGAGCACGTATTGTTTCATGAAGGTCGCAAAATTGACTTAGAGAAGGATGAAATTGAGTTTATCTACCAAGAAATTTGGCGTGGCCGTAGCTCTGTGAGTGGAGTGAGAAATGGTGGTCACGACCGACTCTATTTGGCACGTTGGCGGACGGATCGACCGCTGCATCCGGATAATGTGGTATACCTGAGTACTAAAGAACTCGCTCATTTAGATAGAGATGGTATTGAGGGCTTTGATCCCAAAATAGTTGCCCGCATTGATGCGCGGCTGAAACAGTTTGGTAGCTGGACGGCTCCTTAGTAGATATTCAGTTGCTTCGATGGCCATGAGTCAATACTTAACATACCATGCACCATGTAGAACAAAGGACAATGATCCTCGATTTGATTGCATAACTTCTATGAACGTTCAGTTTGAAGTTGGCTTTTGTATTAACTTGTTAGCACAGCCAATACCTTCTCGGCTATGACTAAAGTGGATTCTAAACTCACTGGCCCAAATATCTAAATTCACTGGCCCTATAAATAAAGGACTGGCCCTATAATAAAGGGTCGCCTTACCCGCACCCCCCTCCACCCTAGGGGCACCCTCCACGTGACTTTCGACCAATAGAAATACTAATATTCGTTGATGTCTAAACTCACTGGCCAAAGTGTCTAAACATGGCGCAATGGCAAATGGCGCAATGGGAAATAGTGACTTCTTAGAACGTTTCTACTTTAGATATATTTAATTGTAACGTTTCGGCTCTAACTACTCAGGCTGAAAGTGGCCCTTGGCCTTAACATACTCGATTGTCTTCATTACCTTGTCGTAAGCAATGTTATAGGCAGGATGCGTGCGTTTAAGGAGGTTTGATCCAACTCCGTAGACGACGGGGTCATCTATGCCATCACCATGCTGAGCAATCGACAGACCACTAAGACTATAGCATGTGTGGTTGTGATCACGCGGCTTGCAAGGTTTATCGCGTAAACCGCCCGTAATTTCTTGTCCGCATAATAGAATATACCTTTGCAGTATCTCTTGGTACATTGGTAAGGGTTATCCTCAACATACCGTTCTCGCAACACATCACACAGTAGCGCAGGCACAGCGCCTTTCCAAAAGCTATAACAGCCATCCGCAAGCTTATTAATCCGTCCTTGGTAGCCGCCTTCGAAGGGCATCTGTCGATTTGCGAGCCAATGGAGCAGTCCCGGTAGGTCGCAGAATTTGATCAACGGCTCCTAGAATATACAAGGTAGCGACGACACAAAATGGATATCCACCATGAGCCTCATTTTCTGGTTTACCACCAAATCCGCCTTCATACGTCTGGCAAGACAGCACGTAGTTCACGACGCCAGACTTTAGCTCATTCGTTAATATACCGAACAAACTGGCAATGGAGATGACGCATTTGTCACGCGTACATCTACTTCACAACCAACAGAACGCACAATGCGTGAAAAAGATGAGAAACATCAATACTACCATGTGTCACGCACCCTCCATCATGAGCTGTAAAAGCTCCCGAAGCCGCATGTTTCCTTTCAAGGAAGAATCGGTACAGCGACTGCCGGTCTATTGTTTCCAACGCTTTTGGAGTCCCAAGCAATGCAAGCGTAAGAAAGGACGCATAGTTGGTGGCTGTGTGGCCTAACTGCTGGGGTTCTCCTCTAGTACCTCCATCGTGTTCGTAGAGCGACCCTTTATTATAGGGCCAGTCCTTTATTTATAGGGCCAGTGAGTTTAGACATTTGGGCCAGTGAGTTTAGACATCCACATGACTAAGTTATTACAGAGCTACTCTATGCTGAATGCTTTTTTTGTTTTTTGCTATTTTACTCTTCGATCCTTTTTGGATTAGCTGTTTCGTCGGTATTATTTTTGTCTAGTGTTGAAAACGGCTCGGCTGAAGCCGGTTCGAACGTGGCTCGAGCCGAGCCGAGCCGGTCAAGCCGTGGCTTGAGCCGTTTTCCAAATATTTTCTCTTGTATGAATATATTCTGAATATCAAGGATACAAAAGTATGTTTTTGCCATTTTGGCATAAAACAGATTGAATTCAGAAGACTGACTATGATATATATATGCACATCGATTTTTCTCACACTTTGTTGCATCTCAAAAGTTTCTACCCAACTGATGAAAATCGGAGGATGACGTGATGGGCAAGTAGAGAATTTCATAGAAACTTCTAGATAGCTTTGCATGTGTGTAAAAAGGCAGCCCGTCCGCTGTATCTTCCTGTACTGTACGCATTAATACATGCATTATCTCTCTATTCTGTCCTTAAGATACATATCACCAACTTTCAATATAATTAGTATACTCAAGCCGTGGCTAAGTGGCGGGCTTGAGCCGAGCCACATGGCTTGGCTTGGAGCTGAAGCCGAGCCACATTTCATGGCTCCGAGCCGAAGCCAAGCCGAGCCGAGCCGAGCCGTTTTTAACAATATTTTTGTCCGTCGTTTTGCTTTTGCCAGGTTATTTTGTCCAGGAGTTCGGTTTCTCCATACTACCGGGGTCCCGTTTAGTAGTATGGAAACTTGTAGTTGTGGGATTGAACCCACGATCTACGTACGTTCAGTTCTATTAACAACATATTGGAATGGGGTACTGAGTTTGTACACGCGATGATCGGTAATGTAGCTTAAGCGCACTTAGCGTAGAAATAATAATTTACGAAACGAGTACCAATGACAGCTTGGCCGAGTTCAAGAATTCTATATCAGTATTTATATGACTATGCTTCTATCTGCCTACGTCGTCTAATATAGAACTTTATACTTACATACGTAATACTACCGTCAGTGGGCTACTTCTTACCCTCACACGCGTACCAGCGAAGTGCTGTAAGCTTCGTCTCTGACAGTAAAGGCGGAGCCACAAACAGCTACAGGAAGCGTACAGTGAATAGCGATGTGTTGGCACGAATAAATGTCAGGATCTTCGGAGATGGGCCAGTACTAATTGGAGCGATGCTCGTTGCCTTTGATGGTACACCCTGCGCATGCACGCACGCAGGTGTGCTTTAAAAATAGAGTATACGATCTGTAGTGCAGGTTCCAAACGAAGAAGCTTACGCTGACGTAACAAACCATCATTGCGCACTGTTCACAATAAGTGGAGCGTGATACAACGTGTAATGTGGTGGAGTCCAGTTCGAAATCGAACACCAAAGTGTCCGGAACTTGACCACCATCGCGCCCAGCCGACCAACATAGGGGGGGTACCCCGCGAACCTTCGCCTGTGTGCCGATCGGGTGACCGATCGGCATTGCAGGATGCCGAGTCCGATTTATTTCATCCATCTCACCTTGTGTACCCATTGGTGTGGGTGGTTACACACTCGGTGGACCGTCGCTTAGTAGAGACCTTGGCAGGTAACGATATGGGTGTATCGCTTCTGGGGTACTTGAACCAAAAACCAACGAAAAGATAATCCAATGCGTCCTATCTGCAAATGGAGCGGAAATCTTCACTCCAAATGCGGGAAAATCTGGGGCTTGACTGAACACAGCAGTGAGGTACTCATCCAATAGAAATCCTTGGGCTTGACTGCAAACAGCGGTGAGTAACCCAGCCAATAGAAATTTGGGGCTTGACTGCACACAGCAGTGAGTAACCCAACCAATATCTGGGGCTTGACTGCAGATCGCAGTGAGTAACCCTGATAATACGAAAAAGAAGAACACGTTCCAAATGTGTGGGGCTTGAGGGGTGAGTGAACGTAATGAGTGCTTCCCGTCGTGGGACTTTCGGTGAAGCTGTGTCCTGGCCGGTAATAAATGAGCAAGAGGGGACCGTGTTAGCCCTCTGCTCCCAATAACTCCTGTGGAGCGGCGACTTATGCAACCCAATGTAAAACGAATACTATATTTAATAACCAATTAAAATCCAATATGAAAACTACATGCAAAACCGTGTGCCTCACCTTAAATATGTGTACCTTACACTCGAAGCACACGATTGGCCCAAAACACTCCGTCCTTTTATCCAACCCGATCGATCCGACTTGACAACGGGTACACTGGTACATGCTAGTCAAAAAATTTCAATAGCACTTCACCACAGTAATTTGCCACATATCACGCACCACGACAACATGATCGAACCAAGCGGGTATAACCGCCGGAGAACGGCCAAGCTCGATGCCGAGCCACGTTGGCGTGGATTAGAAGAAGCTTGACCAGTCTCGAAACAGGACAGTCCATAGCTTAGCTGGTAGAATGCACTCGAAAAAAAGATGTCGCTCTGTTTTCACCGCGTTACATTCATTTAGCACACAATAAATGATGTTCGGGTGCGCCTCGCGATGAAATGAGAAACGCGAGCGCACTGGCAGTAGACGGAAAGCAACTCTGAACTGCAGATCTTCGTAGGCGGGAAGAAACAGCCGGCGAAGACACTGTGTTAGAGCCATTAAATCTTGAATGTCGGTCATCGTGGATCTCGAGTCATGCGGCTGGATTGGGTGAGGCTTTGGGGGCGTTGGTGCCTTCCAGACAAGTAGAAGGAGCTGATGTCGGGCACCGAGGGAACAGCGCATACGCGCTCTCCGACCCGTACGCAACGTATGGCGCATTGGAGCACACCCATGTCACAACAGGAAGCGGGAGTGGTGCATTGGAACTGTTGAAGTATTATCAAGTTATGCTTGTATGCAGCCTGGTATTAGGTTGCATACGGAATTCAAGTGATGCGCGACCATTGTGATCATTTTTGCATTTATGCATTTTAGCTACTTTGGAATTTTATCTTTATATTAAGTTTTAGGTTAGGTTCTTAAGTACGCATTTATAATTAGTATATTTTTTTACCTTAAAACGCACAGTTACATCCTGCCCTCATGCACCCCTACTCTGATCAAGTAGGGCGCGCTTCTTTCAAAGAAATCTCCATCCCAACGACGGTAAGGCAGTAACGGCCGAGACTTTCATTCCGGGAATTACACACGTGCCCCCAACTCGTGTCAAGTCCCAACAGGAACATAATTCACAAAGCCTTTTGAAGACTTGTGTAGATTCTTGGTGTAAGCGTTGGAGCAACTTGTACTGCTTGTGCGCGGGCATCGACATGAGTCGATAGTCAATGTAGCTTCGTGCGAACACTCCAACGTCTGGCCATTCATCAGCAGCATTCAAGAAGTCTGCAAGACACCGAAGCTTGAAGGTCGTTGCGGTGTGCTGGCGGATAGCCGCTTTGAGTCTCTGAAGCCATGCACAGATTCGTCTTCGTGTTTACCAGCAGTAAGATCGGGTAGAAAATTTTAAATTGGAAATCGGTATCAACGTGAAGCCAGATCGGTTGGATTGGCGCGTGGCCGAGACGAGCAAGGGGAGAAAGATCTCGCCAGGTGACTTCCCACTTGATCACATACCACAGCCACTAGACCAGGCGCCACCACTGGGACAGTACATTCCACTTAATCAAGGCTCCGTGACAAATGCGACTAACCGTGAGGAAGTCAAGAGGTTGCCAGGGGCCCCATGTTGGCGGAACGAAAGACAATAGCACGACTCTCGGCGTGGTCCAGTTAAGCTGGGCTGAGACTGAAACGGAAACGAATTGAAGAAGCACGTTTAGTTTTTGACGCTTGAGTGACGCTTCGATGCTGGGTATAGACAACCACGCTCGGAGCGAGAGTGGTACAAGAACTCCTTAGGAACCAGCTGGATGTGTTTGGCTTTGCGTTCATAACGACGAGAAAGCACAAAACGGTTAAGTGTGGACTGCCATTAATTGACGATACATTGCGGAATAGGCATATGCACTATGAAGTGCCACAACCGAGATAGAACCATCGTTGAGGCAATCAGCAGGGTCTTCGGAGTGTGGGCGAGGCAAAACCATTGAAGAAAGACTTCATAAAAACTTCGGTCCAAAACTCCACAATGGCATCTTCGACGGGATCCTGAACAAATAGAATACCCAAGAACTTAACCGACTGACCTGATGAAGTACTCGTACGCCAGGTACGAAGGTAGGTGGGTCGGCTCTCCGGTTAAGTGGCATAATCACGTATTTCGAAAGGTTGAGCTTGGCCCCAGATCCATCGCAGTACTGCTGAACCAGTTCAAGCTGTGCCTGAATACCAGATAACGAGCTGTAGAGCAACGTCAAATCATCAGCAAAGAAGACACTAGTTGCAGTGTGATCCTTGGTGATGCAGAATCCATGTTCTTCATGTTGGCGTTAGTGGGTTCCCCAATGGTTCAATGACCATGAAGAACATCAGTGCTGAGAGTTGATCTCCTTCTTTGACTCATTTTGTTGGAAAGATAGATTGCTGGATGTGACCATTGAGCAACAGATGTGCCTGTGTGCGAGTGTAAAGCAGATTCACCCATTAGGAAAAGGTTCGACCACAGCCCATTTGGTCGAGTACTTGAAACATAAAAATTCCAGTTGACTCGGTCATACGCTTTCTCAAAGTCAAGAAACATGGCGAAATCTTCCTCGTCGACTGTAGTCATGAGGTCTTGCATGTAAGCCATGAACCGCACGTGGTAGTGGATTGACCGCCCTTTGATGAACGCCTTTGATCCGGATGTATAAGCTTGGGGAGAAAAAGCTGGAGGCGGTAGGTCAACACTTTTGACAAGGCCTTCACCTCGACGCCTATGATCGAGATCGGACGAAAATTCTGGGATCGGCACGCGGGCCTTTCTTGTGCAACATGCACACAGGTGACTTGCGTTGTGAAGGGAGAATCTCTACACGTAGCAGTTGGTAGTTGAACACTATGCTCAGACATTCGCCGAGATGTCGTGATCGACCTGGTAAAAGCCAGCGGTGAGTCCGTCCATGCCAGGCGCAGAGATGGCCCTCATGTGTTTAAGTGTCGGTTAGGTCGGCTCCAAAGATTGAAGCGTTAAGAAAATCTTGTTCATCATACGTTAACCGTTTATCGATCGTATGTAGAAACTTTCGTTGACTGCCAAAATCAGCTTGTGGTGGTGGTACAGCGAGACCTGCAACGTCACCCATGATACCAACCCAATGGGTTCAAAAGCGAGCTGATATGTCTGCTAGGTTTTGAGAGATTTCGCCATCCGCAGTTCGAACTTCCTCGATACTAATTAACCTAAGTGAAGGGTCAAGTGGACGGAAGAAGTACCTGGAGTAAGCCTCGGCATTCTGGACTCGAAAGTAGAAGGCTGCGTCTTGATTTAAGCAACGATATCGGTTCACACAATCGCGGTACGCGCTCAAAGCGGCATGAAAACTGTCTTGAGAAGCGGCGTACCGCTCGACACGATATCGTCTTGCTGCTTGGTCCAATGTAGCTTGTGCGGCTGTAATGGCGTCAGTATGTTGACCGCGCAGCTTGCGATGTAGGCCTGTAGTTGTCGCCGCATAGATTTCTTCCACTGTTACCACACTTTGCCGGGGTTGGAATCTTGTTGGAGGTCTTTGAGTACTTGCTGGGATTCTCCACGGACGGCCTCGACCACATCGGAATACTCAAGTAAATATTGTGGGAAGCGCTAGTAGCCGTATCCGTGTGGCTGAGACATAGAACCTAAGGTCACAGTAAGCGCCAAGTGGTCACCAGCACCCTTGGGATCGAAATATTTGAGTCGCCGTACAGTGCGGCACAGAATTCTTCCGATAGCAGAGCGTAGTCAAGTCTTTTAAGGCGTGGCTGGGGACCGGTGAATACACGTTCATCATGGTGGTGGATACGCCAGGCATCAACAACACCTAGTTGGCCGATCTATCTCATGCATGCACTTTGACCTCGGCGTACAAGCAAGCGCGGCCGAGACAAGTATACAGGGGTTGATAGGCGTGTTTAAGTCCCGAGGAATATGTTTGTCGCATAGTCTTCAAACCGATCCACGGAGAGATGGCTGAAAAACACTTCTTTTTCGTGGTCGTCCACCGGGGAGTATACGTTGTGGATGTACACGGGACGGGATCACCGGTGACCACCAAATGAACGACTAGGTATATTCCCGGGACAGTCAGCTCCCGAAGCTCTTTGGCCGTATCAAAACCTGGAAAGTCATGGCGGAGTACGGTGAGCACTCCTCCGGATTGGTGTGTTGTTTGAAAAGCACTGACCGCTCCAGGTTCACTGACGAACAGTCGGGCCTTGAAGCGGGCTTGAAGGTTAAACTTTAAAGTTTCAAAGTAGTAATAATCACGAAATTGGGTTTCTTGAACCCAAGAGATACTGTGTGTAGCCGGTGCGTATACGCACGGTGCGGCTAGCGCACAGAGGAAGACTTTTCCTTAAAGCGGCGTTCGCCGCTACTTAGCCGATACGCCCTTATAAAGGGCTTAGTAGGAGAGAGCTCTCCTACTCGGGGCCAAGATTCCCGGTTTGGTTTACTTAATAGCCTTAACGGCAAGGCTCCCTTACCAAGGGTGTAGCTAAAGGGAGGGCTCTCTTTACGCTACGGCACTCACTACACGCGCGACCGGTCGAGGTCGTGCGTCTCTAGATAATAGAGTGAAATGTAAACTGAATGTATATTTAATATGTAATTATCCTAAATTAATTTAAACTAATGTAAACTATATGTAATACTAAGTAGAACTTAGCAAATTCGTACCTAGCTAAAATGTAGTGTACACCACCTGTGTACTAACACGTGGATGGCTGCCACGCCTACACCAAGGGCTCCTGCCCTGATTGGTTAAAATAACCAATTGTTCAAAACCTTTCGAACCGGTCAATACTGACCCCAAAGGTAGTGTACTCCCGTACACCACCTACTAGATGTGACTCGAACCCTGTTACACTGTGCTTGACCAATAAGTGCTCAACAGTTAGGTGCCCATTCTTTTTGATCCCGTTGGTGTTAAGACTCAGCAGACTGACGACCTGCCACGAGACCTCGGGCATTTCGGCACGTGAAATCACCTTAGTAACTTATGCAAGATGTCCAGCTATAAGGACAGGCTGACTGTCGGTTTTCTTAAGCTGGAGAACTTCAGCATTTTTGGGAAAGTAATGACCACATTCAAGAAAGAGCTCCAGGTTGTCAAGCATATCTCCTTGCCACTGGATTTGTTTCCAGGTCTTGAAACAAAGTGTGCTTACCTTAGAGCGAATTAGGGCTAACAGCACGTTGGGGTGAAGAAGACGTCGGTTGTGCGCTGGGAGCCAGGGCACTGACCATCCCGTCAGATGCTGAAGCTAATAGTCCTTCTCGAAGATAGTAAGCGCTGTGCACATCAACATCATCTTTAAGAGAGACAGCGCTCTGGTCGCACGGAAGGTAATCGCTGTGTCTGGGTTGGCCCACCAGTGGGCAACGCATCGAAACACACCTTCCCTTGTCTTAGCCACTTTATTGACCAGATGTTTGGGCCAATTGCGGGCAAATGTATGTGTGACGGAAGGGTCAGTTGCACTCAAGATGCGGTTGAGCATGTGAAGGTTGGCCAGATCCGTGGCGTTAGGACTCAGCTCTCTCATCTTACGCAAAAGTACAGCGTTGTAAGCCATGGGAGTCTTAACGGAGCCTACGTAAGTCAGCGTTTCAGGGTTGTTTGCCGTCTGGAGCGACTTGTGAAGACCGCTAATAAAGGCTTCAGAAGTGTCCAAACGGTCTAGGAGCATCTGGAGGTCTGCTGTCTCTTCCATAGCCTTCGTCTCGCTGAAGATCTCCTGAACTGGGATCGGTTCTTTAGTCTTCACTACATTAGTGTCATGCTTAGTTAGGAAGTGACTGTGATACGGGACGCTGTTTACACAGTTCCCGATGACACGGCACACACGTTTGCGCTGTAGAGGAATCCTTGGCAGTGTACCGACTTGGAGGGACGAAAAGGGAGAAGAAGAGTGAGGGGGAGACTTGAGCAGAAGACGGAAAATTTGCAACTGAATTGAAATGAGCTTACGGTTCCTGAAACCTCTCCCTAGAGTAATATGGGGTTATATGCAATCTCACTTCAAATGCAGAATAAGCCTTGGGTTGAATCTGGTTGAAATTAAAGCTGAGCGTGAAGAATATTCTCACGGAACTTGAACTTCAAGGAGAATGAACTTCAAGGAGAAGCTTGAACTTGAACTTGAGATTCTTCTCCGAAGAATCCTCTGTGTACGGGAGTTGTGATTGGCTGACATCAACAACATTGTACCCACAATTTCGTCAACAGATAGTTTGCCAGCAGGAACCATCACCGTGCGCAAAGACATGTCGCAGGCAGAGAACACTCGAGAATGTTCGAGAACATTCCGTGGGTACGTAATCAATGATTACTCCGTGAGTGTCTGTATGTAGACATGGATCTTGTCTGTGACACCTGGCGATCCAAACCAATTAGTGGGAATCCCTATTTCGTAATTGTACATCGCCATGTAATGGTACTATTGCATAGGACCATTACAGACTGGCTTCCTTGCTCGTAGTCAGCTCAGGGGGCACTTGGACTTTGCGTGGCACGATCTGAAATCGTGTGACATATACCTCATTGAGCGTGGATGGGCAGCAGTCAAACTCCACCTCGACGGTGGTAAGCACATCAAAGTAGTTGTTGGTCGTGTCTCCAGCAAGAGCCTTAGGACGAGATTTCATCAGCATGTTATTAAAGTCCTCATCGGCACGAGAGCGTTTGCCTTTGCGACCGGGCACTTGTACCAACGCGGATTGGGGAGTCCTGTGGTGCGCTGGGATCAGGAGCAACTGTGACGGACGTGGACTTGCTGGTGTTGACGCAATTTGAGAGCCGGCCGTATCGAGGGAAAGCTCACTCGGGGTTATATCATCTTGTGAGGCTGTAACACAGACGATAGCGGTGGTCACTGCATAATCTTCGAGAATGGAGCGCTGGAGTAAGGTTTCCTGTGTACCGCGGCGGCGTACCACGGCGGCATAGTATGGTTGTGATCTGGTATTTTGGTGGTCGTGGAAGGTGATACAGCTTCTGTCGCTAGATCAAGCGCGTGGGTCGAGCGTTGACCAAACGACAACCGCTGAGTTGGAAAAGGAGCGTTCTTGGTTTGGACTGGGTATATGCGTCCAGCAAACACTAGTTGATCGCACACTGTGCCGCTTACCACAAGCTTAGGGGGACATTGGATGGAGAGAAAATATACACGCCAAGTAGAAGTGGTAATCACAGCATCAAAATTCACATTGCGGAAAGTGCCGTAGATCGGCTGCGTCCCAAGCTCGAAGAACCGAATCAGCATGAGTTCAGCGTCAAAGTCACTGTCTACACTCGACAGATCAATGAATAAACGGTCGGCGAGGATGTCAAACTCGCCGAAACAGTACTTTCCGCCAAGAATCTTGACCTCCTGTCCAGTAAGGCTTTGGCAAGCTTCCTTCGTTTTTACTTTGACGCGGATGCTACCATCAGGTGCTTTAGTCAACTGGCCAAGTTGCTGGTGATCGATCTGCTGTTGGACTACGGAGTTGCCATGGTCCTTGAGCAGCGACGCGAGAATTTTGTTCGGAGTGGTTCGTTGAAATGCTTGGCCAGTTTCGATGATCATTACATAACGTGCACGAGGTAGCGCATACGGTCCGATTCGGTCGATTGAAACAGAAAGTTGGCTCCAGTCGCCTCCGGTTTCATATAGAGTGTCGATGGCTTCGATATCTATAACCTTGGGACGGGGCATCGTGACACGTGATGGGGTGGGTGCCTCAGCGTTGTCTCGGCGGATCTCCGTGGAACGCTGGAGCAGGGCACGAAGCGTCGGCGTGCGCGTGGATGTGCTGGCGCGTGGCTCACGATGGGGCGTGTCGGTAGAGGGTGTCTTCGCATCCTTTACTGACTCTTGCGTAGTGGGTGACGGGTGCATAGACTGGGCACACAACTGCACAACCGTGCCGTCGCTAGATTCTTGCAAATCTTGCGGCACAGAGCAAGGGATACTACCCTGGTCTGTGCTTGAACGCGAAGCGTCGATGGAATGTAGAATTCCATCAGGAGCTGGATTTTTGGATGCGGACGCATCCAAGGCGGTTACGGAAACTTCTGAGGGCGGTGAGTCGGCAAAACTTGTCTTAGAGCATCGGCTGAGGTCCACCTCATCTCCCACTCAAATGTATTGTGCGGGGGCTGGGAGAGGTTGGTTGGCGTTGGTTTCCATGGCGGGAGGGGTTTGCATAGGTGGGTAGGTAGAAAGGGTACTTCTGAACTGGCTTGGTGTAGTTGTTCCCGACGAGGCAAATTTAGAAGTGACAACTTGACCTAGCGATTAAGGCGATGGAAGTGAAATTCAGTGGCGCGTAACCCGCGTGAGTTCAAGTCTCACAGCGTGATGTAAATCACACAGCCGAGCGCCCACATATCGCACGCCACTAGTTCACATACCCGACGTCAACAATTCAGGAGGCTGAGAGGTCGCTGTACCAGTATTTTCGAGACTCGACATTGTACCTTCCGGTCCCGCACTACCAAAGTCCACGAGTGTGTCACGAGACTCGCTCTTTTCTGATCGCGAAACTTGTTGCGATCATCATTACGGATCGCGACACTTGTTGTGATTATCATTACGGGCGCTAAAGAGAATATTTTTAGGCTTGATGTCCTTATGCACGAGTCCATGTAGATTTAAAACAAGAGAGCGCTGGCAAATTTGCGCGTCACATCTCGAGCCTTTGTCTCAGAGTACGACCCGTACGTCAGGATCTGCTCGAAGAGTTCGCCTCCACTAGCCAATTCAGTAACCATATAAGGTTTACGTCCTTCGACGTGCACGTCACGCAAATCAACGATATTCTCGTGTCCTCCGAGCGCTTGTACTAGCTTCAAAGATGGAATTTCAAGTTCAAGTGCAGGAAATGATTGCTCTTCATCGGGATTTTCCAGAGCAATCTTGACCGCAGCTACTACACCCGAAGCCTTGTGCATATCAAGACACAGTACCAAAAAATGCACCGGAACCAATTTGCCTAAACAAGTGCCATTTGTGGTAGATTGGCTCCATAATTGCTCGAGTCTGTGCGACAGTGTCCGCTTGGACTTTTCAAGCCCGTACCAAGTACTGCAGCACCCGCGACCGCCAAACTGAAAGAATTCTTAACATGTTCGTCATTTGATCTTTTCTTGCAACGTGGTTGCGTCTGAAACGCACATTGCGTTTCTCTCGTTTGCAGTTGTGGCTTGAAACTTGCAGAAATCATAACAGCGCTGCAATTGGAGTTTTTTGTTGCTACTCTTCGTCCGAAGCGAAGCATCGTTAAGGAGTTCAGCCAATTGTCCTATAGTTAAATGATGTTCAAATACGGTGGTATTTTAAATTAAGCATCTAAAATACCACCGTATTATATGGCACAAATTACGAAAATAGGTGTATTCATTTTGTATTTGGGATCGACTAAAATTTAGTCGTATCAAATATATTCACTTTTACATTTTCTTACATTAAGACTTGGTTTTTGCTTCACGTGTCCTGTGGATTCTCACGCTTACGCTGCGTGTACCAAGCGAAGAAGATTACTTGATATATTGTGGATTTTACGTTTACGTGACTTCTTGTAGATCTTACATTAATTTACTTATTGTGGAGCTTACATTTACGTCTTATATCGTGGAGATTACTGTTACGTGGAGATAACGTATCGCGGTCACGTTATTTGCGGATATATTGATTTTTCGTGATGTTAAATCACAAGCCATTTCAATAGGTTATTAGCCCAAGTGAGCGTCTCGACTCAATCGAAGGGAAGGTTGCAGTTGTGCAAGAAAATGTGGAGTCAAGCGACATCTCGACGATGCTGCGCGAAATACCTGAACGTTTGGTGAAACTAGAAAATTCACGTGGAGTTGTGTGGTAACGTGTACAATACCCCAAAAGGTGACACCAAGATGAGCATGGCATTTACATGGAAGTCAAGGAAACTCTGGAGCGCACAGCTTCAAACATTTGAGTAAGGCCGGAGGAAGTATATTTGGCCGAGGTAGTGGTAATATCGCCGAGCAGGACAGGGACAGCCGGGAGTTCTAGGGAACGGATATGTGCACCCTGGGGTTCAACAAGACCAAAACCAGGCTTTTAACAGGGTTACATTCTGGTTACATTTAGTATGTGGTGTACGTGAGTACACTACGGTTGGGGTCAGTATTGACCGGTCCGAAAGGTTTTGGACCATTGGTTATTTAACCAATCAGGGCAGGAGCCCTTGGTGTAGGCGTGGCAGCCATCCACGTGTTAGTACACAGGTGGTGTACACTACAGTTTAGCTAGGTACGAATTTAGTAAGTTCTACTTAGTATTACATATAGTTAACATTAGTTTAAATTAATTTAGGCTAATTACATATTAAATATACATTCAGTTTACATTTCACTCAAAAGACTGCAGGACGCACGACCTCGACCGGTCGCGCGCGCAGTGCGTGTAGTAGCGTAAGGGAAGTTCTTCCCTTAGCTACCCCCTTTTTAAGGGAGCCTTGTGTTAAGGCGTTAGCGTGTGCTAACTGGTAAACCAAAGTGGAATCTTGGCCCCGAGTAAGAGAGTTCTCTCTTACTAAGCCCTTTTATAAGGGCGTATCGGCTAAGTAGCGGCACATCGCCGCTTTAGGAAAGTCTTCCTCTGTGCGCTAGCCGCACCGTGCGTGTACGCACCGGTTACATCTGGTAGCACTTGTAGTCAATCCAACACCTGTGTTGGTAGACTAGGCATCCTCTGCAAAGGATGAATCAGGACGATTGGGATAGTTTGACCCTCGTCCAACAGGAAGCCTTTAAAAGGCTGTTACCCTTAACGGGGGAAGAAGGTATGAAGCTCCTAGTGGAGCAAGGCCTTGAGGCCGTAAAGGCAAGGGTGAATGCCCTCATCGCTCATGAGGCGAGTTGCGGTCGAGTTCATTCCACGGGGGTGCGCCCTCCATTATCATTTAAGATAAAGGAGTTCACCGGAGAGAAGGGTGACAACCTTTATGTTTGGTTGCGAAAGGTCGAAACGGCCTTCTCCACAGCGAATGTGATCGCTGATCACTTGCAAGTGGGACTTGCATTGACCCATCTTACTGGCAAAGCCCGTACATGGGCGTTTACATGCTCGTAATCAGTCAAGGACGTGTTTCCAACATGGAAGGTCCTTAAGCAGAAGCTTATGGACATGTACGCAACGCCTGATCTGGTTTTCCAGAATCAACTGGCGTTACTGAGGTGCCTTCAAGGCACTAAGGACCTGGAGGTTTATATTCAGGAGCTTAATACCCTGTTGGCAGGGATGTACGCGAAAGCGTATTCGGACGATGTGTCCATCCCCGTCTTCATGGGAGGCCTGAGAGAAGGGCCAGCACGTTCGGAATTGTTCCGATGCCGACCCGAATCCCTGGAAGAGGCATTCAAGATGGCGTTCAACGCCGAGAGGAACTTCCGTTCCTCTAAGGTGGGTCCCGAACCCATGGACCTGAGTCAGGTCGAAGCGGAGGAGAAACCTCCCGCTAAGAGTCATTCGGACTCTTTTTCACAGAGTTTCTAGACAGAGCTCTTGGCTATGTTGCAGCGGCGTGGGCCGCTGAGATGATTCCTGTGTGGGAGCATGGATCATCTGAAGAACAGATGTCCGAAAAATCCCCAGCGAGACACTCGCTACAAGGGACCAAGGATGGGTAAAAAGCCCTTGTCCAAGCCGTCGGGAAACGACGGCTCCCAGTAGGTTCGGGGCGCCCTACTGGGGGACCCCTCAGTGCTGTTAAGCCCCAGGGTAGGGGACGACAGCACAAAGCCCCGAGGGAAGCGGTGCTTTCTAGCACCGAGTTGGTGTACCAGCCAGGTTTGCTGGTAGTCCTTGCGGACGTGAAAGGCTTTGATAAGCCTTGGAGAGTCTTGATAGACTATGGAGCGTCTGACAATTATGTCAGACGGGCTTCTGTTGTGAAGAGTCGGCTGTATGCCGAGGCCCTAGAGGCACGTTCTCGTGACGTTGTCACGGTCCGTCTTGCGACGGGTGAGCAGGTTTCTGTACCCAAGGTCTCGATTGACCTTAAGCTGAAGTTTGCAGACTTCGACAGCTTAGAACGTTGCCTAGTACTGGATTTGGACTCGAGAAATGACCTCATTCTGGGCATGAAGTGGCTGGAACGCCACGAGCCATGGATAGACTGGAAGTCTAAGTCCATTGGCTCAACGCACCCGCGGTCGGGTGAAGCATTGGCGAGTCATGAACCCACCTTTGCTCGATCGCAAAAGCGATTCTGGCGTGAGATGCCATAGATTGGGATGTCTGAAACGATCATTCCCAATGGCGATAAGGAAGAGTTCCTTAACGAGGGGGATTCGGCGGTTAATCCCCGCGCAGATGTAGGCGAGACTGGTGAGTCGCCAGTGATAGAGGTGGAATCCTCTGAGGGTAAGCGCGGGGCGCTTAGCGAAGAGACCCGAAGTTCGTCTCTTTCGCACGTCGGAAATGATTCCGAGTACGCCGGTATAGGCGAGACCAGCGAGTCACCGGTGGTAGATGTAGAGACCTCTGTGGATAGGCGCGTGGCGCTTCCAGTAGATGGGGCAATTGACTCCCCCCATCTGGGTCTCGGGATGAGTCCCGAGGGCAGTAGTCAGCAGTCCTACAGGATGCTGAATAGTGTGACAGGTGCTGTCACAGAAGGCGTAAGCCTGGAACGGTTGCCTGGGGTAGGCGAACTGTTGTCGTTGGAGGAGATGTCCTTCAACGAGTTTGAGACTGCTTTGAAAGCAGATGAAATCGACGAGGTCGTCGTGTTGCGTCCGGAAGAGGAGTTGAACTCCTCATCCACGATGGACGAGTCAGTTTTGGTGAAAACCAAACAGGCATTAAATGCCCGAAGCGGACTCAAGATCCTCGCGGATCCTGAGGACCCTTACCATTCCTTATTAAAGGAATTTAAAGATGTCATTAGTGACAACCCGCCGATGGGGTTACCACCGGATCGGGGAGTCCGACATGAAATTGATTTGGTTCCCGTAACCAAATACTGCGTCACTAGGCAGTGGCCTCTCCCCAAGGAACAATGCGACGTCATCGACGCATTCTTCAAGGGGAAAGAAAAAGCAGGGATGGTACGGGAGAGTAAGTCTCCCCACTCATCTCCCACTTTTTGTGTTCGTAAACCGAACGGAAAGTGGCGCATTGTGCATGCGTATAACAAGCTGAATTCAGCTACTGTACCCATGCAGACTCCGATTCCTCGGAAGGATGTCCTCCAGAACAATATGGCGGGCTGTACTGTGTACAGTGCCTTAGATCTGGTGGAAGGGTATTATCAGGTGCTCATGCGAGCGTCTGATATTCCGCTGACAGCGGTTAGCACGCCTACTGGCATGCTGTGGGAGTGGCTTGTTATGTCACTAGGGCTTTCAAATGCACCAGCGACTTTCAATCGCTTGGTGACTCAACTCTTCCGCCCTCATAGGAAGTACGCTCAGACGTACTTCGACGATATATTCGTCCATAGTCGTGCGGAAGGCGACTCGTCTGATGTTCAGACGCATCTGATACACCTTCGGGCAGTGCTCAAATGTATGCGAGAGCATAAGTTATATGAAAACGCATCCAAGTGTATCTTTGGTGCTGAGGAAATTCTTTTCCTCGGATGCTTCATCGGTAAGGATGGAGTGCGGGCGGATCCCGCGAAGGTGAAAGCCATTGTGGAGTGGCCTTCGCCTGTAAATCTTAGAAATTTACGGAAGTGGCTTGGATTAGCCAACTATCTCCACAAGTACAGCGGGAACTACGCTGAAATGGCGAAGCCATTGACCGACCTTCTTAAGAAGGATGTTGAGTGGTGTTGGGAAACTGAACACCAAAACGCTTTTGAAGCGGTTAAGGGGAGCTTGTTAAAAGCTCCCTTTCTTTCTCTCCCAGACTCTGGGAAACCATTTAGTGTCGTCTGCGACGCCTCCGATTTCACAATCGGATGTGCTTTGTTACAAGCAGACGATGCAGGAAGGGAACCCGTTATCGCGTTTGAGTCGAGGCAGCTTAAAGCTGCAGAACGGAATTATCCTGTTCATGACAAGGAGCCACTTGTAATGAAGTATGCTCTTGTCAAATTTAGGGTTCACCTACTCGACTCAAAGCCGTTCGTGGTTTATACTGACCACGCGTCCTTACGGACAGCGACAAAGTCGCCTCATCTCTCGCAACGGATGGCCCGTTGGCTCTCCTTCTTTGCGGAGTACAACTTTGAGGTTAAGTATAAACCTGGCAAGCAGAACGTGCTTGCGGA
>CM047587.1:31216173-31310083 GCA_026184515.1 Peronosclerospora sorghi | reverse complement strand
AGGGGATAATTCAACCCTCTGCCCCCAAACACTCCGCGGCGGGCGGATGCGACTAGTGTACGTGAAAAGAAGAACGGCGACCCCTTGATGCGGTGTAGACCAAGACCAGAAGAGGTTTTTGCCAGTTATTCCTAGACCAAAAACCTTTACCTGGAAAAATTCGTAACCAAAAGACTCTTACTTGGAAAAACCGCAAATAACCAATAATACTACCTCCCTATGGTCCCTAATGTACCCACAGAAAATTATGTAAAATACCCAATGTCAGGTGACTCACCCAAGACCGGCGTTCTTGATACTCCTTGAATCTGATAGGCTAAAAAGCCCCCCTTGTTTAGACCAATCGGAAACTCTACCAACTGCCTTGGCTTAAAGTGACCAAATTTGTGGTACACTTCACCACAGCCGCCCCTGAGTCCGACCGTGTCGCACAACGATAACGGTCTGACTCACCCATCACTCGACCAACTGGACCTTGGTCACTCACACTTCTTCTCCATGGACCAGCCATCTTCGCCACCTGCGCCAGGTACTTACTTTACTGCACTCGATCTTTCTTATGATTCCTCTTGACGCTTGTTCTTGTAGAGACTCTATGTGCCGAGTCGCTCCGCATTGCTTCACCTGTCCGGTCGGCTCGGTCTGGCAGCCCATGTAACTCTCCTGCACTTCAAACATCGGAAGGGTGTCAGACTGAAGCCGACACGCGGATGCAGGACATGCTTGCAGAAAACATGCGTCTCAGGACCCAGGTAGCCCACCAGGAAACACGAGGTGCGCATCTTTGGTCTTCGTCTTGTACTTGTCTTGACCCTCGTTTGTCTTCAGCTCTCATCCCTCCCAGCGTCGTCAAGGCAATATGTGCCTTACTTGATGCTGATAGGCAGTCCGACGATCCTGTTGACCAGCTCCGACCAATTCTAGAGGAGCTGGCAAGTGCACGTCATGAGCTGTCCCGTCTGGAGGCTTATCAGTCCCATCTCCGGGATCAACTTGCACTTGTTCTCCGGCAGCAACTGGACGGACAGTTTGACGCGACCTCACTGCGCATGCAAGGCGACGACTTCGCGCGACGCATTGCCGAGCTTCAAATTTCCATTCAAGGCCAGACCGGGAAGGTCCGGTCCTATCAAGAAAAGTCAGACGCTTGGACGCTGAGAGTCGGGTCGTCGTAGGTGGCACTAGATCAGTGCCACCAGCGCTTGATGAACTTGCTGCATCCGTGTTCGACTGCTTCCTCCAGAATAGATTGGTCTGCGTCGGCAACCTTAGTCGCGTAGGAGCAAGACCAAGACCGCTTGCAGCAGGACCAAGACCGCTTGCAGCAGTACCAAGACCGACACCTTCATTGTCTGATATTCGGCAGCCCGAAATTGCACACAAATCAAAGAAGCGCGCGGACGCGCCGGGTGGCTCGAGGGCGCGGGGCACTGCGCGCGAACCCGGACTCGAGGGAAAGCGTACAGTGCCTCATAAGCGAGCCAAGACACAGGCGCTTCTTATGGACTCGGACTCGGAAACGGGCGAGATCTACAGCCCCTCGGAAGGTCGAGCGCCCTCGCGCCGTACTGAAACTTGCACCAAGCACACAGGGGTCTCGTCCGAGGAGGACTCCAGCGAAGGGTCTTGCGATTCCGAGTTTATGGTCTCCATCCAGTCCAAGTCAAGAACGAATTTGCGTGATAGTTTCATCCAAGTGGCGTCGACATTGGGGTCAGAACAGAAGACCGGTTTGCCAAGTGACGCCACACCAGTGTCGGCACCAGCGAAGCCGGCGCCCTCGGTTCTCCCCCGGGACATCCAAGCTTCACAAGTACGCTCTACTGAAGAACATGGCAGTTGACACCAGCTCCCTTCCGCCGCGGACGTTTGAAATCACCTTGCCGTGGTCGTCGGGGAAAATCGTCTGTTTGCGCCGGTCTACCCTGACCAAGCAGCTTCTGGCCCTGTCTTTCTCTCGTCCGGACCTCTGGCTTTTTCCACCGGCCAAGAAAACCCCTGCCGCGTCTGCATGGAGGGCGGACTTGATTACGTCGGCGCAGATCTCCCGCCTATACGGCGATGAACCATGGAAAATTTTCGAACACCCCAAGATAGGACTTGTGTTCCACTTGACTCCGTGGATCGGCACTTTGCTAGGCCGGGTGAAGAATTTCAACAAGATCTACGGCCAAGCAATTTTGGAAGCGTCCCACTACTTGATGCTTCCCCTCGACCGGGTGCGACAAGATCCGGGCCTGGCGACGTTCCAGAGCAAGCGCAAGCGACGTCGAACTCGGGCGGGCGAGGCTTGGCAATCCCTTTGCCAGTACATTTTGGATGGGATGCGAGCCCGCGAGTGTGACGTCGACGTGTTCTTGTACCCGGTGTTCCTCCACATGCCGAGGCGTCGCGTTGAGAAGACCAGACTGCTGTCCGACGACGGCATATGGTACCCCGGTCTTGATTGCGCTGAGCCGGTCGCGGACCTCAAGGATGCTTTGGTCCAGCTTGACCGGAATGACCCCTGGCGTAACCAGTTTCAGGATCAAGTGCAAAATCATCCGTCGATGGTCATCGGCCGTCTGTGGGGCGATAGCAAGTGAAGTAGCAGGTAGTCTACCAGATAATTCGCAATACATGTCATCATTTCTTCTTCATATGTCCAATCGTCAAATCACTTGAGCTAATTTTACCACTCTCTCCATAGTTGCACCGAACACGTTATCGTATACAGTTCCAACTCCATCACGAAAAATAGTCATCACATTCGTCATTCCGCTACTCGAATTCGTCACAGTTCATCACAATTTCACATCAACTCCGGACCTTCCACATCTTCATACCGGTCTATACCGACCGATGCTACTGCGTGTCTTGGTCTTGGTCTTCATGAGTCTGCATCACTGCGAAGCGATTACGACTGACTCGTTCTCGTTCGAACTCTCGTAGAAGAGCCCCACAATTCAAGTCGAGCTCGTCGACCCAAGTTGATTCATCATGGTCCTTCCATCGGACCAGGTACTCTCGGTGAGTCCGACCGAACCTGGTATTCTTGGTCGACCGAACATCTAAGACCTTCTCTAATTCAAACTCGTCTTCCTGTAATGGTAGTTCCCAACTGTCCTCCGTCAGTAACGCTTCATCGAAATCAAATCTCTTTTCTTCGTCTACCAGACAGGGAGTTTTGGGTCGATCAGGAAATTCTCGGACCAGCTTCAACTTGGACACATGCACGATCGGGAAGACCTTGTAATCTGTACCAGTTGTTACTAGACGGGCAGCGTGCTCACCGATCAGCTCGGCAACACGGAAAGGGCCGTGCCACATGTGAGCCAGCTTCTTCGCATAGCCCTCTTTCACTCGGTCTAGGTATAGCCATACCCTCGCCCCTGGTTCTATACCGTGGGGTCGGACCTGGTCATTGGTCCGGTCTGCCCGGTCTTGTGTGGCCTGACGCAGCTTTTCGTTGACGACTTCTTTTGCATGCTGGTAGTGTTTCTGTACCTGCATTCGCCAGTGTCGAGCATCGCGATCGCGGGTCCGGGTGCAACCGATAGGTATCGCAGCTTCCAATGTCGACCGAGGGTCCCATCCATATGCCAGATAAAAAGGCGTTTCTCCTCGGACCCGATCGGTCGACGAGTTGAGTGCAAACACCAGCCTTTATGCATACTCGTCCCAATCTCGCTAGTCTGGGTCAGCAACGTACATCTTGATCGCCCTCGTTATGGTCTGCACAATGCGTTCCGCCGATCCATTTGCTTGCGGACGATATGCCATCGTCGCACTCTGTTTCTAGCCCAGCATGTTATTGAGCGACCGGAACACCTCGGCCATAAAACCTGGTTCCCGATCGTGCCTGATGACCTCGCTCTCGCCGAATCTTCGGAACACACATTCTTCGTAGCTCTGGGCTATCTGCTCCGCAGACCGAGATGCACTTGCCTTCGCAATAACTAGACCAGTGAACAGGTCTACCCAGATAAGCAGCTCAGTGTTGCCGCGCGTCGATCTAGGCAGTGACGGTATGTGGTCCATCGCTATGACCTGGAAAGGGTAGGTAGCTTCGATATTTCCGGGCGATCGTCCCTTGATTACCGGTCTACCCTTTTCGGTCTCGCAATCCGTGCAACAGCCCACATATTTCTTCACACTGCGGAAAAGACCTCTCCAGTGGAAGTGGGACCTGATCTTGTGATAGGTCCTGCCTATGCCCTGATGTCCCCCTTCTAGACTCACGTGATAGTGATGAAGGACATCCGGCTGCAGCAACTCGGGGATCACTAATTTCGCCAGTCGGTCCCGGTCTGCACTGTCTTGGTCGGCATCGCGTCAGGTATACAATAATCCATTATCATCCACTTCGTAGCTATCCGCGATCTTGACGCACTCTTTCGCTTGATCGTTCTTCAACTTGGACAGTTCACCACGCAGGTAGGTCTTCAGGTTCATAATCCATTCTTCTTCGTCCTGCGCCTTGAGTATCCTTTCCATCCTTAACTGTTGCACTGCATATTCGTTCAAACTTTCCTTCGGGAACGGTCGGAGAGACTTCTGAGCTTTCGATCTAGTCGCGACCATCACATGCACCTGGACTGGGGCGTTCTTGGGTCCGATCACCTCTGGGAGCCTGTTTATATTCACCAATTCATCCACAACGGCCTTCTCGGTGATCGTAGCCCTGGTCTGGTCTTGCATGGCGTTGGTCGCGAGGTAGTCGGCGCTTCTGTTCCAGTCCCGTTTCAAGTGCAATTGCTCGTGGTTGGGGTGTTCCTTCAATGCCTTCATTACTCGATCATTTAGCGTCCTTTTTCGTGGATCCTTGCAGTCGATCTCTCCGGTGATCTGCCTGATCACTAGGTTGGAGTCACCACATATGATAACTCGCCCCTTCTCTTGCGACGACAGCAGGTCCAGACATAGAAGTAGACCTCGGTACTCCGCCTCGTTAACAGTAATATCCGGTGTGAAATCTGCAGCGGCTGCAACTATAGACCATTGTGGCAACTTCCACAATATGGCACTATAGGCGCCGACCTTTTTCTTCACGCTTGCCGATCCGTAAAAACTTAAGACCAAGAGCTCTTCATCATGGTCGAAGGTCGGTGGCGGTCTCGAAGCTGACTGCCGAGGTTGCTTCCTCGGGGCAATCGCTATCAATGCCTCGTCCACTTCAGACCGAGGGGTGATACTGGTAGCTAATGTGCCCAATATCTCTTATTCGCCCCCGGTGCATTTAACGACCTCGAGGGTCCACTGCGACAAGACCGCCGACCATCTGCCTAGACGTCCGTCCATCCCATTGGATGATAGTAGCCAGGCCAAAGTAGACCGTCTTGACAGGACCTTTATAGGTCGGCCGACCAGCAGGTTGTAACACACATCCAGAATTCGTAGCAACGCCAGAACTTCTTTCTAGACAATTACATAGTTCACTTCATTTGGTTTTAGCGTCCGTCTCGTAAACGTGACTGGATGATACACACCATCGTGATCTTGCACTAAAGTGGACGAGATAGCCCACTTACTGGCATATACAATAATGGTCGGCACTTTTTCGGGAGCGAAATGCTTGAGAACCGGTGCCGTCGCCATCTTAACCTTCAACATACCAAAGGCAAACTGTGCACGCTTCATATGATATTCGGCCTCTACTTGCGGACAAACCGCAGCAAGACCAGAGTCGGCGCCCTCCTGTAAAGTTGCCCGATCTCCTTCGCGCAACATATGATAGTCAACTTCCCGGAGCTCGTACAGCACAGCCGCGTAGATAGCAAAGTCTTCAATGAATCGGCTATAATAATTCAAGCTTCCCAGGAAGGACTGCATTGCCTTCAGCGATCTGGGGAACGGGAGGTTACTCAGCGAATCCAGGTCCTTGGGATTAGCCTCTAGACCATTGTTCAAGACCATATGGCCTAAATATGCGACCTTGGACATACCCCAAAAACTTTTCACGGCACTGATAGACAGGTCCAGTGGTCGCATGTCTCCAACAATCGTTCAACCTTCTCACACAGATCGTTCCATGACGAGGCAGGTATCAGAATGCCGTCGATGTACGACTGCCTCCCTAGAGCGGACGGTCCTCTTTCCCGATCGGTTTCACCCTCTCTAAACACATCATAATTTTCAACAGGGTCCCGATCGGTCTTGATCTTGAAGTGTCCGTACAATGCGTTGTCTATCAGCCTTTGATAGATCTGGGGCGCGTTCTTCAGACCGAACGGCATACGATTCCACTCGAAAAGACCAAACGGCGTCACAAATGCGGAAATCTCACGGGCTCGATCAGTCATCGAGACCACCCAAAATCCACTTGCCATATCTAGCGAACAATACCACAAGGTCTAGTAGAGGTCTTCCAACAGATCATTAATCTGCGGCATCGGGTACACCATGAGTTTAGTCAACCGGTTTACCAGCCGATAGTCGATGCACAGTCTAATGTCAACGCCGTTCTTCTTGATAACAAGTACGATCGGCGAGGCCCATGGCGAGGTCGACGGTCTAATAATCTTGGTGCCCAACAGTCCTTTAATGAGATCAGAAAGCTTTTCACGGTACTGTGGCGCCACGCGTCGACATCGCTGGGCAATCGGCTTGGCATCTCCCACGTCAATATCGCAAATCGCACCACGGGCTGCAGGTGGTAAGGCGTTGCCCTTTCCGATCAGCGTATGTCTTTTCTTCCATATGATACTCTTCAACTGCTCAATCTGGTCTGGACTGTTAAGGTCTTGATCACCCACTTGTAAATCATCCATTGTAACTTCGGGCGAGTCGGCAGACACTTCAGGGAGGACTGCCATCTGGCTTTCCAGCTCCTGAATATACTGTTCCCCGCCTTCATGTATACAGACTTGTTCATCTTCTGGGGCGATATCACCTGGACCATCTGGACCGGCTGAACGCCCCTGGTCTTGATCGACAGGCTTTCCTTCACTGATATCGGTCTGATTAGGAACACCGTCCTGGTCCGACCTAGAAATTTCATGTTCCCCTTCTTCCGTTTTTTGCTCCGCTGTCGCCTGGTCTTGTGCTGACAACACGTTGACTAACCTTGGCTCGTCTACTTGATGGTCCACCGTTCCTGGTGACTGCGGCGCCTTTCTTCGGACCAACATCTTTCTTGGGGTGACATAACTTGGTCTTTACACTAAAGATGAGGTATCCTCTTCCACCGACCCATCATCGCTGATAAGATCGGTGGTCGATTGGTACGCCAGGTTTTGCCACTCTACAAACCGCCTCGATCCAATCGAGACGAACCCCATCTTCCTTGGTACCTTCCCTTCTGCTAACCACATACCGACAATAGTGTTATTGTCCAGTGTCAGCGGCTTGTCACCGATATTGGTAACACGGAAAAAATCACGTCGACCAGAACTCTTTACGAAGGTCGGGACCCACCGATCGCCCCTGGTCAACCATAACTTCCTCGAACGAAAACCTTTCTCGACCGGGGTATCGGCATACCGACCGACTGGGATAGTGAGGTCTTGGTCTCACCGGACCAGATCGGTATACGAACCATACAGAGGTCTTCGACCAGCCAACTGGACCTGGACCTCGTCCGGGAGTGTAAGCACTCCATGTGACAGGTCTAGGCGAATACCGGCTGGGACCATGAAATCCATACCTAGTAAAGCGTCCTGACCAGCCAGCTTGCCAACCAAAGCGCTGAAAAAGTAGACCAGCGATCCCGACAAAGTAATTTTCACACGCGTTCTTCCTTCGGTCATATATGAGTTTTCACCGATCCCGACGCATTCTTGTCTCTGGGTATCGTCTATACGACATCCGACCTTACGAGCAAAGGCGGAATCGATTATCGATACTTCAGCTCCAGAGTCGAACAACATCGTCGCTTTCTGGTTATTAATCTTGCCACAGGCTTTAGTCTGCTTGAACCATTTATCAGGCGCGTGATACTTCCAGTATCCGCGGGATTCTCCAGGCAGCAAGTCCAACTGCATAACCACCTTTGTCCGGGAGTACTCATCGGTCTTCAGACTGTAGACCGGATGGTCTGGGTCGACGCAATTTGGAATAGAACGTGTATTTTCGGTCTTATCCTCCTTGCCGACATATGCATAGATGTGAACCGTAGAACGCTCGGCTCGATCCAGATTCCAACCTGGCGAGCGTTCTAGTTTAACATCTTTTCCGCGTGCGGCGGCAGCATCCCCGCGTGCTTGTCCGGCACGTACTACTTGCGCATCATGTTAAAAAATTCTTCAATCTTGCAGTGGCCGGCCTCGTGGATCTCTCCGCATGACTTGAATACAAAAAGGCAGTGGTCAGTCGGGTGGCCGCGTCTCTCGCACTTCTTGCACACCATCTTCTTGCAGCAGTTTGGACCATCATGTTTGCTCGACCCACAGTGGGAGCACTTCTGACGCGGTCGGTCCGGATCGGACTTGCTTCCGTTCATTCTCTTCCGGTCTACCTGGTCGGGCTTCGACCTGGTCTGGGGCAGGTCCCGCAACATAGACGTAACGATACTGGTCTTCATCCGATGACTCCTGGCTGGATTGACTTCCACTTTCCCCTTCCGTGCTGTCTTCGGCTACGATCGCCTTGACCGCTCTGGTCGGTCTGGTCCAGGATCTCTTGACCGGATCAGTCTGGGTCTGGGTCTTGGATAGGTAGCGGCCTGATCCACCAGCACTCTTCGTCTTCATGCTACGCGACTGCTGTAGCGTCCTTAGAGTCTGTTCAACTTCACCCGCGTCCCTAAGACGCAGCAGAGTAAGCTGGTCCGCCAGTTCTTGATCGTCCAGGGTACTAATGTAGTGACCCACATGTTCCAGAGCAGCACCGTTCGGCGGGTTATTCTCTTTAATTGTTATGCCGGCACGAAGTGCAACCACGTTCAACCGATGCAAATACTCGGTCGGTGTCTCGTCCCTCCGCTTCTGCATATGGTGATACTTTCGGGCACTCTAAAATCCGGAGTTACAATATTGCCCTTCAAACTCTACACATATCTTGTCCCAGTCAGACCGGACATCCCGACCTAACTGTTGGATCCAGTTGGCAGCAGGTCCTTTCAACAAATCCCGGAAGATCAGACACCTTTCACTTTTCGGGGTCTGGTCTCGCAGGAACGCAGACTTTACCCGACCGAACCAAGACCGGGCCTGGTCTTCGTCAGCATCCTTGCCAGTGAAGTCCTTGAGGTCGGTCGTCGCGGCCATACGGATGCGCGGAATCGCAGCAGATCCAAAGTCGTAAGCAGTAGTGGAGGCTAGGTTAGCCTTGCGTGGCTTGCCAGCGCCCGTACCGTCCGACCCACAGTGGTCGTCAAGACCGCCGACCGACTCCATGTCACAGTCACTTGTCTTGCTTGGTCTACGCGGTCTGGCCGATTGCGGCTTGCGCTTCCCTTTGCCGCCTTGCTTATCACTTCGAGTGGGCTTGTCCAAAGATGTTACCGATTCCATATACACATCTCGGCAAACATTGGCACTTTTCTTGGTAGACCGGTCTTGGGCATGTGGCCGCAGAGGTGGTCTAACCCGGTCTTCCATAAAACGCTCCATCATCGTCTCAAACATGGCTTGGACGTTAGATGGAGTCATGGGAAACGTGTTGACACCCTCCTTTTGAGGAACTGAGGCCTGTGGGGGCTGCTGGAGCCCCGACTGGCAAGCAGCCCTTTGCTGCCGCATGTCCCTTTTTTGTTCAGTCTGGGCATGGTCCGCCCCCATGGTCATCCGCTCGACACCGGTCTCCAACTCTGATGATCTGCTTGAGGCCGGTGGAGACTGATAAACCGATTCGTCATCAGAACCAATGTCGACAAGCGCTGTGGAGGCTTCAGCGACCTTCACTGCTGCGGTGGGAGTTGGGCGGCGAACCGCCCCCACCAGTGGGACCAAATGGTCGTGGAAGGTCGACATCGACGATTTCAGCCTCCAAGTCTCAAATTCAAATAGTTTTTGGACATCGGCGGGGTTCTGCATTTTAATGCCAACCTCCGCCAACATCTCCACCAAGTTCTTCACCAACAGTAATGAGCGATCACTCTGGATCGGCTCGGTAGTGGTACCGAGAAGATGGTCGGGGATATGGAGGTTCAACACCCGAAAGACCACGTCAAAGCGAACAAATCGTTTCAGCTCAAAAATGTAATACATCTTGTTTAGGTCTTCTTCAGTGATGCCTCCATCTCCGACTTGCGACTTTTCTTCGAGGTCGTCTTCGTCGGCCGGCATTCCCAACCCTTTCTTGGGAATCTTGGGGACCTTGGGGACCTTGGGGAGGTTGGTCTGATCGTTCTGATCAGCCTCCAAGTATTTTTCGTCTTTTGATTCTCCCTCAACTTTTTTATGCACATACATAGGATCAGGACCTTGGTCCTGATCCTTTCCGGGACTATAGCAGGACTTGCTATAGTCCCGATCGGCTCCGGTGGGAGCTTTTTGGGGAAGAAAAAACTTATTAATCCCGATCTGGTCCTCCACCAGGCCAGACCGGACATCGCTATATCGAGAACGAAGACGTAAGGTGATAGCCTTTCCTTACGCCCTCTCCAGAACGATTCCAAATTCAAATCTTCAAATCCAATCTTTGATGACACCTCGCGGTGATATCCACGATCACCAAGTGATCCGGGCACGCGCACCATTGTGGTGGAGTCAAGTTCGAAATCGAATACATTTGTATCGACAACCTGACCACCACCATCGTGCCCAGCCTTCCAACTTACGGGGGAGGGGTACCCCGCGGACCTCCACTCGAAATCTGGTCCGATCGTCCGCTGCTGGCAGACGACCGGTCATCATCCAAAGACACTTGGTCCGATTCACTTAAGTTCATCTCACCTTGTGTACCCGATGGAATGGGCTAGTTACACACTCGGTGGATCGGGATCGCAGATCGATCTGATTCGGTCTTGAATATGAGACCGTGCTGGCTAGGTGAACCTAGGGCGGAACTCTTCACCCCAGGTACGTACAGACCAGAAACACTTCCAAAAGATAAATTCCAATAGGTCGATCGTACAAACGATCTAGACCTGACCAATACGAAATAATAGAGGGTATACCAATCAACCGGTCTAGCCCCTGACCAATATGAGAGAAGACCAAAACCGGTCTAAACTCCAACCAATGTTACAATAAGCCAATATGTCCACGTAAAGACCCAATATGCCCGTGAAACTCCACAAACGATATATCCACGTAAAGACCAATCCAGTGAATAGCACGTTCCAAACGTACTTGAATTAAAGTGTCGAGATCGCCAAATCGTACTCCCGTCGAGGGACTTCCGGTGGCCAAAGTGCGCGTGCGGCGCGTCCAGACCGGGTATAATAGGCGAGAGGGGATAATTCAACCCTCTGCCCCCAAACACTCCGCGGCGGGCGGAGGCGACTAGTGTACGTGAAAAGAAGAACGGCGACCCCTTGCTGCGGTGTAGACCAAGCCCAGAAGAGGTTTTTGCCAGTTATTCCTAGACCAAAAACCTTTACCTGGAAAAATTCGTAACCAAAAGACTCTTACTTGGAAAAACCACAACTAACCAATAATACTACCTCCCTATGGTCCCTAATGTACCCACAGAAAATTATGTAAAATACCCAATGTCAGGTGACTCACCCAAGACCGGCGTTCTTGATACTCCTTGAATCTGATAGGCTAAAAATCCCCCCTTGTTTAGCCCAATCGGAAACTCGACCAAGTGCCTTGGCCAAAAGTGACCAAATTCGTGGTACACTTCACCACAGTCTTAAGCTCCTGGATATAAACCTCCAGGTCCTTAGTGCCTTGACGGCACCTCAGGAACGCCAGTTGATTCTGGAAAACCAGATCAGGCGTTGCGTACATGTCCATAAGCTTCTGCTTAAGGACCTTCCATGTTGGAAACACGTCCTTTACTGATTCCGAGCATGTAAACGCCCATGTACGGGCTTTGCCCGTAAGATGGGTCAATGCAAGTCCCACTTGCAAGTGATCAGCGGTCATGTTCGCTTTGGCGAAGGCCGTTTCGACCTCTAGCAACCAAACATAAAGGTTGTCACCCTTCTCTCCGGTGAACTCCTTTATCTTAAACAATAATGGAGGGCGCAACCCCCGTGGAATGACCTCCACCGCAACTAGCCTCATGAGCGATGAGGGTATTCACCCTTGCCTTTACGGCCTCAAGGCCCTGCTCCACTAGGAGCTTCATACGTTCTTCCCCCGTTAAGGGTAACAGCCTTTTAAAGGCTTCCTGCTGGACGAGGGTCAAACTATCCCAATCGTCCTGGTTCATCCTTTGCAGAGGATGCCTAGTCTACCAACACAGGTGTTGGATTGACTACAAGTGCTACCAGATTAGCCGGTGCGTATACGCACGGTGCGGCTAGCGCACAGAGGAAGGCTTTCCTTAAAGCGGCGTTCGCCGCTACTTATCCGATACGCCCTTATTAAGGGCTTAGTAGGAGAGAGCTCTCCTACTCGGGGCCAAGATTCCCGGGTTAGTTTACTGTAGCCTTTACTAGTGCCTTAACGGCAAGGCTCCCTTACAAAGGGTGTAGCTAAGGGGAGGTCTCCCCTTACGCTACGGCACTTACTACACGCACGACCGGTCGAGGTCGTGCGTCTGTAAGATAGAGTGAAATGTAAACTGAATATATTTAATATGTAATTAACCTAAATTAATTTAAACTAATATAAACTATATGTAATACTAAGTAGAATATTCCTAATTCTTACCTAGCTAAAATGTAGTGTACACACCTGTGTACTGACACGTGGATGGCTGACACACCACCACACCAAGTGCCCATGCCCTGATTGGTTAAAATAACCAAAGGTTCGAAACCTTTCAACCCGGTCAATACTGACCTTAACCGCGGTGTACTCATGTACACCAACACTCAGTGTTACCCGAATGTAACCCCGTTATAGATCTCCTACTCGGGGCCAAGATTCCCGGGTTGGTTTACTAATTATCCTTAACGGCTGTGTCCCCTTAACGGGGTGTAAGTAAAGGGAGGGATCCTTCTTACCTACTACACTCACTGCACGCGCGACCGGTCGAGGTCGCGTGACTGCACTTTAGAGTGAAATGTAAACTGAATGTATTTAATATGTAATTAGCCTAAATTAATTTAAACTAATATAAACTATATGTAATACTAAGTAGAATATTCCTAATTCGTACCTAGCTAAAATGTAGTGTACACACCTGTGTACTGACACGTGGATGGCTGACGAACACCACCACACCAAGGGCCCCTTCCCTGATTGGTTAAAATAACCAAAGGTTCAGAACCTTTCAAACCGGTCAATACTGACCTCAACCGTGGTGAACTCATGTACACCAACACTAAATGTAACCCGAATGACACCCCGTTACAGCAGAAAGAACGCTTTGTCCACGCCTGGACAAACCGCATCTGCCATCTCGGAAACTTGGTGACATCACGCGTCGAAGGGAAGCACAGCGCCGTAAAGACTTGGATTACCGCGTCCACGGGTGATTTGACGGACGTGTATCGACGTTTGATGCTGGCGGTGGACCATCAGGAGGCGATCATCCGACGTCAGATTGCGCACAACCGCGCGAACACTCTCCTCCAACAGCAGGGCGCCATCTGGGCGGAAGTCTGGCGCAAAGTCTCGCACTACGCCCTGAATCTTGTTCACGAGCAGTTGCGCAAGGCGCAGCATTTTGGAGACGCCGCTGCGCAGTGTTCACGCGGACAATGGGTCTGCCGTGTGCGCACCGCATTCGCGACATGCTAGCGACCACCGGGCACCTCAAATGGAGGATTTCTCCGACCATTGGTGGCTTACCCGCAGGCGCGCCCATGAGCCAGCGCACACACACCCCGGCGATGCTGTGCAACGCGTCTCGCAGATGGAGCATGCCCTCACGTGCATCCAAGTGCGCCATGTGCATCTGCTGCCACACCAACAGAAGATTCTCGAGGATCAGGTGTGTGTCCTGTCTCAGGGCGATTCTCTAGTCCCCGTGCAGGAGCCAGACATAATCCGCGGCCGCGGTCGCCCCAGGGGCTCTCGTGGACGCCGCCACGGTGCCAATTGGATCCATCGGAGTTTGAAGTTGTTGATCAGCAACATAACTAGGCACCAATTGAACCAGTTCTGATAACCCAACATGAGATTCCGGCGGTGAAGGTGGCGGGTAATGGGTTTGGGTTTGATTTATGTGCGTCGGGTGAGGGGTGGGGGGCCGGGGACTAGGGCGGGGAGAGGGGGGGTGTACGCAGCAAAGTGGGGGGTGTACCCAGTCACGCCCGAGTTTTATCATTGTGCATTTCGTACTTAATCGAGTATTCGTCACACAAAGACATTCAACTATTACTGTTGGCACCAAAGCTTCTGTCTCCCCGACAATGAGCCCCGTCAAGGTGCGATCAACTTGGGCGCTCTATTGCCTTTTGTTGCTTTTCCTGACCTCGGCTCTTCGTTTTTTTACCCATTACTACAATAGACGTGCGTCGTACTAACCTCCTCAATGGTCTCCATTACGGAACAAAAGTCTGATATAAGCCACCTGAAGCAGCTACTGGACGGCAAGAAAATTCCTTACACGGAGGTGGATTGCAGCCTTGAGGAAAACCGTGAAACGCGCAACCGTTACTTTCAAATCAGCGGAATTCGCGCCAACTACCCGCAGGTTTTCCTGCAAGATCCAGAGGGGAAGGACATTGAATATATTGGCTCCTTCAAGGAAATTCAGGTACTTAGTTATGTGCTAAGTACTGATGCGCCCCTTCCGTGAATACATGTCGATTTTGTTCTCACTCGAATTTATTCTTCTAGGAACTGAATGAGATGAATGACATTCCGCCAGAGATTCTCAAAGCCAACAATATCAAGACACTTGCTAGCGTCTTCGCTGGTTAGGCTCAATAATTGGCTTGCAGACGTTCACAGATAACCCTTTGTTGTTCCGTTGTGTTGTTGTCAGGTATAATAAAACAAGCATAGAGGAGAAAATTGGCTGCAAAAGCGCTCGTTTGAGTGAAAAAGTTTGATCCTGGTGTGCAGAACGTGGGAACAACACACCAAGGCCGCTCATCCCGTGGTGTCACCCAGTTGGACAAGCGTTTATCAGGGAAGCGCTTATACATGTATAATCAAGTCAATAGAATAGCCCAACTTCAACTTGTTTCGTGTGCCGGTGCTCATGTATGAGTAAGAATGAATAGTACTGTAGTGATACGAGACGTTGACTTTTTCCAGGTAATATATTCTTTATGATACACGATGCTCCACTGCTACTCAACAACGAGAAGGACATTCTTCTTTAAGCTACGAGCTCCCTGCGTCTGCCTTGCCCGTCGGTATGTCCGATAATCGGTCTAGCTTTCTCAAGCTCTCCACCGTGTTCAGTAGTGACATTTTATGCCGTCACCACGATGCTGCGCAGCACGTCGGCGGTCTTTTTGGGGTCCTCTGCAAAGCGTTCCAGTGCTCTCTCACTAATGCGCGATAGATTCAGCTGACGAATCTCTTCAGCAATCTTACCGTCCTCAAAAGTAATGTGCGAAGTCATTAGAAACGACAGCGGCTCGCTGCTGTCGCCAAAGTGGGGCGCTAGCTCAGCGAATGGCGCAGTGAGAGGGACATCCTTTGCTGCTTCGTTCTTTACGACCACTTCAACCTCCCAATTGACAAGGCACTTGTCCATCGAGTTGGACTTCCACTGCACCGTGTATTGCTTGATCTCGTATTTGGCAAATACACTAGCGCTAGACTTCTTGCTAGCAATAATGTTCGTCATACCAGCAACACCAGCACCATTTACGCCATACAAGATTTCAGCGTTGTCAGCCCAAATGTTGCGAGCAAAAGACTCAAAAGTAGCATCATCTGCCTCGTTGTATGCCCGAACGTACGACGACAACGTGAGATTTTGTTTCTTGCGAAGGTCGTTCAATTGTGCTTCTGTCATAGACTCATTCTTGAATCCTGAATCCTTGCGGGCAATCTTAGCTTTCAGAAGACCGTTTTCTTTCTCCAGCTCGGCAGTACGATCCTCCAAGAAATTTAGACGGTCTTGTTTACGCTTACGACACTTGCGTACTCGCTCACGGTTTTTCATGCGGCGTCGCTCGTCTAGGTCCTCTTGGTCGGACATTCGGTCTGAGTTTGGGGTCCCAGTAAGCCGATGGTCCGCATTCTGCTGAAGAGTTGGACGGTTCATGTAATCGTACATGGGCATGTTCATGGCGGGCATACCTGGATGTGGCATCTGGCCAGGATGATGGTGGTTCATTTGTTGGGTCGGGTGATGGATTTGCTGCATCTGCTGCATGTGCGTCTGTGGCGGCGCCTGTTGCTCCTGCTTGAACTGGTCCACCATGGACATCTTGGGTGGACTGTTAGTTGAAAAAGCGCCTGGAAAACGCATAGGAATCTTGACACCAGTTATGTCCTTAGGTGTAAAGCCTGAGGGCGAAATCTTATTGTTGTTGGAATCAGAGGCACTGCGTGGTGAGTAGCCGGCACTTGGTCGGTTCATGAAGGTGCTCGACGTATCTGTTGGTTGAGCGTTAGACCCTGTAACATTGATACGGGGCGTAAAGCCAGTCGTAAAGCGAGGAGTAAAGCCTGAGCGAGGAGTCAAGCCTGTGCTGAACACACGTGGCGTCAGACCCGTCTTGAAGGTTCCCATAGGACCACAAAAATCACGCAGGTCCTCCATTCCGAACGTCCGTGGGCTCAGACTAATGGGCTTGGGAAGCCCGCCGATATGGTGGCCCACGTCACCGTTCAAGTAGTTCGAAGTCGGGATGCCCATACCGTGACTGCCAGGCACATTGGGTAAGCCAAGCTCCTCCCGCGCAGAATGAAGATCCATGGACATGGTCGTGTCGGAGTTAGTCGGGAGAGTCTGAACCGTAGCGGGAGGCGCGTTTGCACTCGGTCTTTGTAAGTGAGAGCTTATTTTTAACAGGAAGGCGGCGATTGGGCTGCCGCGGGAGGTGACGATCTGAAGAAAGTGGGGGACTCTGAGCGGTGAATCTCAATGCAGAAATCTTTTGTAACGATGAGCGTTGTGCTTGGCGCGTGGGAGCGTGTGTCAACGTGTTCAAATATTGCACGTTGCACGTTGCAGGCAAAAGAAATTATGTAATGATGGGGAGACTGTGCTCTGCGCTGAGCCTCAGCTGGTTAGTCCGTCGTTGTGATGTTGCGGGCAGGATGACAGAGAATCGAACTGAACTTGTTCAAAAGCTGGTGGGAGAGCTGCCTTATCGGATTCCAGCTGTGGTGAGGCTGTCGCATTGATTATCAAGGGTAGAGAGTTTCAGTATAGTAGTCGGCTGTTTCTGGGCATCCATCGAAAGAGCCGGTTCAATACTTGACCGTCAACTTAGTTCCAGCGAATGGATACAGTCCAATAAATTAATGGATATCTTCGCATGAGCGCCATGCTATGGCCAGGACGACCTGAGTAGTAGGCTCTGTCCTCGGAAGTAAGCGGAGAATGCACCAGAAAAACGCAATCTTCGCGTCTCCGTGACCGTGGCCGTCATTCCGATTTTCCAATTCAGAGAGGTCGAGTTGTTCGTTTGTACCTTTTTCAGGCACCAGTGAAGGCGTGCTTATGACCGCCGCATGGTTGTCGTTATGCTGTGCTGGCAGCTGCCGGGCGGTAAAAACGAAGAGCAATTCCGGGAGGACCATTCGAAGTTACTGTTGGAGTTTATAGGCTTAACCCGTCCTAAGATGGGAAAAATTCACCCATGTCTAGGTCAAAGTAGATGGCGTGCTTAAATCAGTCCAAACGTGGTCGTAGCTACCCTGCTCCAAGCTATTAACAAGCGAGATGAAATTATTGCAATTGATGGCAGCTTAGACGTCGTGAACGCGCCGCAAAAACTCACCAAATTACTGACTCAGTCCGACTACAAGCTTCGTAACGACTTCTGTCAGTCGAAAGATACAATGTATGAAACCGCTCCTGATAACAAGTAGTAGCCATGTTTGCAACCTGTGACTGTCTCTTGAGGTGTTTGTACACCAATTTCGTTGGTGTTTACCACGTCGCTGGTCATTACTCGCGCGCTACCGAAAGGACACACTGTCAGCGTATGGTTGCCCTTATAATAAGACGCGGTCTCCGCGTTAACCTCTACTTCATTCCCCTAAGCGGTTTCCCATACATTTTTGTGGGGCTGATTTTGTTATCAATAGGAAGAACATTTAAACATGGTCTGGAATAGGTTCGTGGCATTTTCAGTGGGACAGTCTAAGTCCAATCACGTATGGCATGAATCAGCCCTACAATGGGGCTGTCCATGTGGTCAAGGGCTGTCAGGAGCGCTGCAACTTTCGTTCCACCAAGCGAAGTCTCATCCTCCAACTCGCCCTGTCGTGCGTGCTTGCTTGAACTTGAATGGCGTCATGCGAACAAAGCCGCACCAACAATGGCAAGCATTAGGGTTTTGCTTGATTCTAAAGGAGTAATGCGTGGCAGACGTATTTCTTAAATAACTGAAGCTCACGCCGAAAAAGATCTAAATTGCTGCATGCGACTAGTTACGCAATCGCATTCAGCATGTAGCGTGATCACAGAAGCATTGTCCTCCATTGTGATAAATACAATGGTCATCCCCCAACCCTCTATCCTATTTTCTCTGTACGTAGAGTGCATTAATTTAAAGAATTGATAATACGATAGGGCATAATCATACTAATTTCGAAAGCTAATTTTAGCCACAAATAAGTTTGACGTCATGGTTTACTCAACGATGTGCCGTTGTACCCAGCAGTTTCGTTAATCGTAAAATATGCTAAGGGCATAATCATACTACAGTAGAACCTGTCTAAACGGATATCCTCGGGTTTGTCCGCTAACAGAGGTTAACACTTAAGCCAGTTCTGCACACCAACCATACAAACACTCAAACCACAACCACAATCGCATTCAAAACATGCCCCAGCGCGGTGTTCAGCACACAACAATGACGGACGAGGTCCGCTTGCTTTGTGTCAGTACAAAAAGGACAACCCCAAAGTTACACAGAAGGAGCTCCGGGAATGGCTTGAGAAGAGCACAACACGAAAGTGGCCCAGTCGACTATCTCAGGCACACTCAAACTCTCCACTGAGCTGCTCCAGATGACGGACAACGTCAATCTGAGCCAGAAACGCCAGCGCACGGTGAAATACCCGCAGATGGAGGGGGCATTGGCGGAGTGGTTCTGTCGTAAAGCGTGTTATAATTGGGCCTAATTAAGGGCCTAATTAGGGGTCCGATTGCGGACACAAATTGGGTACGTAATCGTGTACGATTGTGTGTACCACGGTGTATACAGTTGCGTTACAACCGTGGTGCACATAGACAGAACATAGACGAGACACGGGGAGATGGGACGATTACATACAGGTACTCAACGAACATCGAAGAACGACGGATAATTCAGGTCGACTGGTCGACGGAGGACGCTGGAATGGGTGGTTCTGATTGGTGGATATTAGGTAATTGGTAGTTCTTAGGATTTAAGCAATAATAAAAGTTCTCCTTTTGCGTACGATCGAGTAGATCGTTTAAGGGATGGCACCTTTGCGACTCCCTCGTTAGTAAATATATCTACGTCCCGGGCGGGAGCACTTTGTGCGTTTTTGGCCCACCGGTAGGCGTAGAGTGTGAGAACTCGCCGCAACTCCGCCCGCTGTGTCAGCGGTTCTTCTTTTTAAAGGTTTTTGGTCTCGGGAACGTGATCGAGCAGTGCTCTCACCTCTCCCCGTTTGGTTCACGTATGGCCCCTAGATTTCGGCTGCTGTAAGCCCCACGGGAACTCTAGGTGGATTTAGTGAAATTTACCCCCCCCCCTCTCTCGTAGGTCTAGGCTAGGAATACATATATTTGGGTGTTCCTTTAGCTGTTTAAGACTCCAGAGGCTCCGCGATCAGTCAGTGAAGACTTCCGCTGCCTGATCAAGTACCCCCTTCTCCGATCAACACCTGATCGACACTCTGCAACTCGCGATCCGCGTTCATCTGCTCGCAACTCGCGCCAACTAGCTGATCAACGACTTTTAGCCCCTGATCAAGCCTGATCAAGTCTGATCACAGCTGATCAACGACTTTGAGCACCTGATCAAGCCTGATCAAGTCTGATCACAGCTGATCAACGACTTTTAGCGCCTGATCAAGCCTGATCACTGCTGATCGAAACCTGATCACACCTGATTCAAGCTTGATTGCGCCTGATCAAGCCTGTTTGCAGCAGTCGCTTCATCACAAGTTAACTCAATATTGCAACAAGGAATTGCATTGTGTCATCCCAGACACCTGGAGAGCGACCCACGCCCAAGCCGTCGGGTACACAAGGTGAGCAGGAACACAAGCAGTCAAGAGACAACTGGAGGACCCCCTTCGTTAGTCGGCAGTCCGGGCGCCGTGGTAACGCCTGATAAAGCGTCAAAAACTTTGATCAGCCGATCCACCACACTGGTGCGTGTGCCCGGATCTTTGGAGGACGCGGGATATCACCGCGATTCTACGCAAGATGGCGCTGATGCGGAAGTGAAAACTGAAGCGGAAGAAGAAGTGAAGATAAAGGTGGAAAAGGAGGAGGTGGTTGTGACGATGGAAGCAGTTCGCCGTCGTCACGCCTGAAGAAGAAAGGAAATGGTGATCATCAGGACCTGGGGAGGAATCTTGATGAGATAAAGGAGGAGAAGCCTCAACCACCTCCCGAGGCTCCTTCGGGAGACCATGCGGATCATAACGTAAGTTATGATCCGCCAGATATATGTGTGTATAATGATCCGGATTGAGATCCGGTCGTGAAGTATTACAAGACCGACCAGCCGAAGGTGTTGATGAACGCGCCTGGGTCGGAGAGCGACGAAAGTCGATCAAGTACGCCACCAACGGAAGCCGATCTGGTGAAGACGTTTTACCAAAAGGTTTACAAAGGAAAACTGGAAGAATTCTTATTGACAAACTCGATCATGAGCCTACTTGGGGTCATGATCAGCGGGAAGCTGAACGGACCGGTCGATCAGCCAGTTACGGATGGGAAGGACAAGCTCACGATCGTGCTAAGTCTAACACGCCTGATCAAGAAGGCTGGCCTGACAACAGGCGCCTACGATGCTAAAGAGTTGTTGAGTTGTTTAATCAGGACCCACAAGATCGGGCAGAAGCTACCCAGCAGTTGTTTTATCTGTTGGTACCCATCGTGGGCCAAAACTACTAAGGTGGAGCCCTCGCACTCCCCGCTGAAGATTGAAGCGGGCCGTCGATCAACGTGGCAGAACACACGGGATCATCGTGTTAAGAATCTTCCCCTTCCGAAGGCGATGAACCTGAAGTGGAGTCGAGTAGTGCCGGAAGTATAGAGCCCAAGATCACCAGGATGACAGTTTGCCAGAAGGATGAATCCAAGTTTTTGGTTATCAAGTTGGAACCTCAATCGATCAAGGTAGAAGATGATCAAGTATCGCAAGGTCCACAGCTGCAGACATTCTTTGACAAGGATATGGAGAAGTTTCTGGCTGAGGAAAGAAGCAAGTTGACACCTGGAGTCGTTGTCAAAAAAACCGCTAGCTAAAGACATGAAGAGCTGCGTCGATCAAAGATATCGACATGGAATCCGTGCATTCGCTTCGTGATCAGCAGTCGAAGCCAGGAAGATCGACGACGGTCAAGGACGTTGACATGGAATCCGTGTATTCGTTCCACGATCAACGATCCCAGAGCGAGTATATTGACCCAGATGAGCCGATCACACTGCCGCGACGAGCCACAGTTGCGTCCGCGTACACTGGGATGCCTGATCAACAGCCGATTCCCAGGATCCGGATGTCTGCGATCAGCGATCTGAAGGAATTTTCGGGAAAAGAAGGAGATGAAGATCAAGCGCGGAATTGGATTAGTAGCCTCAAGTCAGCATTTATGCGCGATCAAGCTTCTGATCACGAAAAGTGTTTGATCCTGGGCGATTTACTAAAAGGACCAGCACGCAATTGTCACCGCCAGCTGAGTAGAGCTATCCGATCAAGTTGGAAAAGTCTTGTGGATGAGTTTGAAGTTCAATACTGTGGAAGTGGTCAATCGGCATCCCGCCAGTATTATTACACCAAGCAGCGAACAGATGAAACTCCCATTGAGTATCTGCACCGGTTGAATGCGGCGGGACTGCGAGACAAGTTGCCGATCAGGGACGGATCGCCTACGATCTTACGCGAGCATGTGCAACATTTATTGGATACATTGGTTCAATCGCGAGCTCGCCGATCAACTGGCACTTCTGCGGTTGGATACCGACACGGATCTGGAAGAGACGTTGCGGGTGTATGCGCGCAATAAGTGGTACCAGCCAACCGCGGCGGTAGGTACCAGCCGATTCCGCCAAAAATTCGGCGACGATCGGGAACCTGCCGCGGCGCGGAAGCCCAAGGCAGTACGCGCTATCAAGGTGACGTCTGGGAGTAAAGAACAAGTGTTGAATAAAGTGGAAGTGATGGTGATCAGCGCCGTTATATGATTGCTGCTATGCACGATCAACCAGGGGCGAACGATCAACCTGGCGAGTCCCGATCGGGAAAACGAAGTGATTCAAGTGCAGTCGATCAAGGGGCGATGAAGAATTGCAGTCATTGTGGATCGATCAGGCACGATAATTTACGTTGCTGGAAGCGCCTGACCTGTCTGAAGTGTGGCAAGAGACGACATCCGACCGATCAATGTTTGTACGTCTGCCGAGCACGCGGCGAAGTTCACGATGCGGGAAAGTGCCCTATGGAAGAATACTATAATCTCATCCACCAGTGGTACAATCCCACCAAGCATTCTGGAATGTTGCCCAAGGAAGCTTAAGATTTGTTAAACTAGGACGCTCGCCAGGTTGGAATCTGGTACGAGACGAGCGTTCTGGTTTGTGTATTTTTGAATATGTGGATAAGAAGAGGGCTGATCAAGCAGCAGAAAGAGATAATAAAAAATGTGATCAGCCTGATTTACCACGTTTGGCTAATTTCCGTATTGATGAGTTTTCTCGGTCCTCGGTGATCATGGAGGTTGATCTACTTCCAGGTGAATCACGTGGATATTGGAAGTACCACTCGCAAAGAAATGGTTTAAACAAGCCAAGGTGAGTGGTAAAATTAATAACGAACGTGCCACGCTATTATTTGATTCTGGTGCTGAAGTGTCGATCATCGACTCAACCTTTGCTCGTAAGGTGAGTTGTAAGATCCACACGAGTCAAACATAAGAATGTGTCGGCATTGGAGAAAGTGCATATCTCACGGAGGGGCGCACTAAAATCAAGATTACGTTAGCGGGATCGTTGGTTTATTATTTCCATGCATGGGTGGGCAGACTTGTCGGTCAAGATGCTATACCGGGTATGGATTTTATGATACCATCTGGTGTTACGAACAGATCCAGTAGGTCGATCTGCTGAGGTTCGGATTTATGACCAGCTATCTCGAAAGTTGTGGATTACTTGTGGAAAAGATTGGGTCCCCAATATCACTAGGGGCGTGGGTAATTAGCGATATTGCGTGCTACGAACGTCGTTGATCATCCGATCATTGTGCAAGACGATACGATTTCAGGTATCTGGATGAACAAAGATGATGTCCCCGTCGCCCTGGATTTGTTTCGATAGGGTCTAATCGTTACAACGAGTGGAAAAATCTCGTATCAAGCGTCTGCCGATTCTTTTAATGACGATCAAGAAAGTGTCGATCAAGGTCCCCTAGACGAGAAGAGGTAGTATCCCACTCCTCGAAGTATTTTAGTGCGTCCTACGGACCCGATCGTCAAATCTGTGGCATTGGTAACCGGAGGGTCGAAAAAGGTGCAATAGGTTCAAGCGCGGTGCAATCAGGAGCCGGGGACGAAAGGTCCGACCTTGGATCACGGAGTTGAACAACCTGTTACAAGAGATACACCTATTCAAGATACGCGTGATCACCCTGTCTCAGCCGATCCTAGCGAATTTGGTGTAATCCCTATCGATGATCAAGTTTGCTATCATGAAGGTGGAGATTTGTATGTGGAAGAACTAGAGAAGCAGCTTGCTACGTTTCCCGAAGTATCTACAAGCACCGAAGAAGTAACTAGGGACGATTTGCTAGTCGGAGACCCCTTGGTCAACACGGCAGAAGAAATTGATCAGCTTCGCGATATAATTTAGGCGAAGAAACATCTGTTGATCGGGAAAGGGAACGCGCTACCTCCTGCTGCACGTGGAGTTGTTTGCGATATCGATGTAGGCAATACGCGCCCGATCGCCCAAAAGTGTCGAAAGGTGGATCCGCAATTTTGCGAGAAGTTATCGGCTTTGATCAAGGGGCTATTGGCGAATAAGCTCATTCATCCGTCTACGTCACGCTCGGCATCACCTATAGTGATCACCGTGAAAAAGAATGGGGTTGATATTCGCTTATGTATCGATTATCGCGCGGTGAATTAACTCACACGTTTGATGGTATACCCAATTCCCCTGATCTCTGATCTACTCGAAGATTTGGATAAAGCGTTGTGGTTTTGCTCTTTGGATATGGCGAGCTGTTTTTTTGGTCGTGTCTATGACATATCGATCACGTCAGATTTCGGTGTTTGTCACTCCGTTTGGATTGTTTGAATGGAATAGGATACCTTTTGGCCTAAAGAATGCTCCGCAAATCTACCAGCGGCTGATTGATAATGCATTATACGGGTATCTCAAGGTTAAGGACGGTGCTGACGAAACGTCTGATGTATTTACTGTGGGAGAGCCCAACCAGACACCGGTCCCGTCTGTGCTGCAGCGGCTGTCATATATCGATGATATTTTGATCCCTGCACCTAAATGGGCTACCCTGTGTGACAAGGTGCGGCACCTGTTAGAAAAGTGCGATCAGTGGAACTTGTCGATCAGTGTGGCTAAATTGTACTGGGGGCGAAGTGAATGTCCTTATTTAGGGCATCATGTCTCTAGCCGCGGCTTGGAAACAAATCCAAAAATTTGATGAGCTGATCTATTTGCCTTTCCCTGGCACCTTACGTGCTATGCAATCGTTTTTGGGAAGCTTGAACTACTACCGTCGATTTATTGAAGATTTCGCGATCTATGCCGCTGTACTCTACGAATTAAGGGAGATAAATTATCTAGAGTTAAAGATCCGATCATTGAGCAAGGAGAATTCGGATCATGAGGGTGATCGATTAATCAGGTCAAAAGTAGCATTCAGCATGCTGAAAGCTAAGATTGCGCCAGCCCAACCCTGCGCCACTTTGATCAGAACAAAACGCCGGTGATCGTGGTTAACGCCAGCAAATGGGCGGTATCCGCCGCGCTGGTACAAGAACATGATCAAGTGTATTGTCCCGTCGCATTCGCCAGCCGAACATTGAAGAACGGTGAGATGAATTAAAGCCCGTCGAAAAGGAAGTTCTGGCGATTCTACGGGTTTTGGATGTTTACTTCACGATGCTGGTCGGAAAGACAATCACTGTCTTGTCACGTTTATCCACGTTGAAATGGTTACTAACATCCAACGGGCTGGACGGACGATTGGGCAGATGGGCTGCGATCTTATCACAATGGGACCTCGATATCAAGAAATGTGTACAGGGAGAAGAGTAGGTACTAGGGGCGTTAGCTGCAAGCATCACCCCTCGCACCGAAATCGATGAAGCACTGATTGCGATCGCTCCGAAAAAGCAACCGCGGCAGATGATTGAAGTACCACCTCCTACGGTTGATAAGGCGAAGAACTCTACGTGATTATTTTCGATGGATCTGCAAGTGTCAAGCGACGTGTAGGTGCGTTTGGCGCTATCGTATGGAAATTACAGGAGTGGAATATTATGACCGCGGTAGCCTATCATGCACCTGATATCACGGTGAACGAAGCGAAATACCATGGATTGCTTTTAAGTTTGGACCTACTGTCGCGATATCCTAAAGGAAGGAGGATCGTGTGTGGAGATTCGAATTTGGTAATCCGGCAAATGCGCGGTGAAATAGAGTGTAAAGCTCCGCGATTGCAGGTGTTGCAACAGCGTGCGTTTAACCTCCTTCGCTAATGTACTGATCATGATCTGGTGCATGTTAAAAGAGAGTGGAATAAGAGTGCAGATCATATCACCACTATGGCCATGCAGGGTGGAACAAGATTTGAGATTGATGACGAGAAACAGCTGGAGGAATTGGCCGATCTCAACAGATTGTCGGAAGTGATCACGTGGAATGAAGATCCCACTGCCCCACAAGTGCTAGTGACGACACGATCACGTAACCTCCGTCAGCCGCGACCGTCAACGTGGACCGATATATCCATAGCCGGGATAAGGGCGGAACGGGTGAAAAAGGCGCAGGACGAAGAGAAATGGATTCATGATTTGCGAAGTTATCTGTATGGTGACGTCTCCCAAATGAGCGCAGACGAGGTAAAGGATTGCGCGAAAATTTGCCGACAACTACGATGTCGACGAACAAGGATTGCTGATTTACTGTGGGAATATGGCTAAAGGAAAAGCCAGCGATGACAAAGATGATCAAGACGATCGACACTCTTCGATTAATCTGTTCTTACCCGAGACCCTACATGCGGATGTCCTCCACCATTATCATGTGATCTTGGAAGGCGGACACCAAGGCATAGGGCGTACATATAAGCGGATCAGACGATACTTCCATTGGCGTGGTCTATCCGAAGTGTACAAAGGTTTGTTGGAAAATGCGTAGATTGCGAGACGGGGAAGGGCCAGCCTACGATCAAGGTCATGTCGCCGGGGAATATCGAGGATACGTACCCATTCCAAGTGATAGCCATGGATCATATCCCGTCACTGCCCCGATCGACTGATGGACATAAGGAACTGCTGATTTGGACTGATTAGTTCACGGGTATGATGATCGCGAAAACTGGATCGTCCCGCACAGCGCAGAAAGTCGCCGAAAATTATGAAGAATGTGTATTTCGACGATTTGGGTCTAGTGAGATGATCCGGCATGATCGGGAACCGGGTTTTATGTCGGAAGTATTTCGTGCGTTCAAAAAAACGTGGGACAACGTCAGAGTGCCACTATGGCATACCGTCCACAGGCGAACGGCAAGGCAGAAAGGACGGTGCAAACGATTACACGGGCAATCAAGATGTATGTATCAGATGTCGGCCAGAAAGATTGGAGATTGTATGCAGAGCGTATGGTATTCTAGCTGAACTCGACCCCTGATCGCATTCGCGGAGAGACACCATTTTATTTGGCGTATGGGTGGGATCCGCGATCGTCGTTGAAATCGACATTACAACTGGGTGGAATTCGGCGTAAAGATCGAGATGCTCGTCGGTGGAGATATAAGTTGCAGAAAGACTACAGATACGCCCGCGACCAAGTGAGCACTCGATTGCATCAGCGATAGCCGAGAGAGCTGATAAGCACAATGATCAAGTGGCACCGCACAAGATCGAATCTGGTTCAATGGTCTGGTTATATCTCGATCGGGTGAAAGAAGGGTTCGCGAAGAAACTGGCGCATGTGTGGCATGGACCCTTCAGAGTCGATGAGGTGATCGGTAATCATGCGGCGAGATTGGTTACAGCCGGCACCGACTATCGTATGTTCCCGGTGGTGCACCTGTACAAGTTGAAATTGGTCAAGGAATTTCCAGATCGTCCTACTACAGCCTTAGCGGCTGGGGTAGAAGATCGTTTCGACTTCGATGAGGCTTTGCTACCCGAAGACAGCTGGGAAAGGACGCTGGATCCAGATGAATTTGAAGTTGATAGTATTGTCGATGTCCGATCTGGTCGAAAGACTAGGTATGGAAGAACGTTACGCGAATATCAAGTCTACGGGAAAGGTTATGCTGAGCCGTCGTGGGTTGAAGCAGATCTGAACTGTGATGCTCTAATCAAGGACTTCGAAAGGAAGATGATCAACAGACATCGGTTTGACGTAATGCAAGTGGATGAAGAGTCCAACTAATGCGTGAGCGGCGGACTGATCATGGAATTACGATCGAAGAACCTCCGATTGAAGAAAAATGATTGATGAAACTCACAATTGATGAAGAAATGATGAATGACTTAAATTGGTGTGTTTAAGATGGATATTGCGAGGTATGTTGATGGAGTACGGCAGATGAGCCGAAGGAATACCGATTTATATTATGCACTGAAAAGTAATGAAGCAACAGTGGGAATTGGCATGATCAAGAGTGTTTATGATTAAAGAAGAAATGATCAACCGACTAATCAGACGCATAGAACTTGCGACGAATACGAGGGATTTTACGTCCAGTATGGCTTTCGGGGGAAAGGCGATATTGAACCCGCCAAGGTTCAAAGTCATCAATCTCCCTCAACGCGTCCAATAGGGTCCGAGGTGGTGGTTCCGATAGGAACCCGGGGTACCACGCCCCATCGTTGGCCGGGGCATACTTCAAAGGAAGGTTTCGAGCACAATGGTGATCGGCGGGTACAGGGAAATGTCGAGATCACACCTCCTGTCGATCATTCCCCGCAGGACAAAGTCCACAACCCTCTTCCATGTCGCCCCGGCACGACTTCTGAGTTGGCGTCGATCGTTGTAATAGTCCCGGAAGAAGTCATCAGTCTCGCGAAGGCCTTTCGCGATGTGGAGGTAATGCGTTGACTCCCAGATCGCCAGCGCGTGATGGTCGAGAAACGACCGGTACTTTGTCTCAAAGTCGGCGAACCAGACGACTGAGCGGAAAGAAATGGGCGGCAGCATAGTCGTGAAAATTCCCCAAGGGCATTGGGAGTATAACAGCTCCACTTACGGCTGGGTAATCAAATGACTAAACCACAAATCAGCCGGATGGGAGTGCACGGCGGCCGGGAACAACCAACCTGCAGGGAGGGTCAAGTAGTCAAAGACCACTTGAGCCGTGACGCTGCGCAGATCAAACCCATTGAGTTGATTTGGAGTCCACGGCAATTTGTCGGCATCATTGGCATCATCCGGCACCGCGATCAACGTCTTGAAATCACCGTATGCGGAAAAGAGACCCGGAAGAGCCTTGATCAGGTAAATCCTCGCTCCCGAACTCGCTAATTGTTGGAGTAGAGGTAATGGAAGCGATCGGGTAAGGGTATCCACTTCATCGTCCTGATCAGGACTTGGGGGATCATCGTCTTCCGTCTTCGCCTCCGAAATAGGGGAAAGGAGGCGTGGCCGCTTTGACCGAGAGGAAGATCGGGAACACTGTATGCGTCTTTTAGACGAAGGAGAAGCGCTGATGATTGAGCCGTCTGAGGAAGTAGTGGGAAGGCCAGCCGGCGATGTGGCCTGATCAGAACCTGCCGGAGGGGTACGGGCAGCCTGTGTGATCTGCATCCGCAACGACATACCATCCAACTGGGAATGAAGGTCCGAGTGAAACGAGCGCAATTGCATGACTTCGTCTTGAGCCTGTTGCAGTTGATTGCGTAGAGTGTCGCGTTCTGCGGAAACTTGATCGAAGCGGCATTGCACGGAGGAAAGCTCTTTCTCTAGCTGAGAATATGCGGCGTGTAGATCACCCAGATCATCTTGGAGGTCAGATACTCCCTCGACCTGCTCATATTTTTCCTGCGTCTGGGCCATGATGGCGGTATATTCATCCATCTGCATGCGATTGGACTTATTATTCTTCCGGAGGCGATTGTATTGGTATTTGCGCCTATCAATCTCGGCGGTGAGCTTGAACGCCTGTTCGACCAATCGCTGATTCCTAGAAGCAGCCTGATCGTATTCCTCTTGTAACTTGGCCATGCGCTGCTGAATCTGATCCAGCTCTTGCGATTGATCAGCGATAGTATCCTCATGCACCGATCACAGATAGCTATCACGGTCACGACGGCTCTCCAGATCCCGGATCCGGGCGCGTTGATCGACCATGGTTTTTTTCTTGATCGGCCACAGCGTTTTCGACGATCTTCAACTTAGTCTGGAGATCGTTGACTGCAGTGTCAACGAAGTCACGCAATGGCTTAAGCTTTCTAAAGGCGGCCCGCTTGATCTCGGAGTCTCGTTCCACCACGGCACGTTTGGCACGAGCGAACTGCTGTCGAAGCATCGCGATAGTGTCTTCGCTCATCGCGAGCGAGTCGGATAACATAGTGATCTGTTCATCGCGCGCGTGGAGGGCCTCTTATAATCTGTAAGCCTGATTGATGGTGGCGATCGCCTGATCAGATGCGTCCTGACCCAGGGAAGGAGCGTTGGCGTCGTTCGCCGGGTGCCGTCCGTTATCGCTTGCATGGTGGAAATGCAGAAAAAATGCCTGATCGAGACAGCTTGATCGTAGATGCCACGGTTGGTGGAGGATGAACGTTGGATCGCGAGGGGCATACCACTAATGGCAACGGCCTGACATATTGGGACCTGATCGGCGGGAGAAGGGGCAGAGCGATGGGTGAGGATTACTTGGTCGATAGTGTCATGATTGATGGGTGTGGACAACTCGACCGACGGTAGCATGGTCTACGATATCCAACGGCATGATCGACCCTCGCCCCAACCGCTGTACGGGTGGGACGAGGCTCAAGGGCGGATGTCGTAAAGCGTGTTATAATTGGGCCTAATTAAGGGACTAATTAGGGGTCCGATTGCGGACACAAATTGGGTACGTAATCGTGTACGATTGTTTGTACCACGGTGTATACAGTTGCGTTACAACCGTGGTGCACATAGACAGAACATATATAAGACACGGGGAGATGGGACGATTACATACAGGTACTCAACGAACATCGAAGAACGACGGATAAATCAGGTCTACTGGTCGACGGAGGACGCTGGAATGGGTGGTTCTGATTGGTGGATATTAGGTAATTGGTAGTTCTTAGGATTTAAGCAATAATAGAAGTTCTTCTTTTGCGTACGATCGAGTAGATCGGTTAAGGGACGGCGCCTTTGCGCCTCTCTCGTTAGTAAATACCTCTACGTCCCGGGCGGGAGCACTTTGTGCGTTTTTGGCCCACCGGTAGGCGTAGAGTGTGAGAGCTCGCCGCAACTTCGCCCGTTGTGTCAGAGGTTCTTCTTTTTAAAGGTTTTTGGTCTAGGGAACGTGATCGAGCAGTGCTCTCACCTCTTCCCCGTTTGGTTCACGTATGGCCCCTAGATTTCGGCTGCTGTAAGCGCCCCACGGAAACTCTAGGTGGATTTAGTGAAATTTACCCCCCCCTCTCTCTCTCGTAGGTCTAGAATAGGAATACATATATTTGGGTGTTTCTTTAGCTGTTTAAGACTCCAGAGGCTCCGCGATCAGGCATTGAAGACTTCCGCTGCCTGATCAAGTACCCCCTTCTACGATCAACACCTGATCGACACTCTGCAACTCGCGATCCGCGTTCATCTGCTCGAAACTCGCGCCAACTAGCTGATCAACGACTTTTAGCCCCTGATCAAGCCTGATCAAGTCTGATCACAGCTGATCAACGACTTTTAGCGCCTGATAAAGCCTGATCACTGCTGATCAAACCTGATTACACCTGATTCAAGCTTGATTGCGCCTGATCAAGCCTAATAGCAGCAGTCGCTTCATCACAAGTTAAATCAATCTTGCAACAAGGAATTGCAGCGTGTCATTCCCGCCACCTGGAGAGCGACCCACGTCCAAGCCGTCGGGTACACAAGGTGAGCAGGAACACAAGCAGTCAATAGACAACCGGAGGACCCCCTTCGTTAGTCGGCAGTCCGGGCGCCGTGGTAACGCCTGATCAAGCGTCAAAAACTTTGATCAGCCGCTCCACCACAGTTCCATGCCAATCAGGCTCACATCAACATCAGCGGCGACCTTCTCAAAGAGAGCGCAAGGAAGATCCTGGACCGTCTGTATCCGGACTACGCTGCTTTCGAGTTCTCCAAAGGCTGGCTCGAGTCGTTCAAGACTCGCCACGGGATCCAGTCACACCGCCGCTTTGGAGAGAGCGGATCTGTTGACATGGAGCTCATTGAGGACGAGAGGCCGAAGATTGGGGACATCCTGGATCAGTACGAGCTCAAAGACATCTAAAATATGGATGAAACAGGACTGTTCTATAGGATGCAGGTAAGCTCGGTAATGCGTTGCAATTGTTTCCTCAACGTGATGATTAAACAAAGCTTCACCTACTAGGCGGACCAATCTCTTGCTACCAAGCAGCTGGAAGGCCGGAAGCAGCACAAGGAGCGCCTCACATTTGCTTTCTGCTGCAATGGTGACGGTTCAGACAAGCTTCCATTGTGGGTCATTGGCAAATCCAAGAATCCGCGCTGCTTCAAGAACATCAACCTCAACAATCTCGGTTGCGTTTATCGCAACAATGCAAAGGCTTGGATGACCCAGCTTGTCTTTCTCGAGTGGCTCAAAGTATTTGATCTTCGGATGGCTGACAGAAAATTTCTTCTCATCATGGACAATTGCAGTGCCCACGTTCCTCTGACGGAGCTTCCGGCTCGCATCCAACTGAGGAACACAACTGTCTTTTACCTCCCACCGAAAACCACATCAAAGCTGCAACCATGTGATGCAAGAATCATCCGGAACCTCAAGGACTACTACCGGTGCTCGTTCAACCGCCTCCTCTGGCAACGAATGGAGGATAAGGTCGTCGATCCCGAGAAAGTGGACATCCTGCAAGCTATAAAGATTGCAGTTCCAGCATGGAGGGACGAGGTCAAGCCTGCAACAATCGCCAATTGCTTCCGGCACTACAGGATCCGCACTGTCACCCCCGACCTCGTACAGAATCAGCAACTGGTTGTTGATCAAGAGGAGGCCGCCGATCTCCTGGATTAGGACGTCATGAAGGATCTGGAGGCACAGGTCCAGCAGTTCCATTACCGCAACCCGATGGACATCAGCAACCTTCTCAACTATCCAGATGAAGAGGTGGTCACCTACCTGCCAGACCTCAACGAGGTGATTCAGGAGCACCTGCTCACAGAGGTCGACAATGTAACTGTGGATGAAGACGACAGTGAGTAACTTCCTCCCATTCCAGCGGTCGACGCACACATGAAGATCCAGTCGCTTGAAACCTTCTGGATGCAGCAGGCGGATACGGAGGACTACTTCATGACGGCACTGCAGCGGATGAGGGACAAGCTCCGGGCGATCAGAACACGCCAGATGGTGCAGAAGGGCATTCAGAGCTATTTTACACGAGTTTAAGTAGCACGTATGTAGGGTAAATCAGTTTACAAAAGTTGTGGGACCGAGAGAAATATATCGGATAACAGATCACGGAGGTTTATCAGTTCCAGTATGGGGGCGTACTCGGGACTGGAGATGTTTAGCAGTTTAGACAGGTTATCAGTTAAGGCAGTATCATTTTAGGCAGGTTCTACTGAAATTTCGAAAGCTAATTTTAGCCACAAATTTCAAGTTTGACGTCATGGTTTACTCATCCATGTGCCGTTGTGCCCAGCAGCTTCGTCAATCGGTAAAATACGCTGCTAATCATCGCAATATCATATCTTCTTCGTCTGTTATTAACAACTTGCGTGAGGCACCTCATATCGTGCTGCCTCGAAGCAACGCGAACGCTCGACGATTGCGTGAGCTGGTTCGAGCGCCACTACCGCAGCACGTTAAGGCAGATCCGACTGGTGTAGTAATAGGAATGGCCGTACTAGGTGCCCTTATTGGCGTGGGCAAAATGTGGTGGGATGTTTCGTCGTCTTCGACAGAGAAGGCAGATTCTGTTGTCTACCAGGAAATTCTGCAGGCAGATATAGCGCTTTTTTTCGTGGAACTTATCAAGGCTATTGAAGAATTAATCGTAAGTAAATGTTAAGATTATAACTAGTGCTGTTGAAAGATAGAGATGAATTTACACTGCTGATCTACATGATTCAGAAAAATCTACCGGAAATTGAAAACTCTGTGCGTACAGAATTAAAGAAAAACAACCAAGAGTTGAATGACGCTGATATCGAGCGAGTCGTCTTTTCCCAATTTTATCCGACAATGGAATTAGCTGAGCAGGAGCTCATCAACAAGCGGCAGTGGAACCGTCACAGTTTTGAAACTGCGCTCGAGAAGATGGGGAAGGATGCAGAAATCGTCAAGTTACAGCAAGACCTGAATGATCTCTTGATCAAGTAAGTATTCCTGTTAGGTTGAGAACGCCACTACTTGGATGAAGCGCTAACTTTTTTACTCGTGAAGGACATTTCCTACTTTGAAACTTGCTGAGGTCCCCGAAGACCTTACAGCTGACAAAACGCTGGTAATCTTGAAAGAGGTAGTGGCTGGTATGGAGAAGGCCATGTCGGACGTGCTCTCCAATGCTAGGGCTGAAGGCATAACTGATGCTACTAAGGCGATGGAGGAATTCCAACACCTCTACATGGAGTTTGTGGAGCAGATGACTCAAGCGCGAATGAAGGCGCATGGCATTTCTCAGCAGGTAAACTACTATACATTCTGGTGTTGTTTGATTTCTTTTCACTGATCGTTTATGGATCTCAGACTTTCATGGCGGCTCTGCAAAAGTACCACACTGAAAACGAGCACTTCCGGCAACAGGTGGAGAAAATCTATGATCAGCAAGCCAAAGCGTACGATTAAGGGATGTACTACTACCTTATTGATTTACATCCTAATCTTTTGTGGTTACTTTTATGCTTTAGCTTCGAGAAGTTGGGCCTTTCAGTTGAGCACTAGAGGATTTATTGCTGCTAACGACTTCCAAACTTGCGTTGAAGGCATTTGACGAGAGGTGGTAGGGTGGGGCGAGAGAAAAATCACCCCAGCTTTTTCGCAAAATCACCCCAACCGTGGGCTTTTCACCCCAACCACCCGACCGGCACTCGTTACTGACCCATCGATTGGGCGAAACTCTTTTTTCACAAATTAATGGCGTGAAATGCACAGGTACAATGTACCAAAACTGTTCATTGCCATTTTTTCCTATTGCTTCTTACGCTCAGGTTGAAACTCCAAGCAGCGACCACTTGCGACTAGTCTAATCTGTAAACGTAATTTACTCCAGTCAGTTTCGATCACGAATCGTCCAGGATTATGAACGCACCCGACATCCACCTAATGTGAGCTGCTTTCCAGTGTCCAAACGGTGCAAATCTTTTGCAAGACGAATGACAGATGCTAGACGCGGAGGCGCCTCTTTGTTGCCGACATGTAAAACGATGAGCGAAAGCAACCTGTGAAGCAGTTCGTTAAACATCTTTGGATCGTTTGTAATGGCCATTCGCATGACGACCAGTTGTGACTCCCAAATTACAGTGTACTTGCGAAGCATCGATCGTTCTGATTCCAATGCATAAAAAGGTTGTTACGGACTACTCGAAAATGATATTCCTCTTTGCTTCGGTACCAACTCGTGCAAACTCATTCTTAGCTTTCTCGGCAGTCTGTTGAAATCTTGAGAACAAGACGAGCGTAGCTGGTGCTTCCTTTTCAATACGTTTCAGTTCCTAGTGATGATGATAATACTCGGACGTAATTTCAATGCGTGCGCTAGACATGATAACATACTAGCGTACCTGACGGATCCGAACACGGTCGTAGACGGAATTATCATTCGACGGATCGTGAATCCATGTTTGCTGAAATCGACCGCAGGTTGCCATTAACTGGTCTTTGGTGACAGAAAGTAATGGTCGTACAAGCGTTACTATGTTGCTTGCTCTCAAGTCTTCACTTCCAGGGGGTAGTGCGTCAAGTGAGAGAAATGGCAATTGGCTTGCCATCCCAGCCAATCCATTAATGCCGCTTGCCCTTCCAAGACGAAAAAGCGTTGTCTCGAGCTGATCGCCACGATTGTGAGCAACGAACAGACAGCGTACGCGATATTCTCGACACACTTGCCGCAGCAAGTTATATCGATACTTTCGCGCCTGCTCCTCCATTTTACTGTCCCGTGGCCTCTCTGGACATAACAAATCCATTGTATGTTTTTTTCCTGCTTCCTCTGCATCGTCATGCTGCCACTCACACACTTTTATAACGTGGCGAATGCCAGTGCGATTGGCACAAATCTTAGCTATCTCTTGTGCTTCCTTGCCGCTCTCAGGTCGTAATTGGTGGTCTACAGTCACTGCCAAGAGTGGAGTCTTAATACCATTTTCCTGCAAATATTCTCTCAGTAATAGCATTAGCGCCATGCTGTCAGCTCCACCAGATGTAGCAACTGCAATGGGAAAATCGCCAGCACGTGCACTTTGTCCTGTAACGCCATTGACATACGTCACAGATTCATACGGAACGATAAAAGAAATCGACCAACCGAAATTCAGCGGATAAAGATCCTCGTGCAACTTCTTTTTCGATAATCCGCACTTGCGCAAGAATTTCTCCAACATTGAGGCCGATACAGCGGCATCAGCGTTAGTGTCTGGAGCATTTTTCGTCGTAAACAAAGCTGAAGTTGAGCGCTGGGCTCGCACGCGCACCGCAGACCGGGTGCGCATCTTTAAAACGAGCCTTGCGAACATAGACCGAAGCGGAAGCCCCTATCGAAATGTTACGGTGATTTTCGACATTGCAGTGGAAATGTAACTCAGCCGGTCGGGTGGTTGGGGTGAAAAGCCCACGGTTGGGGTGATTTTGCGAAAAAGCTGGGGTGATTTTTCTCTCGCCCGGTAGGGTGGTATGCGTTGCAAATAGAACGATGATAACACACCGACTAATGGGTACATTTATCGTGTCGAACCTGCATTGGGGCTAATAATGAAACATTACAACATAATCTAAAAACGAATACCACTCAAACTAATTCGTGCCGAGTCATCAAATTCAAGAAGCTGCAGATGTTATTGATCTTGTTGATTTCGCATTGGACCACTTCGTGTTTTACCACGAAAAGCGGACATGTGCAACGTTAATGCCAGATTTTCAGCAATCCCATCGGATAATACAGTAGGTTAACGTAAGCAAGCAGCAACTTACTTGCCGCCACCAAGGATACCGACCGTGCGGCCACGACGACCAGTGGTCTTGGTGTGCTGGCCACGCACCTTGAGGCCCCACCAGTGACGCAGACCACGGTGGGCGTAAATCTTTTTGAGACGCTCGTAGTCCTCACGCCACTTACCCTGCAAGTTGTTGGCAACAATTTGCGAGTGTTTGCCCGTCTTGAAATCCTTCTGTCTGTTTAGGAACCACACGGGAATCTTGAACTGCAGTGGGTTCTGAATGATAGCCACGACGCGCTCGATCTCGTCGTTTGTAAGCTCACCAGCGCGCTTGGTGATGTCTACCTCAGCCTTCTTGCAGACCATGATGGAGAAACGGCGACCTACACCCTGAATGGCGGTCAAAGCGATCCACACCTTGCGACGACCGTCAATGTTGGTGTTGAGAATACGCAGAATGTGCTGAAAGTCCGGTCCGATGACAAGAGACTGAAATAACACCAATAAGCGTTAAAGCTTTACATTTAAGCTTCATAATTATTATAAAAGCGAAGGCTAGAAGGGGGAGCTAGCGTCGCCGTAAATCGTCCGTGAGCACCAAGATATGAAAAAGTAGTTTGCCAATATTTCATTTCTCGTTTGCGCTATTGTAGCGTTCCATTGCAATCTGAGAGGCTCCCCCTGTTTAAAAATCGCATTGCCTCAAACTCATGAAGTTCAAGACACTTACCATGGTTAACAAATGCTTTTGCTTCTGCGATGGGATTAAAGTGAAAAGCTTTCAATGCCGCTAGTTGTTATTGCTCACTTAAGTTTACTATAGTTTTTCAAATGACTGGTAGTCGAGACTCGGTGCAGCTCACAGCCAGTTAAAACGCTTAATTATATTAACGACCAATCAACATGCTACCTCTTGGTTAATTAAAATATTTTTTTGCAGGTTATTCAAAATAAAGAACTTTTTACTTAATGCATACTTCAAAAAATTAAAATCCTCCCCTTGTCAAGAAAATGAGCGACTTCCGCCGCACTCAAAACACCTTTGGAGACGCCTTCCCGGTTGCTGAACACGTGCGCGGTGGATTTAACTTTGATAATTGCCGCCGAAACGAATCTCTAGTGAGCCAATTGGGTGGCAAGCAAAAGATTAAGGCTAAAAAGACCGGTACTACCATCGTTGGTGTCGTCTACAAGGCAAGCAAATTGTTAATTGCTTACCATCACTCTACTTACTCTACTTATGTATACTAATCATTACTGTTTCTTCACTATTTCTTAGGATGGCGTTGTGCTTGGCGCTGACACTCGCTCCACGGGTGGCTCGATTGTCATGGACAAGAATTGCGAAAAGATTCACTACATTGCGCCAAATATTTACTGCTGCGGTGCTGGCACAGCCGCCGACACTGAAAATACCACAGCGCTCATATCGTCGCAATTAGAACTTCACCGTCTGGTGCGTATACGTGACAAAAAAGATGAAAGATCTTGTTGCTGATAATCAAAGATTTTTCACTTTTATGTAGAACACTAACACGCAATCGCGAGTAGTGACGGCCATGACACTTTTAAAGAGAATGTTATTCCAGTATCAAGGTTACATCTCAGCCGCGTTGGTGCTCGGTGGCGTGGATATCACGGGTCCACATCTCTATACAATCTACCCTCACGGAAGGTACGACTGTTGAGATGGATAAAAGGTGTTACGATGATTTTAATACGTGTATGAGACAGCACGGACAAATTACCTTTTGTGACAATGGGTTCAGGTAGCCTTGCCGCTATGTCGGTTTTTGAGCACGGGTACAAGGATGATATGACGGTATATATCCTGACGTAAAAATGGACTGAGTGGTGAATGTTAACGTTGATTGATGTCGCTAAATTGTAGGAAGAAGAAGCAAAAACACTAGTGCAAGACGCTATCTTGGCTGGCATTTTTAACGATTTAGGCTCAGGCAGTAACGTTGACTTGACGACAATCAAGATGACTAATGGCAAGGTGGAGGTGGTCAAGGAGATTAACTGCATTAAGCCTAACGAAGTATCGGAGCTGCGCTCGCAGATCAATCGGGACATCGTCACGCACATCCCGCAGGGAGCTACTCGTAGGTCAATCAGGTTGTTTTATATAATTGGCAAAGTGCTGAATGCTGGTTTTGGTAACTTGTAGATGTTCTAAGTTCCAAGACCGAGCTTTTTCCTGCTAATATTGTTATTGAGGAGGCCACGCCCATGGAACTGTAGTCGTTCGTCGTTGCTTCGCTAGCGTGTGATGACGAGTGGCTAATAAATGCAACGGAATTCCTGGGATTACTCTTCGTTCATCCAACCCTTTCTACTTTACTCCACGGTGCCACTTAGCTCTCATGTACCTCGGGCATGATCATGTCCGCTGTCAGCTGTAACTTTTCTACAACATCCGTGGGAATCGCAAACGTCGGGTGAATTTGTCGAATACCTTTATATTCCGGGTGCGTCTCTTTTTCGCGATCAAAGTAGCCGAGCATGCATAGCCCGGCAATGCCGAAGAATGTGTGGAAGACGTCCGCCACATTGCCGGGACGATCGGCAATTCCTCCATCCTCCTGGTCTTGACACGCTAAAATAAACTCAATAAGTCTCTCTTTATTAATCCAGTCCAGCTTCCCGATCATGATCAGCGATGCGATGTTCCACCAGCTGTAGCACACATCAGCCTGCTTCTCAGGTCTCCCGTTGAGTCCACCCGAGTCGCATTGCCGTTCACAGAGCCACCACCCCAGCAATTCATCATCCACATATTGATCCAGAGCAAACCCCAACGACAGTGCTCCTACTGCAGTGAAAATGTGCCCTCCATGCGATTCACAGCCGGGGATGTTGCCATAGCCACCGTCAAAGTTGCGGCATGTGTTAATGTAAGCCATAGCAGCGTCGACGTCCACGAGATCCAGTTGATCCAGAATCTTGAGTGATGATAGTGCACAGTAAGTAAATTTTGTGTCAATCTCTTTCCACTCATCGCCAGCAAATGACCCATCGCTCTGCTGGAGCGACGCCACGTACAGCGCGCATTTATCTCTTTGTATCCGATCCAAAGCTCCCAACATGGACAGAACCAGCAGTGCATGTAAAGTGTAAAGTAGGTGGCGATCGTGGCCTACATTTCCCGAGAAACCTCCATCTGGATGCTCGCATTGTAATACCCACGTCACGATCTCGGATGGCACCATCGCGTCCTCTCGATTCAGCAATGCCATCGCCCCCACGCCCCAGTACAAACCACTCACACGCATATGCTCTGTCATGCACGATTCAAAGTCTTCTTTTTTGTTCTTAAGATCCACAAGATACTTGACATGCAAGTCCACATCAAAAGGTGGCGACTTGGGTGTACTCATGACTTTGTCATCTAAAGTAAAGAACAAGGTCGAAACGAGGGGGAACAGACTAAAAAAAAGACTACGAATGGTACACTTTATACTCACAAATGGGTCGCTTGTTCTCATGACCTTGCGATCTAAAGTATCGAAAAGACTCAAAAATACAGGAAGGGTACACCTACTATTCACAAATGGGTCCCTTTTCGCTCTATCTTTTCTTGCGGTCACAATTGGGTACATCTACCGGGACAAGGGACATCATGTCATAGCGGTCATCCACCATACTATGCACAAGGACGTATCGTTCCCGAGCAACACCGCGCGAAGTGGTCTCGGAAAGGAGCGCGAACACTTCTTCCATCGTGTATCGCAGCTGTTTCCGGTAACGAGGATTGTTCCGACACAGACTCTCAATCGCACTTCGTCCTTCTGCCATCAATGCCGATGACATTTCTCGGACAAGCACAAACGGCAGGTCGACCGACAAGACTTTCATTGCGTCCTTCCCACGAGCTGCAAAGCTCGAGGCAATCCACTTGGAGACCCGACGCGTGACTTTTTGCGTATCAAGCTGGTAAGATCGGGCATTCCGGTCCCTCGCTTGATACTTGACATCCACGACTTTGACATCAAAAATAGGCTGCAACGGCGTGCCAGGGCATGTACCACTTACACGATTAGTGGTCTGGTAGACATGCTCGCCACCATAAAACATATTGCCCCGCGTCATATTCCCGATCGCGTCAGTAGACACACTTTTCCCCCCATTGGCCTGCACTTCCATTATGTATTCTGCTAACGACGTGACACTTGACACAACGTCGGGCTCCGCAGGACTTTTGACGGTACGAATCTTGACCTGTTGTTTCTCTTTCATCACATGCTTTTGCACAATGACCATCCACTGGATACTCCGTTGAGCGCAGTAATCTTCCAAGTCTTCGAGATGCAATGGTTCAGGGTGCAAATACTCGGCCCCAACGCCATGTTCCCACAATACCAGTGCCAACTGCAGTCGAAGGAGCACCGTCTCCGATGCTTTCCCAGCTGAACAAATTAACACTTTGCGCCCACCCGTGGGTACTTCCGAGCCCACAACCTTCGTTTCCACTCCCGCAAGACTCATCGACTCGACGAGTAACGACACGATCTTGTCGATAGCAAAACGAACTCCCATGGCCGCAACGGACGACGCTTTCGCATACGCCGTCGTGAGCTTAAAGCGTGAAATCAAGGCATCGTACCGTCCACCTTCCGCGATAATGAGTTGAGTCTCCGTACCACCATACGCAGCTTCTTCGAGCAAGATCGCTTGAAAAAGAAAACCAGACGTATAACGTTCCGGGCGCGGACTTAAGCCCAGATCAAGTCGAATACATACGGGGCCCAATAAGTGAAGGAATTGCATGCTTTGCAATAACAAACGCAAGGACAGAAGACCTTCCTTGACCTCTTTCACGACCCGACGTAGCTGGGTCTCACGTTTGCGGTCTCTCGGGGACCCCCCACCAGCTGTTGCGGCAGTATCCTTGTTCCTCTGGGCTTGATTTCGTTCAAATAGCTTTTGGACCTCCACTTCAATCATGTCGAGTGCCTTTAGACAATCTTCCGGGAGCAAAAAGAATGGCTGGAGGCCATCCAGGCAACTTGGCGATGCCCCATAGTGTTTCAATCGCTTAAGGATAAATTTCCAGCGGCCTGGCTTGAGATTCGAAGCTTGCGTGGACGAGGGACCAGCGTGCACAGAAAATGACACTTCATTCGAAAGAAGCCGCAAGACTTCACGATGAGCGCTGCTAGGAACGCAGCAAAGGTCAAGAATGCCTCGCGATATCCGAGCGTCATTGAAGCGGAAATAGTACGAGCCTAGACAACTTGGGAGTGCTTTGATCACGCCTGAAACCACTTGTAATCCCTCTAACTCCAAGAAACGGAACGACCCTTCTTCGTCCCAAATTATGTCAAAATCAGACTCAGTGAATTCACGTGGATGACCACCCACGCTCTTTCGATAGACGCGATCAAATTGGAAACATTTCAGACGCGAGACGTTGTGTCTGGCGACAAAACGAGCCAGTCGTTCTGTCAAATCAAAAGGAAGCGACACAGACACGCCCTTACCGTCGAGCATCATTGATGCGTTTAACGGGGCATTGAGTGTCATGTTATTCACGCTCTGTCCCGACGATCGTGGCATGAGTAACGGCGTCGAGAGTTCCACCGCTCCATGGCGCTGAAACACTGTCTGTTCAAGCACGATAGAGAGAAGGTGCTCAGAGTTTGTCCACACAATATCCATCTAATGAACACGAAACTTGTTCCAAACCTGTAATACATTGCGGACGTAAGTCTTGGTGCGTAACTGAATCTCATAGCTTCGCATTTTGACAGATTCAAGGTGATCGTACGTATAATCGACATGAGTAAGCGGCTCTTGGGCAAGGAGAGCGTCAATGAGCTGGCCAAAGAATTTGCCTTGTGGGTTTGCAATCGTTTCCAGAGCTTCTTGAAGATACGATCCCTCTACCTCCATCTTAGCCGGCACGAGTGGACTTGCCAAGAGTTCTTTTGCATTGGGTCGTTTCGAAGCTTCGCGTTCGCAGAGCCATAGAATGATCGTTTTCACGTCGTCAGTAGCGTGAAAGTCTTGAGGTAGCTCATGTTTTTCTCTCAGTCCAGTGAGTGCTTGGGCACGCTCCATCAACGTCGTGAAGGGAGTCGACCACATTTCAAAGAACATAATTCCGAGCGAAAACAGATCGGCTTTTTGATTATACGGCTGTCCTTCTCGCTCTTGCTCGGGTGCGCGATAAAACGCCGTCCCGACACCAGCCGTGATGTTCCCGCCAGCCACGTCTTGCGACATGGTCGTCATTGGATTGCGAGTCTGTTGACCGACAAACTGGGAATTCTCCAAGGTTTCCATCTTCAACAGCCCATACAGCTCGGCTGCAGACGACCCAGTGGAGTCGGACAAGATCCTGCCCGTCCGAGTGTTTTTAGGTGAAAGAGAGTTGGAGTTCGTGCCGTCGTCTTCCGCGACTTGAGGCGGTCGAACAGCAAGACCGAAATCGCCCAACTTGACTGTCCCTTCCCAGTCTAGAAACACATTTGGTGGCTTGATATCACGATGAATGATGCCCTGGCGATGGATATACGCGAGCGCTTCCAAGATTTGACGAAACATGGTCCAGATTTTATCCGCATCGTTCCAAAGCCTTCCCTTATCAATCACTTCTCGAAGCGTATTGCCTTCACAAAACTCCATTTGAATGTATAATTTCTCACGCGTCCTCTTTTTTCCACGGACGGGGCTTTGATCAACGTGTGCTTGTCGATGATATCCACCCCCTTCGTCGTCACTCGAGTTCAAGGCTCTGGCGTCTTTTAGTGCTTCCCACTCAAAGCCATCATCTGAAGCGCTAAAGTTCGACTTGAGCGAACGGCGCGGAAACGAGTGGCTATTACTACGTAAGCAGCGCGACTCGTGGCCCGACGTTGGCCATAGTGTCGTACAACACGCGACTGCACCGAACCAATCGTCATCATCTTCATCTGTCGATGGAGTGGGTCCGAGTTCGTCGTCGACAACCGACAAAAGACTCACGTCGCTAGCCAGCTCTTCTCTCTCATGAACATCCACGCCAATAACACGATCCTCGCCCTCGCTGTCCACGAAAGGAAAATCCGCTTCATCCTCGCTACCCATGTCACTTTCCCCTTCAATCCACGCTTGAAAGTACCGAACTATATGACGATGCTGCATTCGCGAAATCGTCTTCACTTCGCGCAAAATTTTCTTCTTCATCGTTTTGTCCTCTGGATCGAGAGTGACTTTCTTGACAGCATAAAGCTGTCGATCAAGTCGATTCCGTACCTTCACCACTTCGCCACCTCCTCCACGTCCTAGCCGCCCAAGCTCCTTAAAATCCCCGAGATACCTCGAATGATACCGTTTCGCAGCTGCTACTGCATTTAAATCCGACGCATCCGAGTTTGAATCCGACATGTCGCTGTCTGCTCGTGCTTCGAGGTGCTGGTCATCCGAGCTCGGGAGATTTTTCATTCCATCTTGACTCTCTGCCTCACTACTACTCCATTCGCTATCAATATTCCATCGATCTTTCCTGCGTCTCCAATGCGTTTTCTTTATCATTTCGCGCTTCTTTCGTTCTGCGGCTAACAGGGCTCCAATTTCTTGATTCTTCGCGCGAACTTCTTCTTCTTGTTGCTGTCGCTGCACATTCTCGGCCAACTTTTGCTGCGTCTCTCGATGCTGTTGTCGAGTTATCATCTGTTCAAAGAAAGACGATGGATCTTTGAAATGGTCTTGAACAAAGTCCATGGCAAAGACCACGAGGTCATACACTGCGGCATCGCCCACTTTCTCGATCGCGAGTCTTTCCATTTCACGCTCTAATTTCAGTATCTCGACGTTAGAGAGTCCGTATTTCGCTTCGACCGTCACATTGGGTGGCTCTTTGATCGGGTACGCTCGAGTCAAGTCGAAATGGAGCAAGATTTCAGCCGTTGTCGCAGCACTTGGGGCAGCTTGGCAGCGTAACCGGATGGTGAAAATATACGTATACAACGGGGTCGAACTGTGCATGGTCAAGTCGTGGTCGTAGATGGCTTTGAGCACCTCGAGCTCCTGGTTCTGTAACTCTCGTGCTTGATAGAGAGTCGCGGCATCGTATGGCGATGAAAGATCGTTGACCGCCGTGGCATGAGCGTCTTATAGATACAGAAGTAGTTTAAGGTCGAGTGGTTAGAGAGATCGGACGCGAAATTGCTTGTGGTCTTGAGAATACTGTACCTCGTTTCTTTGCCTTCTTCTTTCGACCCATAGAAATGCTTCGCTTGGCTTATAAAGTATCAGAATAGTGATATACAGTCATCCCTCTGTTACTTTATAACCTCGGTGGACAGCATACCCTATAAAGTACCGGGGGTATTAAGTTGTAGAAAATCACTTAAATTTAATAAAAAAAACGCGGTGCCCATGGTTTTTTGAATAAAATGCTTTGTTTACCTTTTTAAAATGCTTATTTTCCATTTTTGAGTGCATAACGGCGAGCTGGCCACCAAGGGAGAGGTATAAAAGGCGCCTTTCCCCCCCTAGGCCACCAACATTTTCGCTTTCCCCATCGACTGTAGCAAAGCAAGCACCCCTCCCCCCACATACCCCAGGAAGCAAAAATCTGGCCAGGCAACACGATCAAAGTCCAATCATCTCAGCCGCCTGTGTGGTAAGCGACAATTGGAAACAGTTTTTTTTCGCCTTTTTCGTCTTAAGAACAGCAAGCGTTTTTAACCACAATTGTCTTTCTAGTGCCTTCCACTTGTTTTCGGTAAAATGACTCTGATTCGTCTCACGTACGACCAGAAACGCGACATCTGTCGTCACAAGGCAGCAAACCCGGATATGAGCCAGACGGCGCTAGCTGCTTGGGCAAAGGACAAGTTCAACCTTCCCAAAGCCATACTCAGGCGACAATCAGCAACATTCTCAAGAAGCGAGCTGAACTTGAGGCTATGGATCCAGCCGAGCTCAGCGCCAAGCGGACCCGGATCGTCCAGCATCCTGTCGTCGAGGAAGCTGTGGCATATTGGGTCCTTCAGTGCCAGAGCCGTGGAGTGGCGCTGACCGGTGCGCTCATCCGGCTGAAAGCAAAGACCTTTGCCCAAAGCCTCAACATCCCTGAGAGTGTCATCGAATTTTCTGCCGGCTGGCTCCACAAGTTTCAGCAGCAACACAGGCTGCGTTCGGTCCGCATCCACGGCGAAAGTGCATCTGCAGACAATGATGCCATAGTGGAAGCTCTGCCTGGTTTGCGGACCACCATCGCTAGGTACAGCCTCCGTAATGTTTTTAACATGGATGAAACAGGTATGGAAGTTCTCTCAATATCAAATTATTTGATTATGGCATAATAATGCTCACTTTCATGTCCTGCAGGCCTGTTTTAAAGCATGTACCCGGAGAAAACAATCGCACAGCATCAAGTTGAGGGTCTCAAAAAGATAAAGTTACAAAAAATCTTTGCTTATTTGGAGTCTTTACTCCCTGTCTAACATTCCTGTGTTCAGACCCGTTTCACTCTTGCCTTGACGGCAAATGCGGATGGTTCCGAAAAGCTTCGCCTTTCTTCATCGGGCATGCCGCCAAACCGCGTGTTTTTCAACGCAAGACCGGTGCCCAGTTGGGCTTTTATTACCGCCATAAAAAAAAGGCCTGGATGACTGGCGTATTTTTTCAGGAGTGGTTGCTGAAGCTGGAAGCTGACATGAAGGTTTGTTTTGATGCATGCTATGCTGAATTGTATGTGACATTTTTCCACTCATTACTGTATCTGTTCGTGTACAGAGGCAGAAACACGAAATCCTTCTCCTTCTTGACAACGCTCCATCGCACACTACCAAGGAACTTCAGCTTGATCACGTCAACGTGGTTTTTCTTCCTCCAAGCACAACCTCAAAAATTCAGCCGATGGATGCCGGCATTATTTCTGCATTCAAGCGTCACTACCGCCGCCATCATCTTCAGAACGCACTTGATCGCGACGAGGGGGGAGATACGGAATTGTATAAGGTGGATCAGCTCACAGCTATGCGTTAGTCAGTGGCAGCTTGGGAGGAGATCACCTCCCAGACAATTGCCAACTGCTTCCGTCATTCTGGGCTCTTAAACCAAGTCGAGCGGCAGGCAGCACAGGAAATACCACAGTCACCTGCGGTGGATCTAGACGAGCAAGCGGTTGGACAGGAACTTCAAGACGCCATCAACCAACTACCCCTTCGTAATCCAATGTCTGTTGAAAACCTCGTTAATCCTATCGTGGAGCTGGAGGCAGCTCAACCTGAGTTGGATGACAGTGAGATCCTGGCTTATGTGCAGGATGCTGAGGAGGAGGAGGAGGAAGAGAATGTGGAGGAAGAGCATACGGTAAAGCTGACAAAGGCTGAAAAGCTTCAGGGTATTGGAATCTTTGCTTCTTTGCTTGATCCTTCCCTTCGTGAACACCGCAATGCCCTTAAGGTAGCTCGTCAGATGCAACTAGATCTCCGCCACACTAGCACTGTCCAACGTACCCTTGATTCCTGGATTTCTTGAGATTTTTTTTAATATTTTCTCTCCATTTTTCCTCTTTCCCTTTTTTTGTTTATGAAAAAATTTCCCTCTGCTACTTTATGTTTTGTTAGAAATGTTATAAGGTATTAGGTATAAGGTTTACTCATAGGAACGACAGCGGTGGAAGCCAAAATCCATAAAGTAACAGAAGCTATAAAGTACCGGGGGATAAAGTTTCGGAGGGATGACTGTACTTGCTGAAGTTTACATAATTTAAAAGTTTTCGAGTGCTGAGTGGCTCGCACCCGTTTTGATCTGGACGGCATGTACCAGGAACAGAAACTCGAGCACCGGATTAAACCTAACCAATCAACTTAAAACATTAGCGCCTAAGCGCTGGAAATGTATAGACACAAACCAGGACAATGAGCAGAAAGAAGAGCGCTGCTTATTGCCCAACTATAACGTCTCTAACAATCTTATTTTCGCATTATTAAAATGACCACTACGCACACGATACGCTTAGAGCGCTGTATAGTGGAGATACCAAATGCTGTTGACAAAGAATTCGATTCTTTTCTATGAGTTAAATGTTCTAATAGCAACCGAACTCCATCGAAAATCCTTGTTGAAAATGTGTTCTATATAGAAAACGGTATAAGGTAATTTTTAATTATTAGCAATGTTAATTTCGACCTTTTACGATCTGTCAATTATTTTTTAATAAATGTAGTGTTGAAGAGGCATTAACTTAAATTAGTAGTTGGCATCAACAATATATTTAGAACCTTAGCATGTTAAGAGACTACCTTAGCTTGTCTAGAAACTAGAGGCGCGCGGCACCTCCAAATCTGGGACGGGTGCCAATATCCAAACCGAAAATCACGCCAAATTGGCCTCGCCGCTTCAAAAGATTTTTCTTCCTTCGTGCCATTTACAGATTTGCCACCCGAGAAACAAGCGAAAATGAGCGTGCGTTCCATGATCCAACGGTTCGAGAATTTGAGGACTTCGGCCGACAAATCCCCTCGACACTCGGTCGAGCGCCCCACATCGAACGTCAAGCATCTTATCGCGCAGTACGATAAGATGGCTGCAAGCAACCAGCCAACCACGCCCATGATGAAGCAAAAGAATCAAGCCAAAAAACCATCAGCAGTCTCCAGCACTACAGTGTCATCCACGAAGACCACTGCCACCACCTTCATCAGCAAGATTCCACCACCCAAGACACGCGAGCAACATTTGGCTATCAACTCAGCCCGAAACGTCAAAGCAAACGCCACCCATCAGCCCAATAGACGCGATTCAAGACATTATCAGGGAAACTGTGACAGCTCCTCGTCTCGTATCTCCGCAATCCATTCAAACCACGTGAACTCGTCGACTCCAGCCTCAGTGCGAATGCACACTCCTGGCACAAGATACGCTGCGTTTGTTGCTAGAATAGACTAGTCACAGTCTCGACTTCTAGACTTCGAGAAGGACGAGCGATGGCTAACACAGCTCAGGAATGCGAAACATCGAGTGGAGGCGCTCAAGCGAAAAACCCAGAGAAACTTGGTGAAGGTAGTGAAAAAAATTCCGCGGAAAAGAAGAACTCTCAGCGATTCCAGCAGCGTGTCGACGGCATCCACCGCGTCAACATAAATCGATACTCGTTGTTTGGTCAAATAATTTTCACTTGATTAATCAACATCTTTTTCTAGTCTCCACCCATCAATCGACAGCATTCATCAACAGAACAAAGATCACGCGCGAAACACGCATCAGCAAAATAACTCGGAAAACACGCTCACATTCGAGATTCGACTCCATCACCTTTAGAAACTAGACGACCACGAAACAACCATTGCTCGTCCACCGACAAACCAACTTGTCGCCAAAAGCACAAGTTACCGCATCAGGCTGAGACTCAACCCGACTGGATCATGAAGTTCACTGCTTTCGTCGTCACCACGCTTGTTGCTTAAGGAGGCGTCACAATTGCTGCCGACTACCAGCCAGCCAGCATTAAGAGCACTTGCCGCTCCGGAACCAGTTACATCCAATGCTGCCGCTGATGCTGACAAGGAGCACACTTCTAGTCTCCAGTGCGTGGGATAATTTTGTCCACTTGGTCTTCGCGGACCGGTTATGGAATTGCCATAATCGCTATTTCACCGGGAGTAACAGGATTTTTTATCGCTGTCGTTGTCAGGGCTAATCATCAGGCTCGGGGACAGTCACGAGATCAAAAACATGATGGCTAGTGGAGTCTTCAAATTCGTCATTATCATCGCTCAAATTGGTTCCAACTTTATCGTCCTCATCCTCCATTTGATTTGTTTCTGCTACAATCTCATCTTCATCAGGATATGTGTTGGACGTGTCCAAGGCTTAATCTTTAATTCTCGCCACTATTTTCGTTGTCAGTGTCACTATCCGATTCCTCGCTTTGGTTTCTTGGCACGTCGTCGTCACTGCTATCTTCAGAAGACACTAGCAAATTATCAGGAAATGTTACGCCGTCACCATCACTATCGGTGTCGCTGACGCTACTATCGTCTTGGTCCTCGCTGTCACTGCTGGCTTTGGAAGAGGGCTGCGCGATCTTGCTAGCATGTTTTGAGCAATCGGTGTCGGCATCGCTAGCAGTATCGCTTGAACTAAGAATATGTTTGTATGATGTCGCCCTAACGTCGTTGCTACTATCGACGTCTTCGATTTTTCCAGTTTTTTCCTCTTCGCTTTCACTGTCGAGCGGAAAGTCATCACCTTGATTATCTATGGAACTGTGTTCGCCATCACTGTCATTTTCAAGCTTTATTTGCTTCTTTTCAAACTGAATACCATCAATGTTAAGCTCTGGCATCTCAACATGATCGCTCGTGTTTTGCCCTGTCATTAGAAGTGTTGCCTCCAGCTGAGACAGCTTCATCACTTTCATGACTACTCAGATCGACGTACGCGTTCTGCCCAGGTTTCGTGTCGATCACGACAATTTCTGGCTCAACATTTACTTTGTCGACAAGGCTAAATGGAAACAATAGCCGAGCGTCCTCCCGATCTCTAGATGTCTGTGAACAACAAGCACCAAATAATCACTTAGCGTCATATTTTATATCGAGCAAATTTAGCGCGACGCAGCAGCCAGTTCCTACCGCGCTCAACTGATGGACAACCTTCATGAAACCCACGACTCTGAGCAGGATATTTCAATGCAGAGAAGTAATGCTCGATTGCAATATGATACTGCTGTTTCATCTCTTTCCATCCATTTCTCTTTACCAACTTGTATGCTGTTGTAAACATTTTGTACGGACGCACCGAGAAACTTGGATTGCTGTCCAGCAACCTCTTCGCTAGAGTCCTGGCTTCTTCATCCAGTTCCTCCATCGAATTCCATGGCGTCGGCGGTCGACTAGGAAATAAAAGTTGCTGTCCAACGTATACCGTACAAGGCGGCAACGCTAGTACGCCCCGTTGTTAATGATACAATTCACTCACAAAGCGATTGTCTCTTGGGTCGATTCTTCCGTGGACGTCAAGTTGATGCTCAAAAAGATCTAGGAAACTGGTAAAGGTAATTCTGCAGTTTACATTTGGACATCGATACGGCTCCAGAGTAGTACTCCTGCGCCGCAGATGTTTACACGAGATGCATTGACAGACGCTACACTGATTCTGCTCCACAAGAGAGTTTTCGTCCATTGAGTCTCGCAATCTCTTCGCCTTCTTTTCAAACGGCGTAATCGGCAACCCAAAGGACGAGCGATAACGTTCCAACTTTCTTAATCGTCTCATTGCCTTACAAACATAAGGTTTGCGGCCTTCGCGCTTTAGCCAGGAACGGTAGCTCTGGGAACGCGCTTTGTTTTTGCGAAACTCGCACGATTTGAGGCACAAGAGCGGGATAGGCGTGTGAATTGGAATACCCATAGGACTTAAGATGCCCTCTGCAACGTCAGCAGTATTTGGCTCTGGTACAGATTCGCTAGGCATATACGCACGGGGTGGGGTGCCTTCATGACAGCTTAATTATCAACGTCCGGCATCTAGAAGATGATTGGTAGAAACGTGTCATTTGGTTTTGATATGTTTGAGCGTAACCCGGAAGCGGAGAAGTCGCTAGGTGAGATATAATGATAAAGAGTGTTGATAGTGCAAAGGTCGACTGTACAGTGACAATCTGTGTGCTAAATTATGCGTAGGGAAGGCGAAGAGCGCTGTCAAGCACATGCTGGTTGGCGCCAGCATGGCTAGCGCAACGGGGGCTACAATGGGCGCAATACTCGCGGTGCTACGCAACAAGAGTATTAAGTTTTATGCAGCATCAATGGGCTCAAATTTTTTCTTGCTTTCCTCGACGTATATTGGTAAGCTGTTGACGTTACAGATAGTGGACCAGTTATTAGTGACAGGGTTTGTATCGTTCTGAGCAGCTTTTGAAGAGATAATTTCGGACAAAAGAGGTGATAAAAAGGATTGGATCACTGGAGCAGCTGCTGGGACAATCACGGGGGGCTTCTACGCTGGCTTGGTCGGTAAGGATGACTAGAAACGAATGATTTTTCCATACTTCTTGACGATACAAGCAAGAAGTGGTGCTTCTTTTCACTAATCTACCGTGTATGTCGGTCAGGTGGACCGTTTCGTGGTCTTCAGGGTGCTATTGCCGGGGCAGTGGTGGGAGCAGCTGTGATTTTTGGTCGCGAAGAGTTTCACACGTGGCGTTTGAGTAAGGGCGTGCAGCGATATGAGTCAAAGTACGGCGAAGCTCCTGCCATGTATCACCCGACGACTGCATTGCTAGTTGAGAGCCAGGGTCCTCCACAAAAGTTAGCGTTTCCATCCTTGTTACCGAAGAGCATTAAGATTTCCGATGAGGAAATCGAACGTCGCATCGTCATCCGCATGGACGAACTACGGAAAGAAATGCAAGAAGAAGTCGCAACTTTAGATAGTAACGACAGAGTCAAGTAACGTAAATATTACAATGGCAGTTGCACTTATTGCAATAAACCACACACCCTGTTTCATTCGCTAAAAAGATATATTTTCATCCAATAAAAAGTTATCGCTAGAATGACCTCCACGCCAGTCAATTCCTCACCATTATAGGGAACTAGACCACTTGTCAACTAGCGTTTCCCCCTCAACTCTATCGCAAAATGCCCCGTCAGCTGCTAGCTACCCGCTTCGTTACTATTCCGGACGATGTCAAGGTCGTTCTTGTCGGGCGCAAGGTCACTGTGAGTGGCAAACGCGGTGAGCTTACCCGCGACTTCCGTCACTTGACGCTTGACATGCGTCGTGTAAACAAGGAGCAACTCCGTGTGGATCTCTGGTTCGGCAATCGAAAGCAGCTGGCATGTGTGCGCACTGTATGCTCGTTGATTGAGAACATGATTACGGGTGTACGTGTTGGCTACCTCTACAAGATGCGCTTTGTGTATGCCCACTTTCCTATTAACGTGACGTTTGAGAACAACACGGTGGAAATCCGCAACTTCCTTGGTGAAAAACGCGTGCGTCGCGTGGCACTGTCTGAAGGTGTGAGCTACGTGCGCACGAGCGACGTTAAGGATCAGATTGAGTTGAGCGGCATTGACCTCCAGAAGGTATCGCAGGACGCCGCCAACATTACGCAGGCCTGTCTAGTGCGTCGCAAAGATATTCGTAAATTCCTTGATGGTATCTACGTATCTGAGAAGACCCACATCGAAATTGAAGAAGCCTAAGGTGCTTTCACTCTAGACAGGGGGGTACATCGCTGCTAGGAGAGAGTTCATAACCGGTACTGAATAAACCGATCCGTGCTTTTTTGCCGTCACTGGGTTGATTGCAGCCTCATTGCTGCTTTCTTCTGTCCGGGCGGATTTTGTGTTGCGCATTGCGAAGATTGATGTGCAGTTGCTTTCTGTGGTACAGGAAGCAGCTCACACCGTTGGGTCTGCAGCTAGCATGAAATCCTCCATCTAATCGTTTTGTTTCCCTATTTTCTATCTATCGCTTGAGAGAACTTTTGAAGCGATCAGAACGCGTTGGGAGTCGCAACTCCATTGCCATTACTACCTCTATCGTCACCTCTGCATCGAGCCTTATGTCTTAGAACAGGTCAAAAGGATTAGCAGGTGTCTGCGATGTCTGCGGTGCGCTCGCAAAGTCACCAAACCTGCACGACGAGTCCAAACACAAAGCTTCATGAACAATGGTAATATTGAAAAGCTCAACAATGCTGCAGTAACGTACGCATTGGGATCCGTAAACGAGGTAGTATTTTGGATTGCAGCTTTTGTCCTAGAGACAGAAAGGCGTTCAGACGCTCAGCACAAGTTTATTCCATCGAAGCATCATACGTACAGTGGAGCTCCTGCGATCGCTGAGCCATTCCCGGAAAAATTGTCCGTTCTGGATTGGATTGGAGGTGCCATAGTAGTTGTCCCTCCTGAACTTGTCGACATGTTGCAGGTGGAGGTCGCACCAAATCCTAGATTCCCAATGCTAAGTGAAGCAAAAGGGTCACTGACGGAAGTGGTTGCAGCTGGAGTCTACACAGATACTCAACGTTAGCAAACGGTCGTTGACACTTCGGAGGTTGGTCACCTTTTGCACAGGAGGAACTTGCCCCGAGTACTGCGGTCTGGTTGAGTGCGTTCGCTGATGCTGCGCTGAGAATCCCTGCTGTCCCTGCCATTGCATCGGCTGTTGTATGTGACCGAATGCGTGCTGAGGCTGTGGAAAGTTACCAAACGGTTGCTTGGTTGAGCCACGTGCAGGATAATACGGTTGCGGTTGCACGGCTGGAATCCCGCTGGTGTTTCCGGTACCGTTTCCAAGCCCGAATGGATCATTCATTACCCCTTGATGTTGAGTGCCAGTGTTTGTCCAGGGAAAGCCTATCGATGGTCCAAAATCAGGAGTAAATGCTCCAGAACCAGACGTCGGAGCAGCAACGCTGCTGGACTGGATGCTACCAAAAGCCGCAAAGGGATCCGCAGCAGCGGGTGCAGCTTTCCCAGTTGTATTGATAAAAGGATCCGAGATCAAATTGCTGGCCGAGTCTGTCACCAAAGAGTTCGTGGAATGGGGAAAATTTCCAAAACCTTGTACTTTATCATGCGCCGGAGTTGCAAACGCATCAAATGGCGAAAGTGTTGATTCGGAGGGACCGCCGAATGCATCAAAAGGTGAACTGTTTTGTGTCGCTGATGCTGACGGAGTTGCGGCTGTCATGTTGCTAAAAGGGTCGCGAGACGCTCGGTGAGAACGATTTTCTTCTCGGTTAAGAGGAGTTGGGACATTAAAATCGAATGGAGATGAAGCTGGAGGGGCTGATGGGATCGCATTTCCGCATACTGGTGCTGCATCAAGCACAGACGCTGAGACATCAGTCGACTTTGGCGACGTCACACCCATCAGATCTTCCATGGCAGGCATCGAACTAACAGTAGACGTCGAAAAGCTTGATCCAGGGGGTGGTGCAATCTTGAACGAGTTAAACTTCGGAGCAGGTGGAGATGGGTCTACCTTTGGCGCTGATTCGTGGCCTGTACTTGAACTACTGCTCGATCCATTAAAGTTGCCAAAATCTGCAAACCCTTCCGTTGCATTCTGTGGAGAGGTTGTTGCGCTATTAAAATGACTGAAGTCTCCAAAAGTTGCGGCGGCCGTTTGACTGCTTCCTTGAAAGTTAGAAAAGTCTCCAAATTCACTGTCTCCTGCAGGCTTGACGGATTTCAGGCTGGACGACCCGTTTGCGTCGTTAGCTTTCTTTTCCCTTTTCGTGCTTTTCTACAGTAAAGTGAGGCAACCGGAACGTGAGAAACGCCTTAGGAAATTTCAAGTTTTAGAGCGACAACTCACCGCAGTCTGTTTAACTTTTTCCTTCTTTGCATGGCGTGGAGACTCGTGTAACCACCTGTATTTGCATCGTACAAAATCGCGTTAGAGAACAGGTCACGACAAAACTGCATTTTCCTGTCTTACTTGCGGTCAATGTACGTCAAACGAATAAAGTTGCGCGTGCGCTCGCCGTCAGTGCCTCCAGTTGGACGAAAACTTGGATCATGTTTGCTCCGCCAGTATTTTTGCGCTGCCTGAAAGCATCAGTATCAGCAGAACATCCTTTCATCAGTGATTCTTTCTCTCGTAAATATTCTCCTCGAGCACTGACCTCATTGCCGCCCTTTTTCACCATATTTTTGACCTCGCTCTCTGTGAATTTTGACATGGAAATGGATTTTATTCGGTGTGCAAACTCGCGACTGGAATCCGAGCGAGCCATCGATTGTCAGAAAGAAAACCATAGAAAAACAAGACCGTAGTGCTGCACTTGACTTACTGAATGCCACTGCAGGCAGTACAGACAAATGTATTGAAGTCTAAACAGACGTATTGAGGCATCTGGATCAAAAATAGTGAGGGCAGTATCAGTAGTAGCAGCAGCACATTGAGAGAACAAACTGAAGGCTTTGGACCATTTCATTGCAGTCGAAGCAGCGCTTGTTGGACGAGTGGGAGCGCTGGAAGTCGCGCAGCTCTTGAATCAAGCGCTCATCTTGGCGCTTCTCACTCGACGACGACTTGGTCATGAGATATTCAGTGGGACGATGTTATTATGTACTTTACATGTATTTTGGAATAATAGTTAAAATAGTAATAGTAGTTGGTAGTACTACTCTCTCAAGTTATCACGATCCAAGTATCGTTGCAATGGTCAGCGATAGGATTTCGTCCGACAGGATGCGACTCGAAGTCTTACAACACGAACGAGCTCTCACGAGCTTGTGGCAAAAAGATCAGCCACGAATTGATTCGTGTCTGTAGTCGCACCATTTCACTGGGCCAAGTACTGGATGCAAACGTTCAACAGATTTTCGCGCGTCTCGAGCAGAGGATTCCATGTGGAGTCTATTGAAAACCCCCCCCAGCTATATTGTCAACTGTCCATGCGTCCCGAAGAAGAACAATGGCAATTTGCACGGAAGGGCGACGAGGGAACCAAGAGTTTACACGATATTGGGGCCCAGGTTCGTGGATCGGCTGCGCCAGCTTCAGTATGACGCAGAGAGCGTGTTTGCGAACGTCTCGACCGTTGTTGCATGATCCAGCGTTCGAGCATATCGCCGGACAGAACGCGATTCAACGCTGCGCCGAGAAACAGACGGTCGATATCTCCTTCGTCAAGACGTGGAGAGAGCATGTGGCACTGCCATTGTCTCGTACGTTCACGGTGATGGACGCCGCCGTCGAATATACTCGAGATACGAAGAGTACTCCCCGTCTGCAGGGATATCATACACGTCTGATTCCGATAACGGCCGCTTGAAGACGGTTATTACGTCTGTCGAGAAGAATTGCGCGAGATACACGAGCAGAAGCCGTCGAGTCCATCGTTAATGACGCGGCCGCCGGAACTCACCTCGGGAATCAACTACTAGAGCGCGGCGCACCGCGTCTCGTCGTTCGCATACAATTAAATCGCCAGCACGTCTTCGCTCGTGCTACAGCCCGCTCATTGAATTCATACGGCACGTTCCAGCCAAGGTGCCTGTATTACGACATCACGACATTCGAGCAGGAGCACGTAGAACCTGCATAGACGAAAGATTCTTCGCTTGTATTTCTTCTTTGGCGACACCGAGGAAGGTGAGCAGTTTTTCTGGCGCTTTACTCTGATATCACGCGCGTCAGCTGGCGAGATGCTGTTGGAACCACTGGATGAGCCCTTGGAAGAAGCGAGTGAGCCACGCTCATCCACGCTCCGTCCAAGAGTAACGTGCTCGATGCATTCAATATCTTGTTCTCGTGTATTGGTGGACGCTCTGCTGAATCTGGGCACATATAAAAGCAGCGACATGAGCAGTCAAAGAGGCCACAACACCTATAGGCATACACGGCGTGATGCCTATACGTGTTGTGGCCTCTTTGACTCCTCATGTCGCTGCGTGATACTCGTTAGTGGCATGGATACGGGCGGAGCGGTCGTAACGAACGGCGCTATGACTACGGCTTTGTCGGACGGAATCTTGAGACAGCATCCTGTGAGAACTGTTACATGGGATCGCCGCGCATCAAGTCCTTCAAGACGAAGTATAACGTCGACAAGTGCGACCTCGGCGTCGCCCATGCGTGCCCGCATCAATCGTGGTCTCGTCTTTTCCGGAATGCCCAGTTGCCTCTGCAACTGTCTCGGACGCATTCAGCGTCGTCACAAGGTTGCGCGGTGTCCAGGGGCGAGCGGCGAAATGAACTCGCGCAACAGCTCTTCTTTGTGATCCACGAGTTGCGTCTTGGCTGTCGACACTTGGTCGAGAGTTCCTTGAGCTGCAATGCCAATTAGAGGCCTTGTTCTTTCATGGCGAAACGCATCATCGTCGTCTTGGTCGAGACTTCGTGTGGATTCGGGAGCTATTTTGTTGTGAGGTAGAAACGAAAGGTGCGATTGTACTCGAGCTCATTCTCGCCAGACGCGGGACGTCGCTGTTGCTGATTGGATGATCCTCTAGCCTAGCACGGGGTCGACTGTTTCCACGATATGCTACAGCAAGGCCAGCGACCCGAAGCGCAGCCTCGAGACGTCGGGCATTGTCGGATCCACGACTTGTCGTCGTGGTCCTTCCAGCTTTAATCCACTTGTTGGTCTGGCCTGAGGAGGAAGCGTTCATGGTCAGCCCTTGCTAAAGTCACAATCAGATCGAAAATGAACTATGGGCGTGCCAGCGGCATACATCCGTGAGATTGGCCAAGAAATTTGGCCTACTCCATCTCGGCAACGTGTAGCGGCGTGGTATAGTGCCCAGGGCTGTTTCGATAGAATGTTGTTCCACTCCTGCTTGACAAACGTCATCCCAACGCTAAATAGCGGCGAGTTACTCGCGACGATCCTGTGCCTACAAGCGTCGGTGGTCGAGGAAGACCGCAAGGGGTGAAGACGAGTGAGTGGTGCAAGGGCGGCTAGATACACTACGAGAAACCACACGAGATGGATTTGATGTCATAAGGAAAATCAATTCTGTCCCACGTCATGAAGCGAGCCAAGAGCCATTGAAGACGGATACTATACGCTGCTCGCGACGATCCAAGCGTCCTGGAAGGGCTTGTCGTGATCTCGCAAGTTGTGTACCACGCGTTTGTGCGTAGGGCGGTTCCCAGCATGGATACAAGACTCTTGACCTTCCGATGCGACCAATTTTGGATAAATAGGCAACGCAATCACTGCCACCAGTCTTTTGGCACGGGGGCTTGACGTATCCGTCTGGTTTCTCACGGCTCTTTTGCAAATAGCAGCACGCGAAACAGGCGTGGCGATGGACACTATTGACCTCGAAGTTTCTCTTGCTGCGAACGTTCGCTCGCAACTGGTCCCCCAGAAGGCACGTATATCAAGGGATTGATGCTCCAAGGCGTGCGATGGGACGTCGCCCACAATCGTCTCGTCGCATGGAGTTGCATTGTGTACCAACCCATCGTGCCCTTCCGTCCCGTGGAAGCCAAGAAAAACTCTACCCAAGACGCTATTTACGTATCCATTGTATCTGTATCCGCGACGAAAGACGGGCACGCGTGGCTGTGGCGCTCAAGGTAGCACCCCCGCCGTCTGGATATGACGCGGAGCCGCCTTGTTGCTCACTCTCAGCACGTAAAAAGCGTTTTCAGCTCGAGCTCGGAGTGCTGAGGACGCTGGCGTCGAAAGCGACGTTGTAATTTCGTAGCGAGCCGATGGAGCGCCATGACATTAATGAGCACGAAGATCTTGTCCTCGGCATGGACGATCGTGGACGAGGAAGGACATGTGTAGACGTAAGGATACGGTGCGCGTCCAGGACCCCCTGGTGCACGCAAGAGACCAATGGGTAATGTATGGGCCGCGCATGACGTCATGGCTTCAAAGAGGGTGCAATAGAGCAGAGGCGCTTGTTTTCGTAGGTGTGCGGGCACACTGTAGAGGGCAAAACAGCTCGTGCCATCGAGAATGTTTCGAATCAAGCGATTCAAGGACGGCTGAAAGAAACTCTGGATCAACAAGTCGTCGGCGACGTCGGACGGGAACACGGCGCCTTTCATGAAGCGTGCTTGGAAAAACGTCTGGTCCTTGCCAAGCGGCGCGCGCGCACCCTCTGCTCCCAAGGACTCCACTTGTCGCGCAGCCGTTTGCACGCTTCCAAGGAAAAACGTTTGCATGGCACGGAACACGTGCGTTGCCGCGATTCTTTGTCGCTCCATCCAGTTGTTCCCAGGCTGCCGCGCGCCGCCACTTGGACGCAGGCCTGACAGTGAGACGTTTGACGTCGAGTGTCGCATGTCGTTGACCGTGTCTCGTTTTCCCTCCAACTCGCCGAACGAACCGAAACACGCCACGGAATCGAGCAAGTGATCGTTGGTCGCGTCGCGCAGTTCGAGAATAGTAAACTTCTCGTTGCGCTCGAGCGCCGAGGTGACCAAGATAGCGTTTAGAATAGCTTTGGCGTCATCTGAGCCTGCTTCGTGGCCTTGGGCCAGGACAACAATCGAAGACGCTGTATAGATGCCCGCCACCGCGAGCACATCATGCCGTTGCGGCGATCCCTGGACGTGATAGACATGTCGAAATGCGTCGAGCTCGAGCCACGACAGACTATCGAATGTCCCGTCGTCGACAATCACAATGGGGAGCAGGTGGTCGCGATGCGGCGCGCGAAGCGGGCGCACAAAATGCACGAGCCGCGCCACGGCGCGCGGGTCGCTACGCATGTTGCTGCACACGATAATGTGGCCACCTTTTGCGAGCACGTGGGTCGGTGGAAGCGAGGGTGGTTCGGGCTCGATGGCGTATCGATCGATTGTCGCTCGAATGGCGTGCGGAATGCGTCGAGCGACGTTGGCTTGCGCTCGATGCGCTCGATGGATTAAGTGTTGACGACATGGTTGCATGGATGTGTGGACAAACAAGGCCGCGATGGCGTTGAGTATGGGCGTGCCAGCGAAGGGATGGAGAGCCGAGAGCGTGGGAGCGATCAAGTAGGCTCGGGTGCTACCAGTGATCCGAAGCCATGGACCAGGATTGAAGACGATCGCGCGCTCCGCCTCGATCGCAATCAAGAGCACGCACCCATTCGAGTAGCGATGGATTTGTCTCGTAGCTTGGAGGAAAGTGAGGCCATGGAAACGAGGCGCGAGACAGCACGAGTAGATCTCGTTGGCTGCTCCTGCCACGTACTCGTCAAGCCACCCAGTCGTGGCATCTAGAGGACGAACGTCGTCACTTCGACTCGTGATCAAGTTGGCAATGACGGTAGAAAGCCCAGGACAGCGACAGCTGAGCCCCAGTAAACCCCAGCGCATTTCATCAGCACACACGATATGATCTTGGTCCAGTCCAGTGGCTTCGAGGAGCGTGCGATTCTCCGAGTTGGCCAGCATTGCAAACAATTGCGTATGCGCTTGTTTCTGTTGGGCTACAGCGAGCACTCGCAAGACGGTAGCCGCGTCTTGTTTCTTGGCATCATCGGCGTCTTTATTCGGGAGAACAAACACGGCCAGCGCTCGCTCGAGCTGGGCATTGGTCAAGTCGAGCGCGCATAACGGCGAGCCGCGGACGAGGAACACGCGCTTGTGGTACCGAGGGCTTTGCGCGACAAACGCCAGGACTTCGTGCTGATACGCAGCATTCTTTTCAAAAGGCAGGAGCACGACAAGGTGCGTCTCGAGAATCGAGCGCGTGCCACGACGTCTCCACGTCGCAAAGTACTGGTATAACGGGCGCAACGAGCTCGACTTTTGTCCTCGTGCTTCTTCCATGACCGCGTACGCTTCATACACGCTACTGTATCGTGTCGCACGGGTGGCCCCTGACGTCTCGCTCGCGCTCGGCTCATCCTGTTCTTGCTCACGGTCACGCTCGTCGCCTTGCAAGGCTTCGTCATGATCGGGATGGAAAAACTCGCGAATAAAGTCTTTCATCTGTGCAACGGAGGGATTTCCCGTGACAATCACATGGGCCGTGTCCTTGTTGCTCTTGTACTTGACAAGTGTTCCACGCTCGTCTCGGTACAATGTCACGAACGCCGCCGACTCGTTGGCAAACGTGTAGATCCCCACGCCAATGATGAGACACACGGTGAGCTGACCTAAGACCGTATGCGGCGAGAAATCGCCGTAGCCAACGGTCGAGACGGTCACAAACATAAAGTAGATGGACGAAAAGAAGCTCCAGGTTTCAACACACGTTGGATACTCAGGGGTGCCGTCTTTTGTGGCGCGTAAGATGGTTTTCGTGCCGTCCGGCGTGCTGCATTTGTATACATGAAGGAGAAAACTGCTGGTATGGGGCACCTCGCCCAGCTGTTCGAGCGAGAATTGGACGGCTGCGAAGAAAAAGACGAGGAACAGAGCCTTAAAGATGACGAGCAGCGCTTGCGACAAGAAGGTTTTGTGCGGATAGCGACGGAACAAGTGCGTGACGACCACGTAGCCGACATAGGACCGAAGAAAGCCAAAATCTAACCACGAACGAACGCGGTGGTTGTGCACAAGGGTCGTCTGGAACGAGAGGGCAAAGTGCGCGACCATGGACAGCAAGTCAAAGAGATTATGGAGCTCGAGCACAAACGTCACTCTATGAGCAAGCAAGAAGACGAAGCCATGAGGTCTCGACGCGACATAAGCAAAGGAGGTGCGACAAAACGTACTTGTTCTTGGCAGCGAGCCATCGAACGCCATAGCCAACGCCTGTAGCGATGAGAAACAAGGATTCAATGGACCAGGACGAGAAGCGCACACTTAAGGTGCTACCCCGTATAACTAAAAGCCCACCATGAATGGCTTTTAGGCACGTTTTTCCTCACGCAAATACAAAACAACACACGACATTTTGGTTCACGTACTCCAGTAAATGCAGACATAGCAGCTTGTAACAATCTGCACGAGGTAGTTCTTATCATTGCATGAATGAGTCCATATGCACGTGTATGAGAAAGCAACTTGGAAGCGGTCACGTACCACAACGTTGACAAGTGGCGCGTCACAGAGTTTCCGACATCGCGCTACATATTTCAAGCTCGAGACTTCAAGCCACTCGAATAGAATAGAGATGGCAAGAATCGGGACTTGAATGAGTAACCAGTAGCGAACTTGATCCCAGATGAGGTCCCACGATGCGGTAAAACAGTCCGCGGAATGGTCCAAGAAGGAGCAAGTGGGTGTTGCGACTGTCATTGACACGGTTAGCTGGTTTTTAATAGAGGAGGAAGATAGTCGCTACTGGCTTTTTATTAGACTGATAGCCATGTGTTATACGTGTCTAAGAGCTCGGATGAGGCTCAGACGCGTCTACAATCGAAAGCTCGAAACTCAGTTCGTTGCTCGTTTTGTCGACGAAATTGTCCAACAGAAGAAGGTCTAGATGCGACGTTCGCTTGCCACGTCGCTTCTTGAAACGACGGTGGGACGCACTCACGGCAGCTGCTCGTCAACCTTTTTGTCGAGCTCCCGTTCGTCCTTATTGCTACGAACGAGCTGGAAGATCTACATGCCTGGGTGCAAAAACCTACGACGAGAGTGTAATAATGTATGTGCGTGGTGCAGGTGTTTGAGGATGATGCCGTGAATTCCTCAGCAGACATAGCCTCGTCTTTGTTTTCCGGGATTTATACTTGGAGAGGTTGGTGGACAGCAGAGCTCGTGGTGAAGGCTCATTGCTCTTGTCTAGTAGGGGCAAGGTACTACATGTGACAAGGTTATCGTCTTGTTTCACTTTCATTTGCGAAGCGAGTGTATGACACTGATGCTTGTAAGGTTGTTGACGAGAAAACTCAATCTTGGGTTCATTCGCCACATCCGGCTGTACTCGCGGGCGTTGCTCTGCTCACTCTCTGAGCAATATCTCGAACGAGGCTGATACATTCGTGGGCAGCTTCATTCCGCCTGCCACTCGCTTTCGCTCTGAAACAGCTTTTCTTTCAAGCGCAAGGCCTGATCCGTGACGGGGAGAGTTGCTTGGATCGCTTTGTTCCGTCGTAACGAGGGCAGATACCGCTCAAAATCATACGCCCGTCATACATTTGCTAGCATATTCGCATTCACCATGACTTGCATATCATGCACACCTCAACTCGTTGCTCTTGTGATCAATGCCAAGTGGTCAAATTTACACCCCAGAGCTCGAAAAACCAAGACCTTGGTCATCTCCAGATCACATTGCAGTTCATTTGACAGTCTCTCTGCTCAATCCCAAGGCTTGTTGTCTTGTAAACTGAATTGTGTTTTAACTTGGTGACCTGCTCTGTTTCCATAGCGAGCTCACCCTGCCGTTTGATCGCTCCTGCGAATAACTTAACGTTGGATCTTCATCGGTGATGACTTGATAAACTACAATCTCTCTCGCCACGGACTTGTCTTCACTATATCCTGCATCATAACCACGAGTTGTTAAAGTGCTTTCATCCAGCTTTTGTCAAGTGCCAATATGTTTTGAAGCGAGAGACGAAAGCGCCGAAAGGTACTTTTCGAGCTCGGGGTTGCTTATTCCATTGCTTTCTCGTATCGCTCGAAAGCTTCGTGCAGCCTCGAGGGTAGCAACATGAGGGTCGATCACCACGATTTCTTCTTCTGCAAAGCTAGTGCTTTAGCAAATTGCTTCATCTCCGCGACATTATCGCGATTAACTAAAGTTGATTCCCCGAGTTGTGCATTAGGTTTTGTCATCTCTTCACCGTTTGAATCTGAATCTGTTCCGTTAGCGTCGACCCACTGCTGTAACATAAACGTTTCGCTCCTTTCAATTGCTCCACTAGAGAAGCAAGTGCACGCACTTCCTTCTTCGTTCTTGAATTGTTTCTCTACCTCTCGTGCTTGCTGCCGTAAGTCCTCACACGTGCGCCCAGCATCCAAAATCGCTAGTTGAGCTGTAATATTAACGTGTTGTACGTGCTGGAGCTCGGTCGCCACGGCCGCAAACGACATTTAAAGTATTTGAAGCTATACGTCATTATTTTCCAGTTCCACTTCTTGGTCTCGACAACTTGCTCTTTGATGATAACAACTTCATTCTGTAGCGTATCTTCCGCCCGCCATCATTTGGTACAGTCTGAGAGAGCAATTTGGATTGTTGCATTGGAATTGTAGTTTTGACAGAGCTTGGCGATGAAAACGTGCAATTTCACGTTCGACTGGAGAATGCATAAACGCTCGACGTGCACGAATAGCTGCCAAAGTCGCGGTTGAGCTAAGTATACGCAAGCGTAATGAGTATAAGTTCGATTGAGTTGTAGGTCATTACCATTGTTTGCTACACTAGTGGGAAATTTTAACAACGTGAACTCCGTCACTAGATGTAGTTTTTTAATGTGATGATTAGCTTTCACGACGAGGATTCCATCTGGAATTGCTCCATTATCGTCACCTCATGCACATTGCTGTCCTATTTCCATCTCATGGGTTATCCAACCCAACGTTTCAGAGCTGCATAGTTTCTTAGGCCAGGCAAATGATCTTTGCTATACAAAAACCGTGCCTACAAAGTCTAATTAACACAAACATCTTACGCCTGGACGGAATAAATTTGGGCTGGATTTTGGAGTCTGGAAGATGAACCATGTCATCCATCTGGTCTCGGACGCCGTGGCGATAGTAAACGAGTTGAGACGACAAGGTAATATAGAGACTAGAACACTAAGGCGTAGCTTAATCTCGTGTTGAATTCATTATTAATATATCCCTTGCTCCAATGCTGTAGATATCTGTATTACGCTTCATTCATATTTTTTACTCGATTGTATATAGAGCCCACGCACCGATGAAAAAGAGCAGGAAGGTCCCGTAGATGTGAAGTCTCTCGAGCGGTGTGGTCGAATCGTTTAGTCTCTTAAAATACGCATGAGCCTTTTCGAGATACGCAGAAGCTTTGGGAGTTGTGGGACTCCGTCGCATCTTCTCAACAATCTTGCCGAGCGCCGAGTCCTTTCCAAAAAATCTTTTCACTTCGTTGGAAATGTCGGCCACTCGCTCTTCCGTCGTGGTCGTGGTATCATGAGCTTCACTCGTTTTCTTGCTACCTCTGAGGTTACTGGGCGTACCAGTTTCACTGCTATTGAAACTATTGCTGACTTCAGCTTGTGGCTTTGATATTTCCTGCGCGCTTGCATTGGTATAAAAGTACAGAATACATAGAACCACGAGGAGAAAATTGATACGCGTCATTGCCATGCTTTTCAACTCTGACAGATCGATAGTCAACTGCCAAAGGCACCGGGTGATGGACAAGCACTGTAATACATATGTACGTACTACAGTGAAAAACCTGTTGTATTACCATGTCATTTTTTTTCTCGTCACCTACCGTATGACTCGAGCTGCATTTCGTTTTTTTCGTTTTTTTCGTGACGAACCGTATGACTCGAGTTGCATTACATTTTTTCAGTACTAACGTTATTCAACAAAAGAGCCTTTGTACATGTTTCATATTGTTAATACACACTGCAGAAAGAGAGCACTTGGTAAATTGAACGGTGAATCACATCTTCATGTTTATGGAAATCATCTTCTGCCTTCTACAGTTCCATTCGGCTTAAGGACATAAGGCGATTGTCAGGGCTCCTTCCGGATGTTGCACCTTTTGGCGTACAAGACTGGACACTAGGAGCGACACGAGGTACACACCGCTCTTTTTTTGTCTATTTAAAGTGTCGGCCACGGATTGGTCCACGTCGGCTGTGTCACCAAAGGTGATGAGCACGAGATCTTAACACAGTGGCATATGTCGGGGGCGCCAGGACCTTGTTCTCATCTCTTTGATATGCACTGTTGGAGTAGTCGATTGCTCTGTTGCTAGATTGACTTTTTATGCATGGTAAAATCAATTGGATACACCGACGAGGAGCGACTCATTCGTGACGCGAGCTTGCTCACACGGATACCCGATGTCGACGCACCATCCTAGCGGCTCATTTGTATCTGGCTTTCTACCCAGTGTTGAAATATTCATAATACCGGCTATGATTATTATTTTCATTAGTAGCAATCTTCATACGTACTTATTAAGAAAATTTCTATGTACTCGTACTCGAAATCTGAGGGCACCAATAAGTGGTGTAAACAACAGATGGATGTTTGCTATAACTTCAACTTCTTATGCATATTTCATGTTAAGCTAGGTAATCACTTCTCAAAAATACACATTCCATTGATAAGGTCCCTGGTTTGGTTAACTTCTACTACTATCCGCGAACTGTCTTCGGGTGTCATTTTCACGGTCAACAGATTTTTGGTTGCTATAATAATGACTTAAGACGACTTCAGTACATTGGAGCTATTACTATACATCTAAGACACAAGCTTCTCACTATCTGCGCATGGATGGACGCTGAAGCTTTTCAACAGTGCAACTCTTGGCGAGCTAAATCCAGTAGTTCGTGCCACTTCTCGGCTTTGTATATTGAGATCACTCAACCTGATGAATGCCATGTGTGATAGTATACAGCATTCCATTCTGTTTCTTCGCGCAGTCGACGTAAATTTGCATTCTTTTTGCCTATTGTTCCTTTCCACTTGACGTCAATAGTGATACGTTTCTCGTTCATACGCTTCTTGATGCTCTTTCATGGCTTCACATGTACTGGAAATCCGTTTTTCGTACTCTTGTAAAAGAATTGCAGCCTCCTCCTGTCCCTTTTCGAGCTTCCAATCTCTTTTTCAAGCTCAACGATTTTAGCTCGAAGTAATTGATTCTCCTGAGCTAGAGATCGATACTTCACGCCTTCTTTCTCTCGTTTATCTTGTTCTTAGCATAAAGCGTCTTCTCAAGCACGTTCTTGCTCCATTGCTAGCGTATTTCATATCATGCTCTAGGCAGTACAGAAGAGTCTACTTCTGCTTGACAACATAGTGGTCCTCTTCCTTCAAACGTTCATGAAAAGCTCTCGACCTCGTTGGCCAGCGCTGCTGCATGTGTCTTTCGCTTTCTTCACATGTGCCTTGAGCTCGCGGTTTTCATCAACGGTAGCATCAAAAGTATTCTGTGATGTTTTCAGCTGGTGATACAAATTGTTGACGAAGTGAGTCCTCCCCGTCGCCAAATGACATTGAGAATCTCGTGTTCGTTGCATAGCGACAATGTGAGCATTGTGTTTGCTGCGATTTAATGCTCTTATTGTATCATTTCCAATTTCTGAGAAATTCTTGAAGAAGCGATCGCAATCGAGCTCTTGCTTTTTGTGCTAGCTCAATTCCATGGCGAAGTATCGATAGACCGCTGAGATCCCGACTTTGCTCGCTTTCGTTCTTTGTACATGGCACACGTTGAAGAATGTAGTAGCCCATTGAAGTAGTGTTTCAAAGCTTTGGTTGAGTTGTGAGTGTATTTCCGTTTCATCAAGGAAAAATATTTCCAGTGCACCCACAGCTTTCATAGACGTCGACGATTTACATAGCGCTTCGCGATCTTCAACGATCGTATGGAGCTGCTTGTTCGGAGGCCATTGCATGCCAGACATGAAAGAACCTCCTTGATATTGCCACTTTTCATTACGTATCGCGTGGATTTCTATTTGAATTTGTTCACGCCACTGAATCCAACGTCTCCACACTCGTAGACGATGCTTCAAGTTATACATCTTGCTAATATCGACAAGTTCGCGCAATTCACGATCTACAGACGCGTGTTTGCCGGTGTTGTATTCGGCTTTGTAGCGTTCCTAACTACTGAGAAGAGGAACAATTCCATCTCCAGAAAAAAACACGAGCTGCAGACTACTAAGTTGTGAATCTTGCCAGCGTTTAGCTTCAGCGCGCTCTTTTGTATCGACTTGTGCGCTTCCACTCGCAAAGCACTTGAGTTGACTCGCGAGTCTCCTTCTGCTGTAGTTTTCTCTCGCATTTGATCCAAGCGATCCTATCCATCCACGCTTGAGATACACGAGCCAGACGCTTTTCACGTAACATCTCATTGCGTTCTGCAATCACATGCACTCTAGCAGCTTATTAATCCATTCGGTACACTTATTCTGCATGTGATGCTGATGTTTTTTTAACAACGTTTCAACTTTGTTGCATCCAGACCAGAGCCAAAGCTGAGCGTGTTGTAGCATAAAACACCGCCCTTTCCAACGGACATGTTTCATTCGTCGGGCCCAAATGTAAAGCTAAGGATGAACTGCTTGAGAATTTTTGGCGTGCCACAGCAATCATACGTTCCATCATCTCCTCTTTAATTGCCTCTCGCTCGAGCAGCTCTTGGGATAATGGTCGTTGTTATCTCACTAACTTCCGCTGAAGGCTGGATACATCATTCTTGAGGTCGATTTCTAGTAGCTCGAATTGCATCATTTTGGAATATACTTTTCTTCACGTTGCTGAAGTTTCTGAAGGCGGCAATCGTCAGGTGACGGTACTTCCTCAAAACAATCGGCCGAGTTGACTCTGCTGTTGAAATTTGTCATATCGTGGGATACGTGATATATCACGTACCTAATAGATTAGAACATACATATATTATATTACATGTCTAAGTCATGACGTCGTACGATATAGAGTACGCCATGACGTCGTACGTTATAGAGTACGTCATGACGTCGTACGGAGAATGTTCTAGAACGATAGGCTTAGAAGTAGCACAGATAGCGAACTAAGGACCTAACTCTCACTTTTAAATTTACATCGGCTTCACATCTGGAAGCACCCGTTGGTCTTCACCGCTTCCTCGCCGCCCCGCCTCAGCCGCCGCCGTCCCGCCGCCGTGCCAGCCGTCTTTGCAGCACCGCCGCCGAAAGCACCGCCGTTTCCGCCGTGCTTTCCGTGCTCGCCGTCCCCGCAGCACCGCCGTCTCCGCCGTGCTTGCCGTCCCTGCAGCACCTCCGTCCCCGCAGCACCGCCGTGCTAGCCGCTCAAGAGCAGTGACTTGGAGTGTCCACGTCAGTCCCGATCTTTTTTTAGGGCAGGGACTCCATTTCATTGGCTGTAAATCCTTCCGGGCCATTGATACTGCCGCCGTTATCGAGACGTTGTCTTTAGACTATAAATCGTCTTGTTTTGGTAATAAGTCAGTTGGGTTAACGGAAAGGTCTGCGCTTCGGTTCAGGACCCGCCACCGCACAAGAAACCCGCGAAGACAAACACCGCCGACTCGCTTGCCCCTCTGTCCGTGCAGAAGCCAGACGCCGCTGATAAGTGTCGCGACGACCTTATCGAATCGATCCGTAGAACCAGCCGCATTCTCTGCCGGTTCGAGAAACACTTGGATACGGCTCAGCGCACCGACTCGCGCAAGAACATTAAGGCTCGGCTACTAGCGCACGCCAGTGACCTGCTCAGCTTCGAGAGCACTGTAAGCTTACGAATCTCTCGCGAAATTGCTAAGCACAAGGCCGAAAACACCCCGGTCGCCAAGTCAAAGAAGTCCTTAAAACCTGGACCAAAAGTTGTCAAGAGAAGTAATTAAGTAGTTAATATCAATCTATAACTGATATTATCTAAATTATGTCTTCTCCAATGACTTCCGATCAGCATGCCCAATTGATGTTTATTATGGTTGCGACCATGGAAAAACAAGCAAAGTTACTGGAACAGATGCAAAAGTCAAAACAGTTATCGGAAATCAAGCTTGAAGGTGTAAAGCTTCCGACATATGGAGGGATATTGGACGAATCGTTCCAGCTCTATAAAGAGCAAGTGGATCAATACTTCTTCGCTAGAGGAGCGGACTTGAAGAGCAAAGAGCTCGCACAGAGAATTCTTGCCGTTCTGGGAGGAACATTGAAGCAAGGTGCCGCTCAGTGATATGTGATGCAAAAGCATTACATCACAACAGTAGATGACTTTTTAGCAAAGTCGAACGAGAATTCGTGCCTGATGATTTGCAAGAGCGTTTGCGCGAAGATATGAATAATCTCAGAGAGCGCGACTGCAAGGATTTGCCAGAATATGTAAGCAAATTTCGACACCTATCCACCCAAGTCCGAGACATGAGCGCGTTGGACCAGATCATGTACTTCCTACGTGGACTTTCCAGTCCTACGAAGGAAGCGGTTCAGTATCGTCGCTGTGCAACATTGTCCGAAGCAATTACAGTTGCGTTGGACTTTGACCGATCTTATCCTCAGAAATTCTCGATAGGAAATTCGCACGACAGACCGAGGTACAGATTGTAACGGGGTTACATTCGGGTAACACTGAGTGTTGGTGTACCAGGTGTGTACACTACATTTTAGCTAGGTACGAATTAGGAATATTCTACTTAGTGTTACATATAGTTTATATTAGTTTAAATTAATTTAGGCTAATTACATATTAAATATATTCAGCTTACATTTCACTCTATCTTACAGACGCACGACTCGACCGGTCGTGCGTGTAGTGAGTGCCGTAGCGTAAGGGGAGCCCTCCCCTTAGCTACACCCTTTGTAACGGATCCTTGCCGTTAAGGCAATAGCAAAGGCTACAGTAAACTAACCCGGGAATCTTGGCCCCGAGTAGGAGCTCTCTCCTACTAAGCCCTTAATAAGGTCGTATCGGCTAAGTAGCGGCGAACGCCGCTTTAAGGAAAGTCTTCCTCTGTGCGCTAGTCGCACCGTGCGTATACGCACCGGCTACATATGGTAGCACTTGTAGTCAATCCAACACCTGTGTTGGTAGACTAGGCATCCTCTGAAAAGGATGAATCAGGACGATTGGGATAGTTTGACCCTCGTCCAGCAGGAAGCCTTTAAAAGGCTGTTACCCTTAACGGGGGAAGAAGGTATGAAGCTCCTAGTGAAGCAGGGCCTTGAGGCCGTAAAGGCAAGGGTGAATGCCCGAGTTGCGGTGGAGGTAATTCCACGGGGGTGCGCCCTCCATTATCGTTTAAGATACAAGGGTTCACCGGACAGAAGGGTGTCAACCTTTATGTTTGGTTGCGAGAGGTCGAATCGGCCTTCGCCACAGCGAACATGACCGCTGATCACTTGCAAGTGGGACTTGCATTGACCCATCTTACGGGCAAAGCCCGTAAATGGGCGTTTACATGCTCGGAATCAGTCAAGGACGTGTTTACAACATGGAAGGTCCTTAAGCAGAAGCTTATGGACATGTACGCAACGCCTGATCTGGTTTTCCACAATCAACTGTCGTTCCTGAGGTTCCATCAAGGCACTAAGGACCTGGAGGTTTATATCCAGGAGCTTAAGACCCTGTTGGCAGGGATGTACGCGAAAGCGTATTCGGACGATGTTTCCATCCCCGTCTTCATGGGAGGCCTGAGAGAAGGGCCAGCACGTTGGGAATTGTTCCGATGCCGACCCGAATCCCTGGAAGAGGCATTCAAGATGGCGTTCAACGCCGAGAGGAACTTCCGTTCCTCTAAGGTGGGTCCCGAACCCATAGACCTGAGTCAGGTCGAAACGGAGGAGAAACCTCCCGCTAAGAGTCATTCTGACTCTTTTTCACAGAGTTTGAGGCAGAGCTCTTGGCTATGTTGCAGCGGCGTGGGCCGCTGAGATGCTTCCTGTGTGGGAGCATGGATCATCTGAGCAGATGTCCGAAAAATCCCCAGCGAGACACTCGCTACAAGGGACCAAGCGTGGGGAAAAAGCCCTTGTCCAAGCCGTCGGGAAACGACGGCTCCCAGTAGGTGCGGGGCGCCCTACTGGGGGACCCCTCAGTGCTGTTAAGCCCCTGGGTAGGGGACGACAGCACAAAGCCCCGAGGGAAGCGGTGCTTTCTAGCACCGAGTTGTTGTACCAGCCAGGTTTGCTGGTAGTCCTTGCGGACGTGAAAGGCTTTGATAAGCCTTGGAGAGTCTTGATAGACTCTGGAGCGTCTGACAATTATGTCAGACGGGCTTCTGTTGTGAAGAGTCGGCTGTATGCCGAGGTCCTAGAGGCACGTTCTCGTGACGTTGTCACGGTCCGTCTTGCGACGGGCGAACAGGTTTCTGTACCCAAGGTCTCGATTGACCTTAAGCTGAAGTTTGCAGACTTCGACAGCTTAGACGTTGCCTAGTACTGGCTTTGGACTCGAGGTATGACCTCATTCTGGGCATGAAGTGGATGGAACGCCACGAGCCATGGATAGACTGGAAGTCTAAGTCCATTGGCTCAACGCACCCACGGTCGGGTGAAGCATTGGCGAGTCATGAACCCACCTTTGCTCGATCGCAAAAGCGATTCTGGCGTGAGATGCCAGAGATTGGGATGTCTGAAACGATCATTCCCAATGGCGTTAAGGAACAGTTCCTTAACGAGGGGGATTCGGCGGTTAATCCCCGCGCTGATGTAGGCGAGACTGGTGAGTCGCCAGTGATAGAGGTGGAATCCTCTGAGGGTAAGCGCGAGGCGCTTAGAGAATAGACCCGAAGTTCGTCTCTTCTACAGGTCGGAATTGATTCCGACCACGCCGTGTCCGGCGAACAAGTTGCGACTCCAGTAATAGGGGTAGAGACCCCTGTGGTTAAGCGCGAGGCGCTTCCAAGCGAAGATACCCGAAGTTCGTCTCTTTCGCACGTCGGAAATGATTCCGACTACGCCGTTATAGGTGAGACCGGTGAGTCACCGGTGGTAGAGGTAGAGACCTCTGTGGATAGGCGCGTGGAGCTTCCAATAGATGGGGCAATTGCCTCCCCACATTTGGGTCTCGGGATGAGTCCCGAGGCCAGTAGTCAGCAGTCCTACAGGATGCTGAATAGTGTGACAGGTGTTGTCACAGAAGGCGTAAACCTGGAACGGTTGCCTGGGGTAGGCGAACTGTTGTCGTTGGAGGAGATGTTCTTCAACAAGTTTGAGACTGCTTTGAAAGCAGATGAAATCAACGAGGCCGTCGTGTTGCGTCCGGAAGAGGAGTTGAACTCCTCATCCACGAAGGACGAGTCAGTTTTGGTGAAAACCAAACAGGCATTAAATGCCCGAAGCGGCCTCAAAATCCTTGCGGATCCCGAGGACCCTCACCATTCCTTGTTAAAGGAATTCGGAGATGTCATTAGTGACAACCCGCCGATGGGGTTACCACGGGATCAGGGAGTCCGACATGAAATCGATTTGGTTCCTGGAACCAAATACTGCGTCACTAGGCAGTGGCCTCTCCCCAAAGAGCAATGCGACGTCATCGACGCATTCTTCAAGGGGAAAGAAGAGGCAGGGATGGTACGGGAGAGCAAGTATCCCCATTCATCTCCCACTTTTTGTGTTCGTAAGCAGAACGGAAAGCGGAGCATTGTGCATGCGTACAACAAGCTGAATGCAGCTACTGTACCCATGCAGATTCCTCGGAAGGATGTCCTCCGGAACAATATGGCGGGCTGTACTGTGTACAGTGCCTTAGATCTGGTGGACGGGTATTATCAGGTGCTCAAGCGAGCGTCCGTATTCCGCTGACAGCGGTTAGCACGCCTAGTGGCATGCTGTGGGAGTGGATTGTTATGCCACAAGGGCTTTCAAATGCACCAGCGACTTTCAATCGCTTGGTGACTCAACTCTTCCGCCCTCATAGGAAGTACGCTCAGACGTACTTCGACGATATATTCGTCCATAGTCGTGCGAAAGGCGACTCGTCTGATGTTCAGACGCATCTGATACACCTTCGAGCAGTGCTCGAATGTATGCGAGAGCATAAGTTATATGCGAACGCATCCAAATGTATCTTTGGTGCTGAGGAAATTCCTTTCCTCGGATGCTTCATCGGTAAGGATGGAGTGCGGGCGGATCCCGCGAAGGTGAAAGCCATTGTGGAGTGGCCTTCGCCTGTAAATCTTAGAGATTTACGGAAGTGGCTTGGATTAGCCAACTATCTCCACAAGTACAGCGAGAACTACGCTGAAATGGCGAAGCCATTGACCGACCTTCTTAAGAAGGATGTTGAGTGGTGTTGGGAAACTGAACACCAAAACGCTTTTGAAGCGGTAAAGGGGAGCTTGTTAAAAGCTCCCGTTCTTGCTCTCCCAGATTCTGGGAAACCATTTAGTGTCGTCTGCGACGCCTCCGATTTCGCAATCGGATGTGCTTTGTTACAAGCAGACGATGCAGGGAGGTAACGCGTAATTGCGTTTGAGTCGAGGCAGCTTAAAGCTGCAGAACGAAATTATCCCGTTCATGACAAGGAGATACTTGCAGTGAAGTATGCTCTTGTAAAATTTAGGGTTCACCTACTCGGCTCAAAGCCGTTCGTGGTTTATACTGACCACGCGTCCTTACGGACAGCGACAAAGTCGCCTCATCTCTCGCAACGGATGGCCCGTTGGCTCTCCTTCTTTGCGGAGTACAACTTTGAGGTTAAGTATAAACCTGGCAAGCAAAACGTGCTTGCAGACGCGTTGTCGCGTCATCCCGATTACTAGCTCGCTCACGCGACATTCGTCACCACGTCTGTGGTGGATCTCATACGCCAGGTGTATGAGAAAGACCCACAATGTACGGCGCTTATAAGCGCATTGGGTGACAAGTGCCTTGGCTCGTCTGAGCCAACCCTGTCAAATCGATCTAGATCTCGTTTACACCGTTACAGGTACTGTGACGGTCTGCTATTTTATAGCACGAGCGCGGAGGACACTCCGCGAGTGGTAGTTCCTCATAATGAGGAGCTGAAGTATAGAGTCCTCTTTAAGGCACATGACGCCCCTACCGGGGGTCATTTAGGTCGGGATAAGACCTACAGCGCTTTAAGCGCTTTGTATTGGTGGCCCAATATGCATAAGTGGGTCGGTGCGTATATACGCACCTGTGAGACCTGTCAGAGGGTTAAACCCTCTGCAAGTTCAGCTGCGCCTTTGGCGAGCTTATCGATTCCAAGGGAGTGCTGGAAATCCATTATCATGGATTTTATCTTCGGTTTTCCGAAGGATAAGGACGGGAACACCGGCATATTGGTCTTTGTAGACCGTTTAAGCAAGATGGCTCACCTAGCGGCGGTGCCAGAGTCCATAGATGGACAAGGAACAGCAAAAGTGTTCCTAGACCGTGTCTTTAGACAGCATGGTCTACCCGATTCCGTTGTGTCGGATCGGGATCTCCGTTTTACGGGACAATTCTGGGGGGCGTTGTTTAAAGTGTTAGGCACCAAGCTCCTCATGACCACTGCGGATCATCCGCAGACGGAAGGTCAGACGGAACGCGTTAATCGCGTTGTGGAGGATATTCTCCGGAGTTTATGTCCGGATTCTACAAAGAGTTGGAGTGAGATGCTCCCGATGGTTGAATTTGCTATCAACAATTCGGTACATGCATCTACGGGGTTTACCCCGTTTTACGTGAACGGATTGGTGAATCCGAGGGTTCCGTTAACGCCACATGTGTGTGGCCCAGGGCTGGAGGGGGGAGGATTCCCCGATGTCAGCCCTGTATCTGTGCGAAAGCACATCGATAAGTTTTTATCGACGCGCCTTAGTGTCTTACGACACGTCTGCGATGTCATGGCGGAAAGCCAAGACAAGCAGAAGGAGCAAGCTGTCCGAAAGGGGCGGCGTAACAAAAAGGTATACAAAGTAGGAGAAAGTGTTTTATTAAACGCTAAAAATCTTCCTACACATGCAGTTTCAAATGTGTTGCGCAATAAACTGCGCCCCAGGTTTGTGGGACCATTTAAGGTACTAGCCCGAAAGGGCTTATCGTATACCTTGGACATTACAAAGGTGATGCGTACGCATCCAACCTTTTATGTCGGTATGATTAAGCCATACCAGGACTCGGAGGCGGGGCCCCTCCTGGAGGAGGGTGGAAAGGCGGATAGCCGTAAGGCACGGCAGGGCGAAGGAAGCCCGAAAGGGCTAAAATGCGACCAGGAAGCTCCGCAACGGTCGTCTCGAGAGAGGCATGCCGCCTCTCGAAGCGATCAGTTGCATCCCGCTCATCGCGGATCCCCTCGTGAAGATCAAGGATGCGAAGGCTGTGTCGATCACAGCGCGCGCGAATATCACGTCGCAATTGCGCGACCTCCTCCTCCAATGCTCGATGCGGAGAGTACTCCACACTTTCATGTGGAGCGGCTGATGGAGCGGCGCCATCATCGGGGTCAAACCCAGTATCTGGTGAAGTGGAAAGGTTATCCACACTCACAGAGTCCGTGGGAGTTCGAGACTCCCCTACGGCAAGATTGCCGCGATGTCGTTGACGCTTTTGAGCGGGAGAATCCCGCTGTAGGTCAACGACCAGAGGGGCATGAGAAGCCCTTCACTCCCAATAAGTGGGAGTTTGCCGGAGGCAGATGTGGCGACCACACTGTCTCCGGACACCATGGTGGAGACAGGGGCGCTGGCGTAGCGCGTGCGATACGGAGCACTTAGTTGCTCCATCGCTTTGGATTTGGCAAATGTCAGGCGCAACACCCTCTCCACCCAAATGTCTCAACGGGAATAGCTGTCATGCAGCTCATCGAAGCTGGGGAGAAGCTTCACCCCTTCCACCCAAGCGCGGAACTTCTTCTGCATCATCGGCACTTTCTCCCGGAGAAAGAACGAAAGGAACCTCGCGGAGGTTCTCAACCGGGGCACCTTGTGCCTGCCTGCTTAAGCGCTCTCGGTATGAGACGCTAGTGAACTGCTTTTGTGTAAGAAGTTATTGCCGGAGTTTCTCACAGCGTTCGCGTTGGTACGGCTATTCAGCCGCGGGTACAGGGGTATAGGACGCTAGACTAGTCCTTACCAAACGCCTGGCCCACCTTGGAAGGTCACGAGGACCATCAAAATTATAAGCCGCCCTTGACGGGCGTTTGGGGGCGCGTAACGCAGCCCTTAGTGCCTGTGCGGCAAGTTGGGAGTCTTGAGCTGCGTCCATCTCATTAGTGATGATCGCCTTTGGCGATTCGGATGTATCATCCGATACGGGCAGGGGTGCCGCACTGGTTAGCGCATTTTCCCCAGGTGTGGGGAACGGATTAGGCTGCCGACAACGCCGTTCGGAGCTGTTGGAGCGGCTAACCGTTGGGGAGGTATCCCCGAGGGCATCCACTTCCGAGTTTTCGGAGTAGTCTACCTCTTCTAGAGGAGACGCTATAGCACCACTGGAGGTGTACATATGGATGGCCAGGGGAACTGGCGTTGGGGTTCTCCAACAAAATTTTGTTTATTGCGTAAGCAATAGTCTTGATGGGGGAGGATGTAACGGGGTTACATTCGGGTAAAACTGAGTGTTGGTGTACATGAGTACACCACGGTTGAGGTCAGTATTGGCCGGGTTGAAAGGTTTCGAACCTTTGGTTATTTTAACCAATCAGGACATGGGCCCTTGGGGTGGTGTGTCAGCCATCCACGTGTCAGTACACAGGTGTGTACACTACATTTTAGCTAGGTACGAATTAGGAATATTCTACTTAGTGTTACATATAGTTTATATTAGTTTAAATTAATTTAGGCTAATTACATATTAAATATATTCAGTTTACATTTCACTCTATCTTACAGACGCACGACTCGACCGGTCGTGCGTGTAGTGAGTGCCGTAGCGTAAGGGGAGCCCTCCCCTTAGCTACACCCTTTGTAACGGATCCTTGCCGTTAAGGCAATAGCAAAGGCTACAGTAAACTAACCCGGGAATTTTGGCCCCGAGTAGGAGCTCTCTCCTACTAAGCCCTTAATAAGGTCGTATCGGCTAAGTAGCGGCGAACGCCGCTTTAAGGAAAGTCTTCCTCTGTGCGCTAGTCGCACCGTGTGTATACGCTACGCACCGGCTACACAGATCGTATGAAAACAGTCGGCGAAGTCGCTCAAACAGTGGTCCAGAACCGATGGACATAAGTAACGTTCAAATTCCGTCTCGTGAGGAATTCCGCCGCATAAATTTATGCTTTAAGTGTGGAAATCCGAATCACCGATCTGCTCAATGTAATCAACGCCGAACGCGCAACGATAGAGGAAATAATCGTCAGGCCGGAGCAAGCAACAGCATGTGAATCGTCAGCGTGTCAACAATATGGACAGCCGTGAAGACGAGCAAGAGACAACCGTGTACGATCGCGTCACAGTTAATGCCGCAAATGTACAAAAAAGGACCGAGGTTCAGCCTGTTGTCTTAGAGTCAAACAACTCTTAATCGGACACACAATCACAGGGTCGATTGCTAGTGCGTAATGGAATCATTGGCAATAAATCAGTTAAGATTTTAATCGACTCTGGTGTGTCAACAAACCTTATCAAACCAGGCTTGGCTCGAAGATATTAAACACACAAGAGGTACAAGCACGTCGTTTTGATGAAACATGGACATCAAGTCAACCCACGAAGAAAGTGGAGATAGATTGGCGCACTCAACAGATTAAAGTTGCAGCTATTACGAGCTTCGAGGACATAGATGGTCCAACCTTCCAAGAAAAGACGAAAAGTGGATCTTTCGATGAGGTGTACCATTTCAAGATATCCAACGTCGAACCGTCAGAAGTGCCGCAGGAGTTAAAACCAGTTCTGGAATAATTCAAGGACGTAATTCCAGAACAGCTCCCGAATGAAATGCCTCCGAAGAGAGCTGTTAATTTCGAGTTTCACATGAAGCCTGACGCAGTGCCGAGTTCCCGTGCTCCCTTCCGTCTCCCGAAGGTAGAACAGGAAGCGTTGCAGCAATTCGTGGAAGAGAACATTCGTAAAGGATGGATAGAAGTGTCAAACTCTCTCCATGGGTCTCCAATATTTTTGGGATTCCCAAGAAAGATCCTGCCACAGGAAGATTCCCAAAACGCGCAGATTGGCTTCGAAGTGGAAATTCGAAGATCCCCATTCGTTGGGTGATTGACTATTCCTATGTGAATAGCATGTCAGTCGTGGCAAAAAATCCCTTGCCATTGATCGAAGACTTGTTCGATCGTATGGTTGGATGCAAGTATTTTACGTTGCTTGATCTCCAACAGGTATACCATCAAATGGTAGTGTTGCCATCAAGTCGACCGTATACGGCTTTCAGAACCCAAAAAGAAACATATCAGTGGTGTGTTGCACCAATGGGATTATCTGGAATGCCTGGAGTGTGGTCACGTCTTATGCGAACATTGTTCGATAAGTTGGGAGACTTTGTTGTCGTGTATCTCGACTATATATGCATCTTCTCGCGTTCAATGTAAAATCACGTTAAACACTTCGCGCAGTATGCGAAATGTGCGCAAGGATAAACTATATGCTCGACTCTCCAAATGTGAATTTGGGCGTAAAGAAATCGCGTTCTTAGGACACATGGTTTCCGAAGACGGTCTACGGGTCGACCCAAAGAAAACAGATGCTATCGCAACGTTTCAAGCACCAACATGTCGAAAATATTTGCTGAGCTTTCTGGGATTAGCTGGATATTACCGTAAATTTATCTGCAATTTTGCAATGATCTCGCGTCCCCTTCGAGATTCAACCAAGCAAGGTGCCCAATGTAATTGGGGTCCAGATCAGCAAAGAGCACTTGCAGCATTGAAAGTCGCACTTCAGAAGTCGCCTACTCTGAAGTTACCGGACTTTAGTCGCCGTTTATTGTGACAACAGATGCATCTGGATTTTGCATCGGTGGAGTTCTCACAAGGCATAAGCGGAAAAGACCACGCCATCGCGTTTTACTTAAAGCATTTGGGTACCCATGAATTAAAATGGCCTGCACATGAGAAGGAGCTTTTAGCCATCAAGACCTCTGGAAAAATGGTGTCCATATCTCCATGGAAGACATTTTTCAGTCTATACCGACAATTCAGCATGCAAGTGGATGCTTCATCATCCGAAAGTGTCACCAAAATTGGCACGCATGTTGACGTTCTTTTCCCAGTTTGACTTTGTCTTACATCATGTCAAAGGAATTTCGAATGTCGTGGCTGACGCATTATCGCGCTCAGCTGTGTCTGGGGAAGATTCAGCAGAAATTGCTACGAATCCGTCCAATGTTCCGGGTATGTCGCACGTCGTACATGAGTGTACCGAAGACTGTGCTCAGGATTTCAAACTTTTGGAAAGACACATGGTTCACTCCACCCTCATTCAAACATTCCGCTGGATGTTTTCCAACTCTTACTCGACGTAGTAGAGTTGCGGGGGGAGAGTCGTCCGATAGTAGTCGCACAGGAGCAAATCCACAACACCGAATTTTACGTGGTACGCGCACATAACAGTGACAAAGTGCGAAAAGCGATTCAGCAAGGTTATAATAAGGAAAAGTTATTCAAGGATATTTACAAAACAAAGAAGTCGAATGGAAACTTCATCTTCGACAAAGGACTCATATATCTGAGGCAAGATGAAGCAATGCAGCAAATATGCATTCCGGAATACCAGATATAAAGAAGAAGATACTGTACGAGTTTCACGATGCATCCACAGCAGCACATCCCGGAGTTCGATGAACTTACACGAAGTTGAAGCAATGGTACTACTGGCCAAAATTACTCTAGACTGTTCAGAAGTACGTCGAGACATGCGAAATATGTGCTCGATGGAAGTCAAATAGCCAGCGAAAGAAAGGATTAATGATACCTATCCCCATTCCGAAGGAATGCTGGGAAGTGGTCTCAATGTACTTCATTACTGGTCTACCCGTGTCAGAAGGGTATGACGCTATTTTAGTGGTTGTGGACAAGTTGTCGAAAAGACCGACTTATGCACCAACTTACACGACTGCCGACTCAAAGGAAACTGCAAAGTTGTTTTTTTACGCTGCAGTCCGACATCATGGACTGCCGAAAGTCATTATCAGTGATCGAGATCCGAAGTTTACAGCAAACTTCTGGAAATCACTAATGAGCATCATGGGTGTAAAGTTAAGCATGACGACCGCTCATAGAGCACAAGCGGATGGTCAAACGGAACTACAAAACTTGGTGTTAGAAGACGCTTTACGCTGTCTGGTATCATACAGCGGAGAAAATTGGGCCAAATTACTTGGAACTATCGAGTACGCACATGCCACATCGGTGAATGCGTCTACCAAGCTCACCCCATTAGAGATTGATACTGGAAGAAAAGTATCCAATCTGATTTCTCAAGAAAGGGATTGCGATAGTCTGGAAACGCAATCAATATCAGAGTTCGCCTCGAGGTTCGCCAAGGATCGTCAAGAACTAGTAAGAAAGGCACGCTAAAACCTGATACAAGCCCAAGAGAGACAGAAGAAATACTACGACTCGAAACGAGTAAGTCTCACATTTAAGGTTGTAGACTTAGTATTATTGGACACGAAGAACTTACCACTCAAGACAGATAGCTCTCACACGGAGTTAAAGAAGGCAAAGCTCGCAGCGAAAAAAGTGGGACCGTTTGAAGTGATCAAGATGATCAACCCAAATGTAGCTAAGTTGAAGCTACCGCTAAATATGAGGAGGTTACACTCATCATTCAACGTCGACCTACGCCATATAAACCGAATTGCTCTGAGTTCGCTGGGCGACCGATTCCGAAAGCATATCCGGTTATCCTAGAGTCAGATACTGGAGACGAGTTGCATATCGTGGAAAAATTACTTCGTCGTCGTCAGCGCAGCCGCCAAATCGAATGGCTAGTGAAATGGCATGGACTCCCAGAGTGTGAAAGTACTTGGGAGCGCGAGAAAGATATCCGCCACGTTTCGCATTGGCAGCAACTAGTAAAGGACTTTCGAGACAGCCAACGCGAAGTCAAGTCAGGGGGATGTCATATCGTGGGGTACGTGATATATCACGTACCTAATAGATTAAAACATTCATATATTATATTACATGTCTAAGTCATGACGTCGTACGATATAGAGTACGCCATGACGTCGTACGTTATAGAGTACGTCATGAAGTCGTACGGAGAATGTTCTAGAACGATAGGCTTAGAAGTAGCACAGATAGCGAACTAAGGACCTAACTCTCACTTTTAAATTTACATCGAGCTTCACAAAATTGAAGCTTCTTGACATTGTATTGTCTTCCGTAACATCTTGTTCCTGATAATGCGACGAAGAAACGTGGCTGATCGCGCTGATACTCGATAAATAGGATCTTCTCGAGTGAATTCGAACGAGACCTGGCGCTAAAACTATCGTCTAAATTTTGCACGATGAACGTTCTTCTCTCGATTGCGATTATTTGAATACACGTTGCGAGCTCGAGCTCGAGCTCGGTCTTCGCTTCGCTTGAATATCCGAGAAACAGAGGATACTACTTTTTATGCTGGCCCGGCCGGAATCGGATCTTGCCGTGTATCGTATATGCGCAATGAACTAAAGTGGTTTGGTTGCGAATGATACTGGTTTATAATGTGAGACCAAGCTATGTATCCCTTAACTTGAAACTACGGATTGTCTCGCCAAGTGACCTGTTTGGAAATTCATCACTCCGTAGATTCACTTTGCGGTCTCGTTTATTTGCATTGACAGATTCGGGACGCCGCAATCTTTGTTTGGCTCTTTATTCCTTTTCGTAACAAATGAAGACGATCCGATGGTCATTGACGGTGGTGGGAATACCATCGCGTCTGCGACTGGAGCTTCTTTGTCCTGGTGGTCATTGCTGCACAAGTCCTTTTGCTGTGAAAGACGAGACTCTACTGTTATGTCACCACGATTGATTTAATTTTTTAACCATCAATGCCTTAACTTCAGGATTGTCTGCATCCGCTCCCAGCGTCGACTGGTCTGGATTGATCGAGCGTAGATCTCTCACTCTACCATTTCTAGACATTTCTCTTCACAAACTGTCTGCAAACTTGCAATCGGTTTCCGCTGAAATGCTATCACGTTTCTGTACGCTTCTTTCCATGATGCACACTGTAGTCTGAGAGCACTCGACATCGTTGCTTTTGTAGTGAAGATCCATTCACCAGCTTCAGTAAAATACTCCCTTAGCTTTCACTATCGGATGTTCTGCTAGTTTCGCATATGTTCGAACGATAACTGTAAGCAATTTCATTTTCAGTGCTTCTAGTTCACGCTTTGATAATATATCTTCGTGTTGAAATGTTTCTTTGTCCATTTGCGCAACTTGAGTCGCAGATGTCAATTTTTTAGCATTGAATATACCGAATTCGTTTTTCTTGAATTTTGTTGCAACCAAGTATCCGTTCTCGATGGAAACAACACCTCAAGACAGTTTATAGATAGTACATGAAGATAACCAAGTCAGGGACTTGCTCAATTGAATGTTTATTGAGAAGTGATTAACTATCCTAACATGTAAATATGCTTGAGACTGTGTTGAAGCTAATTGCGATACTACATCGGTTGTGTAACTAACTCTAATTATAAGTACCGAATTAGGTTTACAAATGCAGTTTGACTATCAAAATAGGACTATCTAAAACTGCATGTCACAGTATGCCTTCAAATAATGTATTTTGTATCAGGACGCATACCGCGAAGTCCACTCGACTGCTGTTTTATCAAAGACGGTTTTGTTCTCCTGCATTTGCTTTGCAATGTCTTGCTCAAGCGGATTGTCCATATCTGGCTGTTCCAAGATTTGCTTTATTGCAGTCAAGCAATAAAGTACATTAAGCGTTGGCGCCCAGTTCTATATGGAGACAAACAAGACCACAGTCAACAATGTTGCCCTCTAATTTGCATCACATTTTCTATTCTCACCTCGTTGATAATGTCAGCACAGATTTCACCAGACTGTGACTTAACATTGGGATGGTACACTCTTGTGAGAAAGCGAACCCTGGGAGCCTTGAACGGATATTCACTTGGGAATTGTAGATCCAAGTTGAATACGCCACCAAAATATGGCGAGTGTTTCTAACATATCATATTAGCGACGGTCAGCAACTGTCTTTCATGGCTGCAATTGATGTAGATGACGTACGGGACCAGCGAGCATGGCGTTCCAGTGCATTAAATCATCTCCCACAGTGCTGACAGTGCACCACTCGGGCGAATTCTTCTCAAACTCAGCGAGTTCCTACAGCACATCCAACGATCAAATTAAGGTTAGGTAACAGGGAGAATGAAGTACTCATGCCACCCATACTTTAGTTAGACGACGAGCCATATGGATTGAGTGTAGTGAAGAGATGCTGCGAAGTTGATGATGCTAATTAAGAAGTGAGCGTGAGGAAGAAGTGTGGCACCTACATGCTAAAAATACATCACTGAAAAAAAAGACTTATTTAGGTTTTAGTCCTAAGCACTTATCACCCACCTGAGTCTGAATCGGAGGCGATTATTGTTGACGTCTCTTGGTGCTTATAAGTCAAAGATTGTGCAACTCGCGTCGAATTCAATGGCGGATACTGTGCTTTCTTGAGATACAAATAGCACTTTTTTAATTTGCATCAAAATATACCGCAGCACGAAAATCCCAACTTTGTGACAATTTTAACGGCAAAAAGCGACCGAAATCTCGCAGCCTTCAGGGGACAAAAGTGCATTCAAAGAACATGGTATGTGGTGGATGAGAAGATGAAGATGAAGGGTGCGGCATGTTAGCATATGATACCTTCCCCAGGTAAAACAGCACCATCTGGTTTTGAACAGGAATCTTCAGCAACTGTTCAACCCGTGCCTTAGGTTGGTCAAGTCGGTCTTGCGGGGTCTTCAGCCAAGAAAGTCACCTGCTCCTAATTTGCATCAGAGAAATATCGGCGGAGAAAGTTCCAGCTTGGCATCCAAATCATTGAATCGTGATTGTGACGCTCATCTTTGGGAGCATAGCCTCTTTACATTTCCAGCAGCGTTTTGAGCGTCACGCAACAGGTCTCCAGTGTTAGGAACCACTTCGGTGGTCATCCGTAAAAATTGGAACAGGTCTCCAGTGTTGAAAATATGCACTTTACCGGTTTTTATTTGAAATTGGTATAAAGGTAATTTTCATTTTTAGCAGCGCTAATTTCGACCTTATTGGGTGCTAAAATACAACAACAATGCATCTTCTTAAAAAAGACTTGAAGTACTCAAATCTCATCTTCCGTTGGATAGAGATGACACCCCTCCTGAGCATATTGTGTGCGCTGTTAGCGACGTCAACGGAAGCTGTCGGCATTAACTCAAAGTCACCAGTCGTGCTCTGGTATGCTCCTTTCCTAAGTGGTGGCGGTTATTGCAGCGAAGCACATTCCTATGTCGTGGCATTAGACACGGTAACCACCGGAACTATGGACAGCGGCTTAAATATCGACTCGCAAGTGGAACGAAAAGATCGAGAGGATTCAGTTTTATCTGAACGAGCTTTCGAGTTACTCATAACGCAACATGGTGATTCCTTAAATCCGTCATTTATTCGAGATATACCTAACGACATGAAAACAAAACTAGAGCAGCATTGGATTGACGAGAAAGACTTTTCATGGCGTCTACAAGACAGAAAAGTTGTTCTTGCCATTTGTCACTCGGAACCAGGCGCGTGGGACCCCGCGCACTACCGAACGTCTCGTTGTCCGCCCCATGAAGCGCTTTACAAGGTTGGAAGGACCATGTTCGAGACGGATCGAGTGCCAAGAGGTTGGTCCGAGCGGATGAATAAAATGGATGAGATTTGGGTACCGACCAAGTTTCAAGAAAAGATTTTCATTCATGGTGGAGTGAGACCAGAAGCAGTGAAAGTGGTCCCTGAAGTGGTGGATGTAGCGTTTTTTAACCCGCAAGTGGTTGAGCAAAAGTACCATTTACAAAGCCAAGTGACGTTTGACATGACAGACCAAACGACTGTGTACTTGTCCATTTTCAAGTGGGAGGAGAGAAAAGCATGGAAAGTACTCCTCACGGCGTACTTTGAGGCCTTCTCGGCAAAAGATGATGTCGTTCTCGTACTACTTACGAATGGATATCATTCAACATCGTCAACAGCGACAGATTTCATGGATGTTATTGAAAACTTTGCGCTCCAAACACTTAACAAACCGCTTCATGAACTGCCACACGTTCATGTGTTACCGCCGCATATTCCACAGAAATCAATGCCAGCGTTATACAAGGCTGCGAATGCCTTCGTTCTGCCGTCGCGAGGTGAAGGATGGGGTCGTCCTCATGTCGAAGCAATGGCAATGGAGCTTCCTGTTATTGCTACGTTCTGGAGTGGCACCACGGAGTATATGACGGAGGAAAATTCGTATCCGCTAGCTATTGACGGACTGGTTAAGGTAATCGCGCTGGCTGACTTAAAAACATTTTGAGCAGAGTTAAAGCATATGCTGGGTGGCTCGTCTAGATTACAGAAGGCGCATTCCAGGGTCACTTGTGGGCTAATCCGTCCGTGAAACATTTAAAGGAACTTCTAATGCGAGTTAAGGAGTATCCTGAGGTAAGCCATCAGGAATTGATGTCCTCTTGATACCTGAACTGACCTTTTTTATCACAGGAAGCGATTGCGAAGGGTAAACAAGCTCGTAAAGACATGGTGAGCAACTATTCCCCGGAAATCGTTGGAGGGATTGTTTATAGACACATTATGCGTATAATGGAGAATGTGTCTGCACAAGAAGGTGCTACAGCTACTGATGCTCATGAAGAGCTGTGAATTGATTGCTTTAGGTGTCACTAGGATGGATAGAGCTGTTTTGGTAACCATATTTGACGTATTTAGTAAGCTAGAGACTGTCTCTAATGTTCCACAGCACTATCTGCATCAAACTGCTCTTGTGTCAGCCAAGTACGATGCAACCATAGAGCTTTTGCTGGAGCAGACGGACCGGGAAGGGCTTGACCTGTTAGAACCTGCTGGATTTGAGAAGGTGACTGCGTACCCTCTCCAATTGGTCGCAACGTACCTATAATGCGCCTGACCATGTGGCGCAGGAAGCCGTTGGCAACTATCTCGATACAAACAAAGTGAACCGGTGCACTTTCGATTGCTTTTTGTTCAACCTTCTGCGTCTCGGCGTCATGTGCTTTTGCAGTTTCGCTCATATTCTTGTCTTGGTACATCTCGGCAACGTCGATGATTTTGCCACTTCCACATACTTGGGGATCAAGCGAAAAGTTGACGCTTCTATTAATGACAATACGCATCACATCAGCACAGGTGTGCGAACGAAATGACAAATACCACAAAGAAAACGAAGCTTACCGTCTAACAACAACTTTAGCCGAAATGATGGTCCGTATGGTTGTTAAATCTTCAAATTTCGGCTTGAGGAGTCCCTGCGAGAACACCCGAAAGTCGTGTGTTCCTTCTAAATACCTAGCCAGAATTCATGAGTCTTCCGCCACTCTCAACCAACTATTGCACTCTGTTTCACCCTCACTTTAGTGCGTCCCGAAGTCGCTGAATGTCCAATCTTCTTCCAAGAAACCAAGAGTACTTGCCTAGTTCCAAGTCGGGTCGATGGCCTTGTTGCAAGTAGTAAATGTACTTCTTGTAGCGAGAGTGAATTCGCGAAGGACCTTTAGTTGGAATCGATACATCAACGACCACAACTCGACCAGTGTCCAATCTGTACACGTTAGCCAGCCACACATGTGTACCAAGCTATCGACGAAGTTTCAACTTACTTGGCATTAACTCGATCTTTGAGCTCTTCCAACGACATGGACAGCTCCGAATTCAGTCGAATGAAACCAAATTGCTATCGATTCACAGGTCATAGATCCCCTTTAGTCCAAAGATTATCTAAAGAGCCGCAAATGTTGCCACTTTCGCTATTACGTAAAGTGCGTGGGTGCCTGCATCCGTGCGACTAACTCCAGTCACATTAATCCGTTCTCTAACTTTTAGAGTCTCCGTTATGGCAGCCTCCACGACTTCCTGGACACTGTCATAACCAGAACTGCTTTTTGTTTCTTGTTGCTGTCGTTGCCATCCGACGAACCCTGTACCATAGTAGGCAATATGCAAGCAGTAATGCCAAGACGTCATCAGCAGTCTTGATTAAGTACACGAATTAGACACAAAACAGTGACAGTAGATGAAAGAAAACGCAAGGGTTCATTTAATCAGATATTGCAATATTGCACTAACACGGCACGCGTTCAGGAGACTCGTCATTTCCCACGGCGAGCGCGAAAGCTTTGGCTCGTTACCAGTCTCTTGGCATGAGTGCGATTGATCCAATCTTCTTTGACAAGGAATTCAACGTGACACGGTACATGCTGCGGTATGTCATTGGAGCTGCGACGGATCAAGTCCGTGATCAGCAGCTCCAAAAGGTGCGCACGTTTCGTGCCATGGCTGACGACCAAATCGTTGGCGTGCTCGACCATCACGCAGTCAACTTGAACACGAGTCTCGCTCGCTTTACAAGCATCTCGAACCAATTCCAAGGTACATGTACTGCACGAGGGGAAAAGACGCCATGGATCTCATGATGCTTCTTATCTCTCTGCACTAATCAGACACGCGAGCTAAGGTGTTGCAAGTCCATCAACGAGCTGCTCATGGTAAGACGACTCTGAGTTCCAAGACTAGACACGTGCAGGAGCTCGTGCCTCCAAAGCACGAAGTGACCAGAATCGTCGACCGAATCAATGACATTGAACGCCTGGAGGCAGCACCGCGCCAAATTGATACATTACTGACCCAGCAGCAGTTCCTCGAGGCAGTCGATGAGTTTACGAGTGCTTTCGAGATCGTCTGTAGTCAGCAACTGGGGCCTTTTCAGGCTACGACGGGACTACGCAATGAGTTAATTGCATGCAAGCAAACGATCCCAGACCGACTCGTGCAAGCACTTCAACACACGATTTACCTGGGTGAAGCATTTACAACCATCCGATCAACAGCAAATCAGTCCTCGCTTGTAGCAATTGAGACGGAACTTTGCAGCGAAAACCAGATCTTTGATCTCGAATTTGAAACCTTGTTGAGGCGTCAGCACACCCGCTCCAAGACGGAACACCAGCATCGGGACCGTGTATTACAATACCGCGTCGTGCCAGTTGCTCCATTGCTTCCAACAAACACCTTGCAAACTGCCGTCAGGGCGATCCAAAAGTAAGACAAGGCGACGTTTTTACACTTAGGAAAGGTACTCCCTTTGTTACTTCTTGTCCTAGATTGCACCGCGAGCGAGAAGTTATCGGAACGATCAAGAGCTCGATCGAGCAAGAGCTGGACACGGTCATCGTCGAACTCTCGCGACTCTGTCGAGGCATTTTTGTCAGCACCAGTACCACATCGTTCGCCAATGCTTTTACTCACACCACTTTTGGCACGCATGATCACTCCAAAGACTTGGGCACATTCTTGCGTCTTCTCTTCCTCGTACTACGTCGCATCACTCAACGTCACTGTCTTGTTGCCTCATACTTCGAAATCGACGGCGACAGCGGAGACTACCGCATCGTTGAGGTTATCACGACGATTTCTCATGTACTTGAGGTGAGGTCCTTTCATTTTTCCTCTCGTTCATGCATCTCACCATCCTTCTCAGCGTTTACTAGGCGACTATTTCGACTGCGCTTCATCGCCACAAGCTGCTGCGCTCAATTCCGCGCAACATGCATCTCCAAATAGCGGACAGTTGTTCAAATTAAGTCGCAACAAACCGCCAGCAGCGAACCAGACGAGCGAACCTCACACGGGTTCATGGACACGAACAGGACACTGTCTCGTGTGTGAACCAAGCGTTTTCCATCTCACTGAGGTTTACCAGGATCTGGAATGTATGGGAGACTTCTGGAACCAGTTGCTTCCGTCTTGCCACTCAAAAAAGACCCATTCGCCATCATCACCATCATCATCATCGTTGGGGTTTGAAGAATTTCTTCGCACTTTTGCAACACAAAAATGGATTCCAAAGGTAAAGTCAAAGGCACACGAGTATTTGGCCGTCAAGTCACGCAGCAACTCGGCACAATGTCGACGTCCGATTCCATCCGACACGAGCTATCAACCCCCAAGCATCGATAGTTTATTACACGTGATCGAAAACCTCCGCTCAATGATGATCAAAATGCCCCCGTACGCTGCAGATCTAGCGAGCGTTTTGGAAGCTTCAGTCTTGAGCTGGCTAAAAGAATGTGTAGTGATTGTGCGCGACATTCGCGAGCCGACACTGAATCACCACCAACTGCAGACCAAGCACGTTACCTACGCCGATATCGCAACGCTCTTTCACCACTACGAAGCCTATCAACGCGCGAAACAAGACAGTCCAATTCCATATAACCACTCCAAAGTACAGCCAGCTGGATCCGTGAGTAGCTTCGTTCAAGTGAATGTCGAAGACTTGATCGCCGCAAAGGAGCTCGAGCTCGAAAGCGAGCTCTACGACGCGAATGCATGGATGCAGGACCCTAAGGGGCTTCTAATGGACAATGCACGGATTGGAATGCTTGGGTATGCAAACAGTGCATGCGACCTCCTTGCGCTCCATCTCCAACGTATTGCGAGAGGCTCAGCAGACGAGAATCCAAGTGATGCTTCCATGTCCCCAATTGTACCGCCAGCACCCACGATGGCACTCCAAGCTGCGAGCTGGCAATGCAGTGCTCTCGCTGACGAATGCCTTTTGTTTCTTCGTCGAGAAGTGCGCCTCCATTGTTGCTATTACCTCACGCAGCTCGTTTCTCAGCGATTTGACATGGACGATGACCAGCCAACGGTGGCTCAAGATACCGTGCTCACACTGAATCTCAACTTATCAGCGATGGAAAATGCGCTTCAACCGTACCTAAAAAGTGACAAAATGACGTTCGTGTTCGACGGCGTGGATGCGCTGCTTGCACGGCTACTAATTGGCAATCTGTCACAAATGGCAGACTGTACGTTCACTCGTGGCGGCGTTCAGCAGATGATACTGAACATTTGTGCTCTTCGTCAAGGACTTACTGGCATTCTTTATTCGTACCCTCGTACGAGCGTGTCCTTCTCATCCACACCATCCAGATCTTCGTCAGTCCCACGTTTGGAGCATGCGAAGCGATACTACCAATTACTGAACCTTTCCGAGGCGCAGCTTGAGTTGCTTCTCTTAGCGAACCGCGACGCGTATACACATGAAGCTTTTCGAGCCCTATGGCACGTTCAAGCACCCCATCGTCCACTTTCAAAGGATAGCGTCAATAAACTCCATAGTCTACTGCGCTAAGCCGTCTCTAAACGAAGCAGAATGATTAGCACAACCATTCTAATAAAGAGGACGAGTGGAGGTAAAGATCAAAGCGTGGTAAAAAATGATCAGCACAACCATTTTTTACCATGCTTTGATCTCTACTTCCACACGTCCTCGTTGTTTTTCATCGTTGGAATAGCGAATCAGCGTCTAGTGCATCCGCATGGACCAAAGAAAGATCCAGTATGGACGGAAACAGAGCCCGGTTGACATTGCTTGTAGGGCGCGCGGTACGGGTCGAAGTAGCAGGCACAGCAGCAGCGGCAGGAGTGGGATGAAAAGCTTCGCGGCTATTGAGAAAATTGGGTAACGGAGGTAGGGAGCGATGGGCTGGTGGGAGCACAATCGGTGTCCGCTGTTGTTGGGACACTGTAGTGGGCATTTTCGTCGGCAAGGGCAAGCTAACACCTGGTATGAAGGATGTTGGATTTGTTGCCGCGGCAGCAACGGCAGTTGCAACGGTGGGGAGTCCCGGCGATGCAATACTCGCTGCTCCTTCACTTGTCGTGCCAGCCATTGGAAAGAACGACGACAACTGAGTAGAATGCAATAGCGACAACGTCGTGCTCGGTCGTGCCACTTGTTGTAAATGAGGCAGGGACACCATACGTTCGTGCTGGAACATCCGGACTCTTTCCACGGGTGTCACGGGAAGAGGAAACGTCATTGGAGCACTTCCATTAAACACCAATCGATTCTGCATTGCTCGATGTCGTTGCTGTTCTTGATGCTGTCGCAACGTTGGTAATTCTGGAGCTAGTCTTAAGTGGGGCAGTTTCTCGCGCTCGGGGCCAACAAGGGGCACCGACACGGGCAACAGTTCCATCATACGCTTCTCCTCTTGCTCTTTCTTCCGCTCACGTCGTTTCTTGGTAATCCGTAGACGCTCGCGCTGTCGCAGCGCCGCTCGTGCGGTATCGTCCAGTGTCTCTCGACGTCGGCGCTGTCGCTCCCGCTGCGCGGCTCGGATGCTTGCTTTCGCCTCTTCACTTAACTTTTTTCGTCGCATTTGTTGTCGCACACGATTCTGCGCGCGTAAACGCGCCCGAGTTTCCGCATCCAATACCGCGCGACGTTCGCGCTGTCGTCGACGATTTTCTTGTCGCTGTGATTCCACCACGGGATTCAAAACGTTTGGACCAGTAGCGTATGATCGTAGATACCGATACTTTGCCGCGCGACGATTCGTTAAACGCCGTCGACGCTCGAGCGGTGTCTCACGAGGCGGACTCGCATACCGCCGACGTATACTTGGCGGGGTGTCCATATAAAAAAAGTCAGTGAAGTGGGGGAACCTCAGATCGAAGGATAGAGACAACAAACGAGGGATTGGGAATAATATATTTATCGAACAATATATTATAATATATTGCGAGTAATAGATTGTATTGGCTGCCGTTTCCAATACCAATATATTGTATTGGCTGCCGTCTCCAATACCAATATATTGTATTGACCGCCATCTCCAATACCAATATATTGTAATGCTGCTGTTTTAAAAATTTAAATACCGATACAAAATATTTTAAAAATTGCTACACCCCCTAGGGTTAGGGTTACGGGGGCAATGACAAGTATCGTGCCGCGTCCCTCGCCGGCCCCGCGCCACCCATCGCGTGCCCCTCGTGGCCCCCGAAGTGGTCCGCCACGAGGCCCACGCGCAGGATGGCGCCGTCGACATGTACAGCGTCGGGATCGTGCTGCGCGAGCTCTGGTTCCATGCGTACCTCGCGTATCACCACGATCCGCCCATTGAGAGCGAGCAGGTCACGGTCCCTCGCTTCTTGAGCAAGTTGTGTCTCGTCGCGAGCGCGGGCGCGCTCGAGCAGGAAGCGGACATGTGCAGTTTCGTCCTGGGTGCTCTCGCTCGCGTCTTCGACAACGATGGTGGACAACGTGACGCGCATCCTACACGAGTGTCTCGCTCGGAACCCGACGCATCGCCCGCAGGCCACGCACATCATGGCCGTGTGTCAACGGTTCCTCGGCGAGCTCCCGTCGCGGGCATGAGCGGACGCCAGGTCTCTGTTTTAGCTGGGACACGTGTGCGCGCGCTTTCCTTCTTCTTTAACGGGGACGTAGTTGCGAGCCAAGCAGCGCGCACGCTTGTTTCACTTTGGAATTCGAGCGGGGCGAGGCGAGGCAAGGCGAGGCGAGGCGTCCTGGGCGTGTAGTGCGTCGAGCAACGACGCGCTGGTGGCGAAGCTGTAGCGCACAGGCGTGATCCAGTCGAACGCGGTCGTGCAAGTGATGCTCGCGACGGATCGCGCCAAGGACGTGGCGCAGCACGAAACGCCCGATCGCGAAAACGTGGGCGCCCTGCCTGCGTATCAGGACGTGCCGCACCCTATGGGGTTTCATCAGACGATCTCCGCGCCCCATGTGCAGGGGCATGCCCTGGAAGTAGTCTACGCGGCGAGTAAGGACGTGGCCGGGGCCAAAAGATATTAATCCAATTTGCGTTTTTTTGTTACATGTTATTTTCCATACGATTACGCTACCTTTTCCTCCACTTGGCAGTAGAATCTTGCAGTCGTGGCTACTGCCCCGCATACTTCTCATCCAAGACCAGATATCCACCTACAAGTAGGACTTTCCCAGGCGCAGGCCTTAAATCAATTATGTCTCATTTTCTATACAATATATTGTAATATATTGTAGTTTGATTTCACAATACCAATATATTGTATTGTTTTAAAATGCAATACCAATATATTGTATTGTCTTAAAATGCAATACCAATATATTCTATTGTGTTTTCAGAAAAGACAATATAATAATATTGTTCCAATCTCTGCAACAAACGATTCTTTATCTGTCTAATGGTGATACCGACGCCACTCGCCCTCTTCCTGCACTAACTCACTAGTGGGC
>CM047587.1:31195193-31216163 GCA_026184515.1 Peronosclerospora sorghi | reverse complement strand
GATACCGACGCCACTCGCCCTCTTCCTGCACTAACTCACTAGTGGGCCAGTACCGCGGCTCTAACTTAAGCGTACTCAGGCGTTCTTTCCCACTTAAGTCTGTATACTTAATCCGGACCGAGTCATTCGAAGATTTTAACGTCACGACATTTAAGAAGTCGTCGATACTCGTGATCTTCATCCCATCAATCTCCTTGATGCGACTGGTCGGGGGCGGACCATAACGCGCAGCGGGTGAGCCAGCATACCGGCACGATACGTAGATACCATCGTCCAATGAAATGCTCCGTTGCGCCGATACGGATAAAGGCGGCGCTTGTAGCAATAAACCTTGCCAAAACACAATACGATGGATCTCTGTGCGTTCCATGAACAACGTCTTGACATCCACATGCATCTCCTGACCTTCCCGGACAATCGTGAGCTGGACCTCGGGTTTCTGACTACACCGTTCAACCTCGCGAAAACTGGTGGCAATCTTGCCATCCACAGCGACCAATATGTCGCCATTCTGGAGCACCTCCTGTGAATCCGTGCCTCCCCATCGTCGTGCTACACTCAAGATGGTCCGACGATCCGGTGCGTCCTTTTCTAAAATCTCGGCCAGTGCTTGCCCAAGGCCAAGTTCTCGAGCTTTGGCTAAACTCACGTGCTCAAAGTCGACGCCCAAATCATAAAGTTTCGGTGTTTTCCCACGCATCAGCGGCGCGGCACTCTCCATAATGATATCCATGGGGATGCCACGATTAAATTGGCTTTCGACCTTGGAATTCCGTCGTTGCTGCTGGAACGAAAACGACGCCCAAAATGCACTCACGGCACCGTCATCACTGCACACAACGCCCCCTTCCGTGTTCACAACGTCCTGCAACGACACCATCTCGAGATTATGTTCCTGGTAGCGCGGTGGAGTCGGTATGGGTAAGCCAATCCACTTGACACCCGACACAATCGTCTCACGAGACACGAGATCCGAGTGGCCACTGCGTCCGACACTGCTCATGAGACCTACTAGCCATACGGGATCAGAGGGGACGAGCGGTTTCGACGCTAGTCGGCAGCTTTCAATAGGGGTCGAACCAATGAGCTTTGGATCGTACTGAACAATCGCGAAATTATGCACCGGATGGACAAACACAACTTGAGCTGGGACCATAATCGTGCTCGCAAACGTCACCATGGCATCGCCCATCGAGTCAGTCACCGTGTTGCGGTCGACAACGACCAGCCCTTTCTCCGCATCGATCACAAGACCCGTGCCACGGTAATTCGACGTCGATAAACTGTTGACGCTGAATGGTCGGTCAAAATCCACTGTGACCAGAGACCTTGCCAACTTATTTTCGACTGGGTTTTTGCCAGGCAAGGTCGTGGTAGAACCAATGGACTCGTCATGTGTCGATTCCTCGTCACTTTCATCTCCACAAGAGCTTTTACGATCGTCAGGTGGTGAAAAATGCTCACAATGCCATGTGCCGAGCTTATCATCGCGCACGTACTCGCAAAATGGGAACCATCTCCGGTCCACATGAACCACTTCTACTTTTTCCGACTTGTCCGTCAAATTCGAGAATTTCACCACAATACGATCACGATCCTTGCATTGCTTGAGGTAGTTCTTCATTGTCTCTAGATCAGGTGTCTTAATACCATTGACCGAGTGAATAATCGCACCACGACCGATACGCGAACGTTGGAGAAAGTAACCTGGATCCGCGACGTAGGGCGCGCCAGGACTCATGGCATGGTTCCGAGCTTGTTGATACGATAGTGGATTAATAACCGCTCCACCGATCTCGATAAAGCGGGATGGCGTGACCAAGTGCAAGTCTTGCACTCGCATCTTGTGAATTATCAGCTCACCTGAACGTTCGACTTGCAGCTCAACCTGTGCATACCATACATATGTCACGAATGAGCTGACATAATTGCTCGTGCTTTGTCTCCGTGGAAATCCACTTACCTCTTTATCTACGTTGTCGTCGAGAATTTCCTCGAGTGGTACAAAACGAGTAATCAAGTCGCCATTCACTCGCACCAACACGTCGCCGGGTTGCAGTTTATTGCTTGAGGGACCCCCTGGAATCGTTTCAGCGACTGTCAACATTCCTGTCTCCAGTGGAAAAGACGAACGAACAAGCGCTTCCGTGGCAGGATTTACGCCAAGTCGACGCACTTCATCGAACGGCCTGTAGTTGAAAACTGTCTGAATCGTGCCACGAGGTACGTCTTTACCCTCTCGAACAAGATCCAACGCTCGTTTTACTCGATCTAACGGCAGATAAAAGGACGCAGCGGTGCCAATTTTGCCGCCAGCGTTAAGCGCAATTGCATCGCCATCGTGATTAAGCACGGGTGACCCTGACGATCCTCCAGTTGTGCCCGAAGATGCTTGGTAGTAAAACGTATTAAAGTCATTGTAACTGTTGAAGCCATAGTTGGGTGCATCGCGATCTAGACGCGCTAGTGTACCACTAGCGATAGCGAGTTTTTCAGCAGCATCGTTACCAACTACGCGGATATCCGTTCCGACAGTGGCTTTCTTTGGCTCCAGACGCAAGGAAGGGACCGACATGTGCTTCACATCCTGCTCAAGCAAACGAAATGAACATCATTCGCACCTTTGATCACGAAAAAACAAATCATAGCAACAAAATCTTACTGCTGGATTGAATTGGAAGAAACCAAAATCATGAACTGGATCACGATAAATTGGAATCACGCGCACTTCCTCATTATTCTGAAATACAGCTTCGGCATCCTACAAAGTTGCAATTAAAAAATACGTGTTTTAATAACCACTCTCTTGCCCCCAAATGACCACCAAACGTGCTCGTACAATAGGTCCAGGCCCCACAACATGTCGATTGGTCAAGATAATCCCCTTGTCCGCATCGACGACAAAACCCGTCGCAGATCCATTTCCTGGTGACTCCGTGTCAAAAAACTAAAAACACATACTTAGAAATTCATGACTTGATGACGTCACATGTCACCTCACCTTGGGTGAATTCAGTTTGAGAGATACAATGGCCGGCACCACTCGCTCTAGAGTCGCTTTCCAGTCCTGTTTGTTCTGATTGGCTTCAGCAGCTACCAGTTCTGCTGCCAATCGACTGCTGAGCTGTCGCTCTTTTTCAATTTCCAGCTCCCGCTGCTCTTTCTCCTGGATGTTGCTCTGACGCTCCGTCGTCACATACAGGTAGCTCACGCCAGCAGCTGCAAGCGCAGCGGCTGTCATCTGGACATTTTGAGCTTCTGAATACATCCCCCCCCGAACAATTGAATTAGTTGAACGACCTAACATTCGATGCACATCATTTCGGCGGCCGGAAGTCACCAGGGAACACTTACTTGATGTCGAGGAGGATGACGTGGAATAGGGTCGCGCGAGACTCATGGGGATCGCCTGTAGAACCCGTGGACGATAAGATAGAAGAGGAGGACCATTGCGAGTCCACGCATGCAGCGGAGGAGCGAGCGCGTGCTGCACTGGCGTCGCGACCACCCGCGCTCCGGCCCTCCACATGCTTAAATTTAAATACTTAAAAATCGATTTTTTAGTTTAGGACGGGTATTTTTTTTCGTTTAATACATATCTGAAGGTGGACTATAAAAAAAAGGCAGCTTCTTTTCATACGCCGCAACAGTATGATGCAGGGCAGATCATCTTCGACCCGACCTACCAGGGCAGTCTAAATGGTCCCTATGGACTCCGATGGATGCACTTGGTCCATGTCTCTTCGTGACGATCTCGTGCACTCCACTATTGGTTCTGGTAGATCACTTGGTTCCGAAACTGCCAAAGTCACCATAGAGCACAATGTTCACCACTGTCGCTCCAATTGTCTGCTACAGTCCTCCGCTTACATTCCACACTTGTCTTGCACTCATTGCTGTAGGTCATTAGAGACCAGTGTGCCTTTCGAGATGTATATACTTTAAATGAACTTCTTCCGCTGACTAAATTCGCCCATTCCATAAACGTAGCCCGCCTGATATCGCTTACGGCCCCCCCCCGCAATATGTGTGACACATTTCCCGGGCTGTGATCCATTGGGCATCGCCCCTTATTCAACTATCCATGATAGTGCATATTGATCAATCCAACTCAATGTGTTGGATTGATCAAGACTGTGAATCTCTCAAACCTGATAACTCATCAGCATGTGGTGATGTTTCCAAACCTTCTTAGCCGTCTGCATTTGCCATAAGATTTCTAATCACCCTGTTGCCTGCGTCCCTCCCATTCGCTTCAAATGTTGATAATGAATACGCGATGAGTCCATTATAGACCTCTAAGCAGCCCCAGATGTATCTGATATCTCCATTCCTCTTGAGCCTAACTCAAATTGTTGAGGTGTCCAGGCTGGGTTGAGTAGCCGGTGGTGCTCCCACAAACGCACCGATAGGTACATTGGAGAGGAAACAATGATTACTACCGGCCATTGAATAATTTGCGCTTTTATGCTTTAAGTGCTCATCCCAGGATTTTGTTGGATAATGTAAAGATCTTGAGCCTGTCCGTAGGATTCGATCACTCCATAATACCTAAATCGAGTGCGCTTTGCGTAGGTTTCCACAATACAGAGATTGTCATTCCACTTAAATGTGCTCCAAAACGCCTTCACTTCCTTCGGAATATCCGCTATAGGAGCTTCGACTTTCACTCGTATCAATTCATTAACCTCTACCCCTTCGAGGATGCTTATAATGGGCCACATCGCTGCTCATGGGATAAATGTCGATGCACGTACCTGCCTAGTGCTTCCCGCTCCACGCTTGTCGGTCCTATCGCTCTCGTGAGATTACTGAGATTCAACCCACCTTACCCGGTCCAGTGTTCATTTTCGGTCGCTATATTAAAAACTTACTCCAATGTTTCCACCCTTGAGTGTAAGTGCCCAACAACCAGCAGGCTGCCTCCTTTACCAGTAGCTACTGGAATTGAGATGAGTCCGAGATCTTCAGTCGACTTCGGTGTAAAAAGAAAAGAGGGGAAATCATGTGTCTTGAAGCATTAACAACCGCCAGATTCCACCACAGCAACCCTTCTAAAAATTTATTAGGCGTCAGGTGGCGAAATAAATATTTTTGCTACAATAGAACTGCTGGGATAACAATCGCATTAAAAAAGGGGCGCGCTCAGTGCCTCCGCCCAGATCCATATCCAGATCCATATCCATGGATCTGGGATCCATGGATCCCATTGGATCCCTATATATAGCTAAGCCACCCAGACACGAAACGAAATGAAAACAAAACACCACCTACAGTACAATAGTCCTGAACAGCCCAATTTCCCCTCAACCACTACTGCCAAAAAAAGTAATTACTAATTCCCCAGCACCGTGAAAGCTAAAAGAACCATAGAAGGACACTCCTACGACAGTATTGTACCGTCGGACAGTGCTAGTCAGCTAAGCCAAAGTCAAACAGGGCATAGTCAAGTGACACCGCGTGATCAGCAAGAAACCGCTAGTGTCAACAAGAAGACTAAAAGCTGGGTGTGGCAGTATTTCGAGCTCGTCAGGCAGGAGACAAAAAAAGGGAGAACAGAGAGAACATACCGATGCACCGCCTCCCAGTCGTGCAAGCAAACTCTTGTTGTTGCGGACAACGGGAGCGCCAACTTGAACCACCACTTGACTAAGGTCCACAAAATTATAAAAGAGGGCAGACTGGTAACGAAGGGCCACCAGTCCTTGGACTCTTTCCTGACGGGGACTAAAAAGTCGAGACTGAATCTGGTAAGGATAACGTCAAATTAATGCTGCAAAGAACTGGGTTCTTTTTGCTAACATTATTGATTTTCTACACACTTCTTTGTAGGAGCTCAATTCGGTGAATCTGAAAACAATGATCGTGGAAGCTGTTGCGGACTTGGAGTTGACGTTTGAGGCTGTTGAAAGGAACTCTTTCATCAATCTGTTGAATTTCACTAGCAGTGGCAAAACTTCTACGATGATGGTCAAGGCTGAGGCTACAAAAGAATGGGCCCAATATCTTTACCTTGTTAACATCAAACATCTGACAGCACGAGTGCACAACGATCTCAAGGACATTCAAGCCATTCACTTTACCAATGATTGCTGGAGCTCCCCGGCAAAAAAGGATGCGTACATGGGCTTGACCGGACATTGGATCAACTCCGAATTTAAACTGGAAAGCTTTACATTTGCTTTAGAGGAGATTGAAGGTATGTTTTGCATGTTGGGGACTTGGGAACTTTTTCTGAATAGTACTCACTTATTCATTCTTCGTTTGACCAGGATCTCACAGCGGCGAGCATCTTGAGGAATATTATTACCAAATGATAAAGCGACTGGGATTCTTGTATATTCATGGACATGTAACGGTTGACAATGGAAGCAACAACATTACAATTTTTATCTCTTTTGCAAACAGACCGGACGTGGGTTTTGATGTAGATAGCATGCTTCACCGTTGTTTTGCTCATATCATTAATCTGGTAGCCAGAGCTGGCATTGCCAGCTTTGGAGAACCCGATACTGATTCATTGGACCAAGTGGAAGAGCAAATACAGGCTGATCTTCAGGACAATTGCATGAGGTATGTTTATTTCCAGTTGTTTGTATATTTTTTTCAACGTTACAGATTATGAAGTTTTTTTTAGCATTATGGCTATGACAACAGAAGCAGAAAGTGCCTGAGTGGATATTAAATCGGTGTACAAACGCATTAAAGGCCTGGCGGTATTAGTCAAGTCTAGTGTTCAACGCCAGGAGCTACTGCAGTCAGTTGTTGGTCTGCAGCAGCCACGGTCGACAGTACACGAACTAAAAAGCGATAATGACACTAGATGGAACTCGACATTTACCATGTTCAAAAGGGCATTGCAGTTAAAGTCGGTTTTGCGAGCATTGAGTCAAATTTAAAATTTGTCAAGTAGAATCACCCTTCTTTTGTAGGCCGAGCATTCAACACTTCACAGAGTTGAGCGACTTCACGAAATTTGCATTGCAGCCAGAAGAATGGGACAAGCTGAAGCAGATGTGTGACTTCCTTAAACCACTGAATGGCGCAACCGAGATGTTTTCCGGTGATTCATATTCGACCCTCGGAACGGTGCTGCCAACCTACGCGTTCCTCTCCAAAAAACTACGCCAAATCAGTGGCCAGTACGATGCCGCCCAGCTTGAGCCTGCAGCTGACAAGATGTTGGACAAGCTGCAAAATTATCATCGGATGGCCGTCAAACTAGACGCAAACTATTTTGAAACAATTCTGGATCCCAGATTTACTATAATGTGGTTTCAGCAACCGAGCAACTGGCCACAATCGATTAAAGTGTACGGCTACAGCGTGACATCTATCAAAGAGCGGTTTGCTCTAGAGCTGAGGAAGTTCTACAAGCCGGGGCTACCCACCTCTGATGCCATCACTGAACCCGCAACGGCAAGTGGTAGCAGCTTGTCATACCAAGCAGAGATATTTGGATGGACGATGCCGAGCCCACCGCCGATTCAGATCTTTGAACGATGAGCTTAATCGCTTCTGGGCTTTCAGAACAAAAATTGAGGATGAAACCTGCCCGTTGGAATGGTGGAAAATCCACAAGAACCAATTTTCGACGGTTTCTAAAATGGCCAGAGCTGTTTTGTCTATACCAGCAACAAGTGCACCGGCAGAGAGGGTGTTTTCTTCCGGAATGAGAACACTGAGATGGGACCGCAGCAACCTTTCAGCAAAATATGTTGAAGCGTTGGTATGCCTTAAGGATATCTACAGGAAAAGAGGTTTTCTTGAGACCGAGTATTAGTGAATTAATTAGTACACAAGGGTATGAGGGGCTTGAGGGCAACGGTTTCCTGTACGCAGGTTTTTTTCCGGGCTCTCTTCCCCTGACTAGATACTAGTGGGCGTTAATGAATATTTTGTTGTCTTTCTTGGGTGACTGCTTTGTAAATCTGCGTGTTTCTACATGTTTACAATTGTTGGCAACACAACGCTCATTGACGCCAGAACGCCAAACGATAAATTGCACTATGAGGATCCATGTATAGTGGATCTGGATCACGGATCTCACCTACAGCCTTGATCTGGATCTTGGATCGTCAGGAGTCCAGATCCAAGATCCATGGGCGGAGTCTCTGGCGCTAGAGCGAAACCAAAAAATGATAGAGCCAAACCAATCGCGCTCCCGATTTATTTTTCGGTTAAATTACTTCCTTTTTTGTCCAGTAGCAGGCCGTGCCTATTATTGCGCATCCTTCTGAGTTCTAACAGATTGTAACTTTATCCAGGCCCGCAGTTAAGAGCCACCGGCGATCTGTGTGGCCGACAACGTATATGACAAGTTTAGAGAAAAGTGGTGAGTGGGAAATTATGTGGGATCTATTCAACACAATGCACTTCACGATAGCGAGGACAGCCGTACATTTCAACGAAATTCTGGAACGCATCCGTGAACTTGTTGGTCTCAAAGTACGTTGGCGGGACGGGCCACGGCTTGGCAACCGAATCCACGAGCGTTGACATGGATTTATCATCGACCGTCGTGTGGGCACGCGTGACGGCATGACGTACACTCGCTAAGGCTTCTTTGATGACCCAGCCTTCCTCACGGAGCATGCCACTCACATCAGCACGGAACATGTTGAGAGCATGATACGTTGCCTTTTCCTGTAGCACCGACCACTTCCATGACTCGAGCGTCTCGGCCACGTCTCGACACAAGAGGACACAACTCTCTCGATTACGACGCAGAATGTGACTGCTCTGATTCAGTTCCCCCGCATTGCTCTGGATCAAGTGGGGTATCGCCGCACGATCATCGATTGATGGTAAAGAGTACAGTCTCGCGTGAAACGCATCGCAGATCTTGCGCAGTTTATTCTCAATAAACGTGGACTGGAAGAAAATGACAACGCGTGCTTGATGACCGGCTGCCCATTGGTTGGATCAACCAATGGCTCGTCAATGGGTGAAAACCGCGTAAAGCAATTGCCGCGTGTCGTGCGAAAGATCATTCGCTCAAACTTGAGTCGTTCTTCCGCGGGCACGACGCCCATGACACTGCAAAAACGCAGCGTCAACGCGTCTTCTCCCGCTGTCAATGCAGCACTGGACTTGACAACGCTGTACCCTCCCGTGCGTGACGCCGTTCGAGATCCATGGCATGTTTGAACTTCAGGAACTACATAAAACAATCACAAGTGAGTGCAAGACGAAATGAACGAGGCATGAATGCTTAATGAGAACCAAGACGACTGCTCGTTTTTAAGGTAGCAGCTGTGCGGTAGATACTTGAAAACCCTCCCTGAAGAAGCTCGTCCAGTCCTGACTCATTACACTGCACAGTGAGGCTTCTCTCCACCACTCTCATAGTTTCTCATTTCGGTGGCACCGATACAAACATATACCGGACGGCACAAAAAAGGAAGTAATTTAACCGAAAAATAAATCGGGAGCGCGATTGGTTTGGCTCTATCATATTTTGGTTTCGCTCTAGTGCGCCCCATTAAACAACTGAGCTTGGTCCTCTACAGAAGTACACACCTGGCCGCTGTTGTTAGGTACCGTTGTACCAGGGATTGGGAATAATATATTTATCGAACAATCTATTTTAATATATATTGCGAGCAATATATTGTATTAGCCGCCGTCTCCAATACAATATATTGTATTGCTGCTGTTTTAAAATACCGATAATATACATATTATAACAATTAATCAATTATTTTTAAGAAAACAAAAAAGGTTAAAAAAGAAAAAAAGAAACATATTATGAGAGATGTAAATTATGGATGGTTAATTCGATAAAAATGCATGAAAAAAATAACGATATTTACATTCAATGCTGCTGTTTAACGAAAATTGCTAGGTGCACACATCCCATTTGCTACGCACCCCCCTAGGGTTAGGGTTAGGGTTACACCTTCCCTTACACGTAAAGAAAACGCGCGTCCGTACTCTTCCGTGATCCGCGCTCATCCGTGATCCTCGCTCTTCCGTGCTCCGCGCTCTCCCGTGCTCCGATCTTCCGTGCTCCGATCTTCCGTGCTCCGATCTTCCGTGCTCCGCGCTCTTCCGTGTCCCCCGTCCCGTGCTCCTCCCTCCTCCGCGCTCCACAACGATTCCTCCTCCCTCCACAACGATCCCTCCGCGCTCCACAACGGTCCTCCGCGCTCAACGATCTTCCCATTACTATGCTTGCCCCGCCCCCGGCAGCTGCTTATCTACTTTGGAGGCGGCGGAGTCTGCTGTTGCGGAGCACGCAATAACGGAAGTCTACACCACTCGCCGCAAACGATCAAAGAAAAGCAAGCGAGGGGAAACCCGCAAGGTGTGGCTTGTTTGTGGGCACGCGGGAGAATACAGGAACGGGCGCAGCTACCTGACGGAGGAGACATGGAAGAGGAAGGGCTCAACCAGAGCATGCAGCTGCCCTTTTGTGGCTGTCATTCAACGCTTCGAGCTCGCGGTGCAGGATGCGACGTTGGCAACAGACGCATACGAGTGGCGTGTGTCGGTGGAGGAGGAGCGGTATAACCACGAAGCTGCTGCCACCATATCTGCCTATCCCGCTGCTCGACAGCTAGTATTCTTCACTCCTGCAACTGCGGAAGGAGGTGGATACGTTGATCCCCATGTACACGAAGTTGCAGGAGGTAACCACTGAAAACGCACGTCTCCGGGCCCAGATCGTCCAACAAGCAACGCAAGGTAGGTCAATCGGTCTGTTTCCATCTTGGGTCTGCTCTGACCTTCCTTTGCATATAGATCAATTGCTCGTCGATATCGCCAAGACGTTCGACGCCTTATTCATGGCTGATCGGCAGTCTCATAATCATTGCGATCAGCTCCGACCGATCTTGGACGGGCTGATCGGCGCACGACACGATCTGTCTCGCTTGGAGGCCTATAGGTCCCACCTCCTGGAACAGCTCGCGGTGGTCGACCGGCAAAGGTTGGAGGACCAGTCCGATCGGACCTTACTCCGCACCCAAATGGTGAACTGGAGAGGCAGATAAGCGAGTTACAGGTCGTGGTCCGGGAGCAGATCGGGAGGGTCGAGTCCTTTTAGGCCCGATCGGACGCCTGGACCCAGGAATCAGATCGTCGCAGGGCGGCCGTAAACCGGTGCTATTAACAGCTGACTGACTTGTTGCACTGGCGTCCGGCTGCATGTTCTAGCGCCGACCGGTCTGCATCGGCCGTTCTGGCCGATCTTCATCAAGACCGGACCCGACGCCACTCATTGGCCAAAAGTGACCACCCCGAAATTTCGAAAACCTCCAAGTCTAAAAAGCGTAAGGACGCGCCGAAGAGTTCAAGGGCGCGGGGCATAGCGCGCGACTCCGAACTCGAGGAGAAGCGGGCGATGCCCCAGAATAAAGCCAAGACGCTGGCGCATCTCCCAAGCCCCAGACCGGTCGCAGATGACGAGTCTATCCCCACCAAATCTCGTGCGCCCTCGCGCCCCCGCGCCGCTCATACCAAATGTATATAGGTCTCCTCCGGAGAGGACTAGGGGGGGCGGATTGAGCGATTCCGAGTTCCTGATCACAGCGTTATCCAAGTTCCAGTCCGACCAACGCCGAGGTTCCGTTCCTGCGAAGCCCGCATCGGGGGCTAATAAGCCGATCAGCTCCCAGGATGATGGTGCTGCACCGACGCGCGGGTCGACCGGATCGGTACCTTCGTTCCAGCCCGGCACATCTGGGCTGCACAAGCACGCCCGATTGAAAGGGTTGTTGGCCGGAGGTCGGCATCTCCCATCGTTGACTTCGGATGCCACTTCGCCATGGTCGTCGTGGTAGATCGGTAGCTTGTACCAGTCTGCCCTGACCAAGCAGATAGTAGCTCGATCTCTGTCGCGCCCGGACTCCTGGATTTTTCCTCCAACGCCAAAGGCTCCTGCCGCTTCTGCATGGCGGGCGGACCTGGTCACAGCACCACAAATTGTCCGTCTGTACGCAGATGAGCCATGGAAGGTGTTCGTCCGCCCTAAGCTGGTGTCCATGTTTGCGTCGACTGCGTGGATCGACTCGTTCCTAGGTCGAGTGAAGGCTTTCAACGAAACTTACAGCCAAGCGATCTGGGAGTCTACGCACTATCTAGTGCTTCCGGGTCGAGCGCAACATGATCAAGGCCTGATCTTGTTCCAGAGAAACCGAAAGAGGCGCCGGAGTCGGGAAGGCGAGGCCTGGCAGACCCTATGCCAGTTTGTTCTGGGAGAGATGCTGGCCCGAGAATGCGACCTTGACATCTTCTTATATCCTGTGGTTCTCCATATGGCCAAGCGTCGGGTTGAGAAATCCGGGGTGCTAGCTGACGACGGCGCCTTGTATCCCGGTCTTCATTGCGACGAGCCGGTCACAGACATCAAGGAAGCTTTGGCCCAGATCGATCGGAAGGAGCCCTGGCTCAATCAGTACCAGAACCAGATCGTAGACCATCCGGCGCTGACTATCGGCCGTCTGTGGGGCGATAGTGATTCTTGATGCAGCATTTAGCTAACCAGATAATTCGTAATACATGCCATCATTCTTTTCACATTCCTGATCATCCAATCCCTTAATCAAATTCATCACTTTCTCCAAACTTGCTCCAACACGTTATCATATACGGTTTACATCCACATCGCGAAAATCATCACCACGTTCGTCAATCCACTACTCCAGTTCATCACAGTTCATCACACTAATTCACAATAATTCAGACCTTACACATATATTCACACCGATCGATATACTGATGCTACTGTGTGTCTTGATCTTCATCCTCATGAGTCTGCATCACTGCAAAGCGATTCCGACTGACTCGTTCTCGCTCAAACTCTCGTAGCAGTGCTCCACAATTTAGGTCAAGTTCGTCGATCCAAGTTGCTTCGTCATGATCCTTCCAGCGGACCAGATATTCTCGGTGGGTGCGACCGAAACGTGTCTTCTTGACCGATCGGACATCTAGCATCTTTTCTACATCGAATTCGCCCTCTTCCAATGGCCTTTTCCAACTGTCTTCCGGCAGCAGAGCTTCATCAAAATCGAATCTCTCCGCTTCGTCTACCAGACAGGGGATTTTAGGCCGATTGAGGAACTCTCTGACCTGCTTCAGTTTGGACACGTGCACGATCGAAAAAACTTTGTAATATGTGCCGATCGTGATCAGACGGGCAGCATGCTCACCGATCAGCTCTGCTACACGGAATGGACCGTGCCACATATGAGCCAACTTCTTTGCATAGCCTTCCTTTACCCGATCGAGGTATAACCATACCCTCGCCCCTGGTTCAATACCATGAGGGCGGACCGGATCGTTATTCCGAACTGCTCGATCTTGCGTGGACTGACACAAATTTTATTTGAAGACTTCTTTCGCATGCTGATAATGCTTCTGGACCTGCATGCGCCAACGACTGGCATCGCGATCGCGGGTCCAAGTGCGGCCGATCGGTATCGCCGCTTCAAGTGTCGATCGAGGGTCCCATCCATACGCCAGATAGAAAGGCGTTTCTCCTCGGACCCGATCGGTTGAAGAGTTGAGTGCTAATACCAGCCTCTCTGCATACTCGTCCCAGTCACGTTGGTACGGATCGGCCACATGCATCTTAATCGCCCTTGTTGTTGTCTGCACCATGCGTTCAGCCGATCCGTTCGCTTGCGGACGATATGCCATCATCGCGCTCTGCTTCTGGCCTAACATTTTATTGAACGATCGGAACACCTTATCCATAAAACCGGGTTCCCGATCGTGTCTAATAACTTTGCTGGCGCCGAATCTTCTGAACACGCATTCCTCATAACTCTGGGCTATCTGCTTCTCAGATCGGGATGCACTAGCCTTTGCGATCACCAGACCAGTGAATAGGTCGATCCAGATCATCAGTTCAGTGTTGCCGCGCGTCGATATGGGCAGCGACGGTGTGTGATCCATTGCTATCACCTGGAAAGGGTAAGTAGCCTCGATATTTCCGGGCGATCGGCCCTTGATTATCGGTCTGCCCTTTCCGGTATCGCAATCTGTGAAACAGCCCACATATTTCTGCACGCTCCGAAAAAGTCCTCTCCAGTGAAAGCGGTCCCTGATCTTGTGCTATGTCCTACCTATGCCTTGATGTCCCCTTTCTAGCTTCACACGGTAGTGATGAAGGAAATCCGGCTGTAGCAACTCAGCGATCACCAGTTTCGCTAGTCGATCTCGATCGGCACTGTCTTTATCAATATCACGGCAGTAATACAGCAATCCATTGTCATCCACATCGTAACTGTCTGCGATCTTGATACACTCTTTCGCTTGATCATTCGTTAACTTGGACAGTTCACCGCGCAGATAGGCCTTCAAGTTGACGATCCACTCTTCTTCGTCCTGTGCCTTGAGTATCCGTTCCGACCTTAGCTGCTGTACAACGTACTCACCAGCCCTTCCTTTGGGAACGATCGGCGAGACGTCTGCGTTCGCGATCTAGTTGTCGCCATCACATGTACCTGATCAGGGCTGTCCTTGGGCTTGATCAACTCCGGGAGCCTGTTTATGTCCATAAGTTCATGTAGAACGGCCTCCTCGGTGATCGTCGCCCCGATCTGGTCCCGCATAGCTTGGATCGCGAGGTGATCGGCGCTTCTGTTCTAATCCCGTTTCACGTGCAATAGCTCGTGGTTGGGATAGTCTTTCAGTGCCTTCATCACCCCATCATTCAGCAACTTCAGCCGTGGTGCCTTACAGTCGATCTCCCCGGTGATCTGCCTTATCACTAGGTTGGAGTCACCACATATGATGATCCGCCCTTTCTTTTGTGATGACAGCAGATCAAGTCATAGAAGGAGACCCCGATATTCCGCCTCGTTTACCTTTATGTCAGGCGTGAAATCAGCGGCGGCTGCTACTATAGACCACTGTGGTAACTTCCACAGTATGGCACTATAGGAGCCGACCTTCTTCTTCACGCTAGCCGATCCGTCGAAACTCAAGACCAGGAGTTCCTCATCCCGATCGACGATCGGTGGCGGCAGCGAAATTGAATGTCGAGTTTGCTTCCTCGGGGAAATCGCCATCAGAGCTTCATCCACTTCAGACCGAGGGGTGATACTGGCAGTCAATGTGCCCAATATCTCCTCCTCTCCCTTGGTGCACTTGACGACCTCGAGAGACCACTGTGACAAGATCGCTGACCATATGCCGAGCCGACCGTCCATCCCATTGGCTTATAACAGCCAGTCCAATGTCAACTTTCTCGAAAGAACCTTTACAGATCGGCCGACCAGTAGGTTGTAGCACACATCCAAAATCCGTAGTAAATCCAGAACTTCCTTTTCGACGATCCCATAGTTAACTTCGTTCGGCTTCAACGTCCGGCTCGTAAAAGTGACCGGATGGTACACACCATCATGTTCTTGCACTAGAGTGGCAGAAATGTCCCACTTACTAGCGTACACAATGACGATCGGCATTTTTTCCGGATCGAAGTGTCTAAGAATCGGTGCCGTCGCCATCTTGGCCTTCAGCATACCGAAAGCAACCTTTGCACTCTTCATGTGATCCTCTGCCTCCACCTGCGGAAAATCTGCGGGCAGATCAGAGTCGCAGCCCTCCCGTAAAGTTGCCGATCTCCTTCGCGCAACATATGGTAGTCGACTTCCCGGAGCTCGTACAGCACGGCCGCGTAAATCGCGAAGTCTTCAATGAAGCGGCTGTAGTAATTGAAGCTCCCTAAGAAGGACTGCATTGCCTTCAGTGATCTGGGAAACGGGAGGTTGTTCAGCGACTCCAGATTTTTAGGATTGACCTCCAGCCCACTGATTGACACCATATGACCCAAATAGGCGACCTTGGACATGCCCCAAAAACTCTTCACAGCTCTTATCGACAGGTTCCAGCGATCGCATGTCTCCAACAATCGTTTGACCGTCTCGCACAGATCGCTCCATGACGAAGCAGGGATCAGCATGTCGTCGATATACGATCGCCTCTCCAGAACGGAGGCCTCCTTTCCCAATCGGGCTCACCCTCTTTAAATACATCGTGGTTTTCGGTGAGGTCCCGATCGGTACGGATCTTGAAGTTTCCATACATTGCGTTGTCGATCAGCCTCTGGTAGATCTGGGGCGCGTTCTTCAAACCGAACGGCATACGGTTCCACTCGAACAGGCCGAACGGCGTAACAAATGCGGAGATCTCGCGAGCCCGATCGGTCATCGAAACCAACCAAAATCCATTTGCCATATCCAGTGAGCAATGCCATAGGGTCTTGTCAAGATCTTCTAGCAGATCGCTGATCAGCGGCATCGGGTACACCATAAGCTTGGTCAACCGATTTACCAACCGATAATCGATGCACAACCTGATGTCGACGCCGTTATTATTGATCACAATCACGATCGGCGAGGCCCACGGCGAGGTCGACGGCTTAATAATCTTTTTTTTTGTAGCCAACAGTCCTTTAATCAGATCAGATAATTTCTCACGGTACTGTGGCGCCACACGTCGGCATCACTGAGTAATCGTCTTGGCACCACCAACATCGATGTCGCAGATTGCTCCGCGAGCATCAGGGGGGTAAGGCATTGTCTTTCCCGATCAGCAGATGCTTCTTATTCCATATGATCTTCTTAAGCTGATCGATCTGGTCGTGACTGTTGACATCCCGATCACCCACTTGTAGATCGTCCAAGGTGACTTCGGGCGGATCGGTGGACACTTCAGGGACGACTGCCATCTGGCTCTCCAACTCCTGAATATACTGACCCCCGCCCTCATGTATACAAACTTGATCGTCTTCTGGGGCAATATCATCCAAACCGTCCTGGTCGGTTGCACACTGCTGTTCCCGATCGGCGGGATGCTCCAAGACGACGTCGATCTGCTTAGGCGCGCCATCATGGTACGCCCCATCAATCTCATGTTCCCCTTTTTCTGTTTCTGTTTCCGGATCCTCTGTCGCCTGTTCTTGTGAAACCACCATGTTGACGAACCTTGGCTCATCCGCTTGATGGTCCACCGTGTACGGCGACTGTGGTGCCTTTCTTCGAACAAACATCTTCTTCGGGGTTACATAGATGGGTCGTTACACCATAGGTGAGGTGTCTTCTTCCACCGGTCCATCATCGCTGACCAGATCGGTGGTCGCTTGGTATGCCAAGTTCTGCAACTCGACATACCGTCTCGATCCGATCGAGACGAACCCCGCCTTTCTTGGAACCTTACCTTCCGCTAGCCACATACCAACAATCGTATTGTTGTCGAGCGTAAGCGGCTTGTCACCGATATTAGTGAGTCGAACGTAATCAAACCGGCCGGCGCTCTTCACAAAGGTCGGCACCCACCGGTCGCCCCTGGTCACCCATAACTTCCTTGATCGAAAACCTTTATCGACCGGGGTATCAGCGGATTGGTCGACTGGAATGGTGACATCTTGATTCCACCTGACCAGAGCGGTGTGCGATCCGTATAGGGGCCGCCGATCAGCTAACTGGATCTGGACCTCATCCGGGAGTGTAAGCACTCCATGAGACATATCTAGGCGAATACCCGCTGGCACCATAAAATCCATGCCTAACAGGGCATACTGACCGGCCAACTTGCCAACCCAAGCGCTGAAGAAGTAAACCAACGAACCCGATATGGTGATATTCACTCGCGTCTTTCCTTCGGTCATGTAAGAATTTTCACCAATTCCAACGCATTATTGTATCTGGGTATCGTCTATACGACATCCGACCTTACGAGCAAAGGCGGAGTCGATAATCGAGACTTCGGCCCCAGAGTCGAATAACATCGTCGCTTTCTGGTTGTTGATCTTACCACAGGCTTTCGCCTTCTTGAACCATTTGTCGGGCGCATGATACTTCCAGTATCCGCGAGACTCCCCAGGCAGCAGATCCAACTGCATGACCACCTTTGATCGGGAATATTCATCGGTCGTGAGATTGTATACAGGATGATCCCGATCGACGCAGTTGATAACAGAACATGTATTGTCGGTTTTATTCTCCTTTCCGACATATGCATAGATGCCAAATGTAGATCGCTCGGCTCGATCCAGATTCCAAACTGGAGAGCGTTCTAGCTTAACATTATTTCCACTTCCGGTGGGAGCATCCCCGCGTGCTTACCCGGCACATACCACTTGCGCATCAGATTGAAAAACTCTTCGATCTTACACTGGCCAGCCTCGTGGATCTCTCCACATGACTTGCACACGAAAAGGCAGTGATCCGTGGGGTGACCGCGTCTTTAGCACTTCTTGCATATCAATTTCTTCCAGCAGTCCCCACCATCATGCTTGCTCTACCCGCAGTGAGAACACTTCTTGCGAGGTCGGTCCGGGTCGGACTTGTTTCCACTCCTGCCCTTCCGATCTGCCTGGTTAGGCGTAGATCTGGTTCTTGGGGTAGGTTCCGTGATGAAAACGTGGCGACACTGGTCCTCCTCCGACTCCCGACTGGACAGGCCGCTACTTTCCTCTTCCGATCCAGTGCTGTCTTCAGTCACAATCGCCTTGACAGCACGGGCCGATCTGGTTAAGGGACTCTTCACAGGGTCGGTCTGGGTCTTCGATCTGTAGCGACCCGATCCAACGGCGACCTTCGCCCTCATGCTGCGTGAGTGTTGCAGCGTCCGCAACGTCTGCTCCGCTTCCGTCACACCTTTTAGGCGCAGCAGAGCGAGCTGATCTGCCAGCTCTTGGTCATCAAGGGTACTAATATAGTGACCCACTTGCTCCATAGCGGCATCGGTCGGCGGGTTGCCTTCCTTTATCACTATCCCGGCGCGAATTTCAGCTACGTTCAAGCGGTTCAAGTACTCGATCGGCGTCTCGTCGCCCTGATTCTGCATATGGTGATATTTGCGGGCGGTAGATAATCCAGAGTTGCAGTACTGCCCCTCAAATTCTGAACATAGCAGATCCCAGTCAGATCGGACATTCCGACCCAACTGTTGGATCCAGTTTGCAGCCGGGCCTTTCAGCAGATACCTGAAGATCAGAAACCGTTCCTTTTTTGGTGTCTGATACCGTTAGAAAGCAGACTTGACCCGACCAAACCAAGACCTGGCTTGCTCCTCGTCGGCGTCCTTGCCAGTAAAGTCCTTTAGATCCGTGGTCGCAGCCATGCGAATGCGTGTGATCGCAGTAGATCCGAGATCAAAAGCGGTCGTGGAGGCTAGGTTAGACTTGCGCGTTCTGCCCACCCCTGTACCGTCTGACCCATAGTGGTCATCCGGATCAACGATCGACTCCATGTCTAAATCACTATTCTTGCTTGATCGGCGCGGTCGGGCTGGCTGCGGCTTGCGTCTTCCTCTGCCAACTGGTTTTCCACCTCGGATAGCCTTGTCCGTTGATGCCACTGACTCCATATCCACATCCCGGAAAATATTGACATTTTGCCGGGCAGACCGGTCCTGGACATGTGGGCACGGAGGCGATCGGCATCGATCTCCCAAGAAACGCTCCATCATCGCTTCAAACATGGCTTGGACGTTGGTTTGGGTCATGGGAAACGTGTTGGTGTCCTCCTTTGGAGGTACTGAAGCCTGTGGGGGCTCCTGGGGCCCCGACTGCCATGCAACCCTTTGCTGCCGCACGTCCTTTTTATGATCCCATGGGGTATGGTTCGGCCCCATGGTCATCCGCTCGACACCGACCTCCAACTCCGATGAGTTATTAGAGGCAGGAGGAGACTGATACAACGACTTATCGTCAGAGCACACATCCTCGTATACTGCCGTGACTTCAGCGGCTTTCAATGCCACGGTGGGAGTTGGGTGGCGAACCGCCCCCACAAACGGCACCAAATGATCATGGAAGGTCGACATCGACATCTCCAAATTTCAAGTGTCCAGATAGAACAGTTTCTGCACGTTGGCGAGGTTCTGCACTTTTATGCCGACCTCAGCCAACATCGCCAGCAGGTTCTTCACCTATAGCAAAGGCTGATCGCTCTGGATCGGCTCGGTGGTGGGTCCGAGAAGCGATCGGGGATCTGGAGGTTTAAAATCCGCATGACCTGGTCTTCGCGAGTAAATCGCTTTAACTCGTGGATGTAGTACATCCTGGTCAGGTCTTCTTCCTTGATAACCCCATCCCCGACCTGCGACTTTTCTTCCAAGTCGTCTTCGTCGGATGGCATCTGAGCCTCTGCTTGGGGACCTTGGGAGGGTAGATTGGATCGTTCCGATCTGCCTCCAATTCGTTTTCATCTTTCATCTTTTTATCAAAGCATTCATTCAAATACATAGGATCAGGACAAAAGTCCTGATCCTTTCCGGAACTATAGAAAGACTTGCTATAGTCCCGATCTGGTCCTCCACCCGGCCAGATCGGACATCGCCATCTTTATAGACAACGAGAACATAAGTCGATAGCCGTTCCTTATGTCCTCTCCAGAACGATTCCACATTTAATTCATTGTAATCAATTCTTCGCGAGATATCATCGCGGTGATATCCACGATCACCAAGTGATCCGAGCACGCGCACCATTGTGGTGGAGTCAAGTTCAAAATCGAACACCGTAGTGTCGAGAACCTGACCACCATCGTGCCCGGCCGTCCAACTTACGGGGGGGGGGTACCCCGCGAACCTTCGCCTACGATCCGATCTGATCGTCGTCTGCTGCCAGACGACCGATCATCAACACAGGACGCCTGGTCCGATTTATTCTTCATCTCACCTTGTGTAACCGATGGAATGGGCTGGTAACCCACTCGGTGGATCGGTGCTGGGAATCGACTTGTGGTCTAAATGTGGGAGACCGTGCTGGGTGACGTACCCAGGGTGAAGAGTTCCGCCCAGGGTACACCACCCAGCACGGTCTCCCACATTTAGACCACAATTCGATTCCCAGCACCGATCCACCGAGTGTGTTACCAGCCCATTCCATCGGGTACACAAGGTGAGATGAAGAATAAATCGGACCGGGCGTCCTGTGTTGATGATCGGTCGTCTGGCAGCAGCGGACGATCAGATCGGATCGTAGGCGAAGGTTCGCGGGGTACCCCCCCC
>CM047587.1:31169660-31181411 GCA_026184515.1 Peronosclerospora sorghi | reverse complement strand
CGAACAGGCAAAATGGAATACATCAATTTTGCTTGCATCAAAGAAGGGTTAAAGTGTGGTGTCCCTTCTCACCTCGTTTTTCCGCGGTGTCCGCAGGGCGCTCCTCGTCTGTCAGAGGAGGAGTTGCGGGGGTACGGTGGCTTTTCCGTACCCGCCGAAATTCAGGGTTTAATTGATACCCTGAATGCACCAACACCTACTGTTGATGCTACTTCGCATTATTAGTTTGATACTTATTCTCAAACTCAGTCAAAAGGTCTGGGGCGTCGGCCCTCAGAACCTCAATCGGCTCCCAAGAGTCGAACTCTTGGGGATATCCCAGCCAGCGTACCAAGTACTCGGTACGCTGCCCCTTCTTCAAAGGCACCGAGCGCTTCGAGATCAAGCGCTCGAGGATATATCGCTTATTCCCCTGATTATCAATCAGGGGCGGCGGAGGTTGAGAATTCCCTCGCCGTTGTTGTTGCAGAGCATGGTTCTTTGCTCCGCAAGCTCGAGGAGGGTTATTCCTCCTTGAGCAGCGATATTCTCACTCTGTGAAGACATATCGGTCTCTTCGCACGGATGTCCGCGACATCCTCGGAGCGCACACTGCCCTCCAGCAGAAGAATGATCTTCTGTACATTGAGCTTTCCCTCTATAAGGGAGACTTGGAGAAGCACGGCATCTCCCGTGGTTCTGCGTCTCGTCGTAAGACGAAGACGAGTGATACGGCTTGAGCCGCCCAACATAGAATGTTGGGTGAAGCCGCATTGCTGTGGGAATGTCTAAGGTATAGGCATTCCCCCGAATCTCTTGGACCTTGAAGGGTCCAATGTACTTAGGAAGCAACTTCCGTGTAGGGAAGTTGCTTATTGCATGTGTAGGCAAAGTAGTAGTACTTAGTAATACTAATTCACCTTTAAGAAAGGAGTTCTTGTTCTTCCTTCCTTGTTTATCTGCATTTTGCTTCTGCTTATCAAAAGCAGAGGCAAGTGCATCCTTTACACAGCGTATTACAGCTTGGCGCTGTAATACGAATTCATCTACTGCTTTATCAGCAGTAGGTGCATTGTCCTCGTTGTCTGCAGCCATTGCTGCAGACACATATTCATCGTATGCAGCTTCAGTTTTAATTGAAGCTGCTTCCGCTTCTACTGTACTTTCAGTAGAAGGGCCATCGTTTTGTTCACAAGTTGCAGTCGCAACTTGTGCATTGACTCGCTCAAAATTTGAGCGGGTCCCTCCTCCCCCACTTAGATTTGGCGTACCGCCAAGTAAAGCTGGGGTTAGTGGATGCCTTAAGGCATTCACGTAGAACGGTGTATGCTTAGTTGAAGCATGCACCGAATTGTTAATCGCAAATTCAGTGAGTGACAGGTAGTCACTCCACTGTTCAAAGGCATGTGCGTATGATCGCAACATGTCTCCGAGAACGCGGTTAACCCGTTCCGTCTGCCCATCCGTTTCCGGATGGTCCGCAGTTGACATCTTCAACTGGGTTCCCAACAATGAGAACGTTTCTTTCCAGAAACGTCCTGTAAATCTCGTATCTCGATCCAAGACAATGTCTTCCGGCATTCCATGCAAATGGAATACCGTATCAAAGAATATCCGCGCTGTTTGAGCGGAGGCTACGTTCGCTGATATTGCAGTAAGATGTACCATCTTACTGAAACGGTCTACAAAGACCACTATTCCAGTCTTCCGACTATTATCGGGTGGAAGACCGAATACGAAGTCCATTGAAATGGACTTCCAACACTCTGTCGGAACCGGCAGAGATTGAAGCGGAGCCTGTGCAGACTGCACAGGCTTAACGCGCTGGCAAATCTCGCAAGCGCGTACATATTTCCGTACCCACTTGTACTGGTTTCGCCAGTAAAAGTCACGTGCGAGAGAAGCGTATGTCTTCTCTCGACCTTTATGCCCCGAAATCGGTGCATCATGATACTCAAACATAATTTGATGTTTGAGATCATCGTCGTTTGGAACGACGATGCGACTTTCATCTTTTTGGTCTGTGCTGTAAATCAGCAGACCATCGGGCAGTCGATATCGATGCACGCAAGCGCGGAGGAACTCTGGGAGTTCGTCGCGTTTCTCACTTGATTGATTACGTAAGTAATCAATCAACAGACGTGTCTCCTCGTCTGTTTTGTACGGCTCGCGTACTTGTCGTATGATTGAAGACGACAAAGCAGTGCAACGGATCGCGTTTGCACTGGCCCCTTCGGTTACGGACGGTTTAATCTCGTAATCGTGCCTTCGTGATAGCGCATCCGCTATCACGTTCAACTTTCCGGGTTTGTATTCAACCGTAAAGTTGTATTCAGCAAAGAATGACATCCATCGAGCCATTCTTTGAGAAATGTGTGGTGAATTCACGGACGTGCGTAGCGACGCATGGTCCGTGTAAACCACAAACGGTCTATCTCCCAATAGATAGATCCGAAACTTAGCCAGTGCGTACTTCATGGCAAGGAGTTCCTTGTCATGCACTGGATAGTTGCGCTCGGCTGGGCGCAACTGACGCGATTGATAGCAGATTACGCGATCACGATCATCGTGATCACGCTGCATCAAAGCACAGCCGATAGCGAAATCGCTCGCGTCGCAAACGACGTGGAACGGACGCTCGTTATCGGCTATAGCCAAGACAGGCGCTTCAGTCAAGCTTTGCTTGACTGCATCAAAAGCATCTTGGCATTGGGTATCCCAATGCCATTCGGCATCTTTTTTAAGTAATTGATAAAGAGGTCGTATTAACCCAGCATAGTTGCACGAATACTTGTGCAAATATGTTGCCAACCCAAGGAACTTTCGAAGTTCCTTAACGTTGTTTGGCGTAGGCCATTCAACGATCACCCTGATCTTTTCTGGATCAGGACGCACCCCGTTCTTGCCCACAAAGCATCCAAGAACAGGTATCTCAGGTGCACCAAAGGTGCACTTCTTCAGATTTGCATAGAGCTTATGTTTACGCATAAGCTCCAACACTCGACGTAGATTCTCCCTATGGACATCTACATCGCTTTTATCGTGTTCACCCTTACTATGGATGAACACGTCATCGAAATAACTCGGTGCGAATTCTCGAACCGGGCGTAATAGATGCGTTACGCATCTGTTAAACGTAGCAGGGGCATTTCGAAGCCCCTGGGGCATATCAAGCCACTCCCAAAGCATGCCGCTTGGGGTGCTTACCGCCGTGATAGGGATATCCTTCTTACGCATTAGGATTTGATAAAATCCATCTATTAGATCGAGAGCACTAAAGATGGTGCTCCCGCACATGCCATCAATGATGACATCTTTTCGCGGTATCGGCGTCTGCGCCGGTACCGTCGCTGCGTTCAGCTTGTTGTAAGCGTGAACGATTCTCCACCCACCTGTGGACTTTTTCACACAAAAGGTGGAGGTAGAGTGCGGTGAGATAGACTCCCGCACTTGGCCTGCTTTACGACGAGCTTAAAAAAACTCGTCGATCGCTTTTACTTGATCACGCGGAAACGGCCATTGACGCGTGACACAATACTTCGTGCCTGGCACGAGGTCAATCTCATGACGAGTTCCCTTATCCTTAGGGAGATCGCTAGGTACTTCTTCTGGGAATACGTCAGCGTATTCCCGAAGTACCTCATAAAATGGGGAGTTCGCTTTAAGCGACTAACAGCTCTGCGCTTCAAAGCGCTGAACTTTGTTTTGATCATTGCGAACCTCGTTCCCAATGGTTTCCACTTGTAATGTGGATATTCGTTCACGAATTTACACTACATCATCCGTTGCAACGATGATACAGATCTGTTCGATCTGACCATCGTGCAAGTTCTTCATAAACTTCTTCCAGATTAGCGCTGGAAGAGCCATCACCTCCGAACCTTCTTTCGGAGGGTGTTCCATCAACAGAGACTGGGTAGCTAATCCGGTCTCCGTTTGCGTCAAGACGTTGATCGTCTCGACGGAACTGCCCATGCAATCAGACGCACTCGTCTGATTGACTGCCACACGGTGATTACGAATCACCGTGTGCGAATACTCATCATCATGGTGGCCACTGCCTACCATGGGATTTTCTTGGCGATCAGATGTGCTCGTCTGATCGGCCGCCTGTTCTGCGACATGGTGGTCTTTATCACCCGTGTGCATGTCTAACGCAACGTGGTGGGCACTGGCCACCACGGAGGTGTGCTCACGATTGCACTCGATCGTGAGTTCACTCTCATCAACACGGAATTCTTTCGTCGTGTTGGAACCTTCGGTCGCCCAGTGGGTGTTTCCCACTGTGGATACTATTTCATTCTCACGGTGGTCTTTATCACCCGTGGATATCTCTCCAACACGCAACAACTCTTCCTTTGCGTGTGGTAGTCCCTCTGGACTCTCACCAGCGGAGGTACCTTCCGCTGATCGTGTCGGAACAGACCTGGTGGTGCCATCGCTATCCACCAGACTGTCCGACACTGCGGTTGTATCTTCTGATACAGCCGGATTACACACAGGGTGATCAGATACTGTGTGTCCGCCGCAGTCGATCGATAGGTTAACCCAGTCGATCGAAGGTTTAAACTTGGACATCCATGGGATTCCAAGTATCACATCGAAGTTGTCATTTAAATCGAGGACGATGAATTCATCCTCTAATGACAGTTCATTCAACTCTAAGCGTGTTTTAATCACACGCTTTGGAATAGTCACGGTTGCACCTGTTGCTAACCAGACTGACAACATACTTCGTGGGGTTTCTACCTACACGAAGCTCAACAGCGTTAGACTCTGAGTTCTAACGAAATTGTTTGACGCTCCTGACGCTCAAACAAAGCTAGCATGGGGACATCGCTCCCGTGCGGCTTAACCTCCAGGATGATAAGAGAAGAGGCTTATCATCACCCTGCACCTTTTGACAGGACATAGTCCCGTCTGGGTTTATTACCCTCACATGCCCTATGCCGGCATGTGGGATAACATTCCCAGTAGGGCGCCCGCCCCTACTGGTGATTTACGTTTTTTTCACCAACAGGGTGATGTCCCTGTTGGTGTCGCCGTGCAGCGGACGGTTCCGTTCGCTGACTGCGTGGAACCGGACGTGGTGCCATACACTCATGGGCAAAATGCCCCATTTTCGCGCATCTATTGCAGCGAATATTCTTCTTAAATTTCGGTTGCTTCGTGTTCGAAGCAACCGCAACCGATAGGTCCATCGTCTCTGGACCTCCACCGCCCATGCTCTGGCGCGGGTGGCTGTTTCTTGAGACGAAGTGTGAACTTCGTCTGCCTGACTGCTGATTGTTGACATGCCGTTGCGGCATGTCAAAAGCGAAGGGCTGTTGAGCCTTTCGGCTGTACCCAGCATGCGATGACGCTGATCGCATGATGAACTCTTCACGGATGCTCATATCAATGGAATCCCTTAGAGTCTTTGGCGGGTGCCGGTAAAGACTCTGTTTGACGGGACCATCATTGAGTCCCTTCATGAAGCCATTGACCTGCATAGCAAGGGGCACCGGCTCATACACAATATTTGACAGCCAATATTGCGTCTTCTGAGCGTAAGCTTGAAGGTCAAGCTTACCTTGCCGGAGTTCTATGAACTCCTGCCGACTACTTAGCTCCATTTCTGTAGCTTCAAAGTTGAGCTTTAGCTCAGCTTTTATTTACTTATAAGTAAGGAACGCAGAGTCATCAGTGGCTCTGCGACTCATCTACCATGTCCTGGCTCTTCCGCCTAGACATGTTGTGGCGAAGTACCCTGTTGACGTTCGTCAACAATATTTTGCGCAGAGATGGCATCTTCCACCTCTGCGAACCATCTACGAAGGGGTTCGCCCCCTTCACCGGTAAAGGGCGGTACTCGCGCCTTTACCACTTCAACGCTATGCGTTGCAGGTGCAGGTGCGGTCCGCGCTGCCTTTTGCGCGGGACGTGCTGGCTTTTCTAGGTGGTTTCGTCTAAAGCGTTTCACCACCTCTATCGCTTCCTCCGGGTTTTACCCAGGAGGAAGGTAAGGATGTCGGTCCCCATGGACCGAACTATCTCTACCGTCGCGTCTTTACTACGCGACGAGAAGTGGGGGAAGTGTTTCGTCACCACTTCCAGCGTTCTCTCTCGCTCGGCAGGCGTCATGTCTCACGACTTGATGCCGAGCGGCTCTTAATCTTCGCTCCGCTATTTGACTAGCGGAACGGAACTGTGGTCGTTAAGACGGACCACAAAGTGCTACCAGGTGTAACAGGACTGATCCTGTTACGGGCTTGCACTGTATTTTGAGAGGAAGCGCGCAATACAATAAGGGCAGGATTAGTTGGTAACAACTAATCCTATACTAAAAGTAAATATAAGTGTTTACTTATTCTTTAGAACGCAAAATTAAGAGTGTTTATTAAATGGGTGGTTAGCGGCTAACAGTAAAGTAATTACCTAACTAATATAATAATATCAAGTATTAAACTAACTGTACTATTAGTTAACCTGCATGATTCGGTATTTATACCGAATCGACTTTTCCTTCGTAGATTATAATAACTTATAATCTATTATTTGAATTTCAGACAACGCGTCTGAAATTCAACTCTGATATTCTAGCTTGAATATCAATTATGTAATGGCACCCCATTACAGTGCGTGTACGCACCGGCTACATCTGGTAGCACTTGTAGTCAATCCAACAACTGTGTTGGTAGGCTACGGCATCCTCTTCTAGGGATGAATCAGGACGATTGGGAAAGGTTAGCCCTCGTCCAGCAGGAAGGCTGTTATCCTTACTGGGTGACGAAGGCATGAAGCTCCTAGTGGGGCAGGGCCTTGAGGCCGTAAAGGCAAGGGTAAATGCCCTCATCGCTCATGAGGCGAGTTGTAGTGGAAGTAGTTCCACGGGGGTGCGACCCCCATTATCGTTTAAGATAAAGGAGTTCACCGGAAAGAAGGGTGACAACCTTTACGTTTGGTTGCGAGGGGTCGAAACGGCCTTAGCCACAGCGAATGTGATCGTTGATCACTTTCAAGTGGGACTTGAACTGACCCATCTTACGGGTAAAGCCCGTGCATGGGCGTTTACATGTTCGGAGTCAGTCACGGACGTGTTCCCAACCTGGAAGGTCCTTAAGCAGAAGCTTATGGACATGTATGCAACGCCTGATCTGGTTTTCCAGAATCAGCTGGCGTTTCTGAGGTGCCGTCAGGGCACTAGGGACCTGGAGACATATATCCAGGAACTTAAGATCCTGTTAGCAGGGATGTACGCGAAAGCGGATTCGGACGATGTGTCCATCCCCGTCTTCATGGGTGGCCTGAGACAAGGGCCAGCACGTTCGGAATTGTTCCGATGCCGACCCGAATCCCTGGGGGAGGCGTTAAGATGGCGCTCAACGCCGAGAGGAACTTCCGTTCCTCTAAGGTGGGTCCCGAACCCATGGACCTTAGTCAGGTCGAAGCGGAAGAGAAACCTCCCGCTAAGAGTCATTCGGACTCTTTTTCACAGAGTTTCGAGACAGAGCTCTTGGATATGTTGCAGCGGCGTGGGCCGCTGAGATGCTTCCTGTGTGGAAGCACGAATCATCTGCGGAACAGATGTCCGAAAACCCCCAGCGAGACACTCGCTATAAGGGGCCGAGGGCGGGTAAAAAGCTCTCCCCTCACCCAAGCCGTCCGGAAATGACGGCTCCCAGTAGATGCGGGGCGCCCTACTGGGGGACCCCTCAGTGCTGTTAAACCAGGGTAGGGGCTGACAGCTAAATCCCCGAGGGAAACGGTGCTTTCTATCACCAAGTTGGTGTACCATCCAGGTTTGCTGGTAGTCCTTGCGGACGTGAAAGGCTTTGATAAGCCTTGGAGAGTCTTGATAGACTATGGAGCGTCTGACAATTATGTCAGACGAGATTCTGTTGTGAAGAGTCGGCTGTATTCCGAGGCCCTAGAAGCACGTTCTCGTGACGTTGTCACGGTCCGTCTTGCGACGGGCGTACAGGTTTCTGTACCCAAGGTCTCGATTGACCTTAAGCTGAAGTTTGAAGACTTCGACAGCTTTGCCTAGTCCTGGATTTGGAATCGAGGTATGACCTCATTCTGGGAATGAAGTGGTTAGAACGCCACCAGCCATGGATAGACTGTAAGTCTAAGTCCATCGGCTCAACGCACCCGCGGTCGGGTGAAGCATTGGAGAGTCATGAACCCACCTTTTCTCGATCGCAAAAGCGATTCTGTCAAGAGATGCCAGAGATTGGCATGTCTGAGATGATCAGTCCCAATGCGGTCAAGAAAGTGTTCCTTGACGAGGGTGATTAGGCGGTTAATCCCCACGCCGAGATAGGCGAGACTGGTGAGTCGCCAGTGGTAGAGGTGGATTCCTCTGAGACGACTCCAGTGGTAAGGGTAGAGACCCCTGTGGTTAACCGCGAGGCGTTTCCTGTAGCCGGTGCGTATACGCACGGTGCGGCTAGCGCACAGAGGAAGACTCTTACTTAAAGCGGTGTCTACCGCTACTTAGCCGATATGCCCTTATAAAGGGCTTAGTAGGAGATATCTCCCACTCGGGGCCAAGATTCCCGGGTTGGTTTACTAATTAGCCTTAACGGCTGTGTTCCCCTTACGTGATGTAAGTAAAGGGAGGGCTCCCTCTTACCTACGACACTCACTGCACGCGCGACCGGCCGAGGTCGCCCGACTGCATTTTAGAGTGAAATGTAAACTGAATATATTTAATATGTAATTAGCCTAAATTAATTTAAACTAATATAAACTATATGTAATACTAAGTAGAATATTCCAAATTCGTACCTAGCTAAAATGTAGTGTACACACCTGTGTACCGACACGTGGATGGCTGACACACCACCCCAAGGGCCCATGCCCTGATTGGTTAAAATAACCAAAGGTTCGAAACCTTTCAACCCGGCCAATACTGACCTCAACCGTGGTGTACTCATGTACACCAACACTCAGTGTTACCCGAATGTAACCCCGTTACATCCTCCCCCATCAAGACTATTGCTTACCCAATAATCAAAATCTTGTTGGAGAACTCCAACGCCAGTTCCTCTGGCCCTCCATATGTACACCTCCAGTGGTGCTATGGCGTCTCCTCTAGAAGAGGTAGACTACTCCGAAAACTCGGATGTGGATGCCCTCGGGGTTACCTACCCAACGGTTAGCCGCTCCAACAGCGCCGAACGGCGTTGTCGGCAGCCTAATCCGTTCCCCACACCTGGGGAAAATGCGCTAACCAGTGCGCCACCCCTGCCCATATCGTATGATACATCCGAATCGCCAAAGGCGATCGTCACTAATGAGCTGGACGCAGCTCAAGACACTCAACTTGCCGCACAGGCACTAAGGGCTGCGTTACGCGCCCCAAACGCCTGCCAGGACGGCTTATAATTTCGATGGTCCTCGTGACCTTCCAAGGTGGGCCAGTCGTTTGGTAAGGACCAGTTTAGCGTCTTATAACCCTGGACCCGCGGCTGAACAGCCGTATCAACGCGAACGCCGTGAGAAACTCCGTCAACAACTGCTTACACAAAATCAGTTCACTAGCGTCTCATACCAAGAGCGCTTAAACAGGCAGGCTCAGGGTGCTCCTGTTGAGAACCTCCGCGACGTTCCTTTCGTTCTTTCTCCGGGAGAAAGTGCTGATGATGCAGAGAAGAAGTTCCGCGCTTGGGCGGAAGGGGAGAAGCTTCTCCCCAGCTTCAATGAGCTGCACGACAGCTATTCTCGTTGAGACATTTGGGTGGAGAGGGCGTTGCGCCTGGCATTTTCCAGAGCCAAAGCGATGGAGCTATTACGTGCTCCATATCGCACGCGCTACGCCAGCGTCCCTGTCTCCACCATGGTGCCAGAGGACAGTGTGAGAGTCACGTCTGCCTCCGGCGAACTCCCACTTACTGGGAGTGAAGGGGATCCTCATGCCCCTCTGGTCGTGGACCCACAGCGGGATTCTCCCGCTCGAAAGCGTCAATGACGTCGAGGCAATCCTGCCGTAGGGGAGTCTCGAACTCCCACGAACTCTGTGAGTGTGGATACCCTTTCAACTTCACCAGATACTGGGTTTGACCCCGATGTTGGCGTCGCGCCATCAGCCGCTCCACATGAAAGTGCGGAGTACCCTCCGCATCAAGAATTGGAGGAGGAGGTCGCGCAATTACGACGTGAGATTCGCGAGCGCTGTGATCGGCACAGCCATCGCATCCATGATCTCCACGAGGGCTTCGCGAGTATCGGGATGCCACTGATCGCTTCGAGAGGCGGCTTCCTCTCTCGATACGACCGTTGCGGAGCTTCGTGGTCGCATTTTAGCCCTTTCGGGCTTCCTTCGCCCTGCCGTGCCTGCCGTGCCTTACCGCTCTTACGGCTATCCGCCTTTCCACCCCCCCTCAAGGAGGGGGCCCGCCTCCGGGTCCTGGTATGGCTTAAGCATACCGACATAGAAGGTTGTATGCGTACGCATCACCTTCGGGATGTTCAAGGTATACGATAAGCCCTTTCGGGCTAGTACCTTAAAGGGGCCCACAAACCTGGGGTGCAGTTTATTCCGCAACACATTTGAAACTGCATGTGTAGGAAGATTTTTAGCGTTTAATAAAACACTTTCTCCTACTTTATATATCTTTTCGTTACGCCGCCCCTTGCGGTCAGCTTGCTCCTTCTGCTTGTCTTAGCTTTCCTCCATTGCATCGAAGACGTGTCGTAAGACACTAAGGCGCGTCGATAAGAACTTACTGATGTGCTTTCGCACAGATACAGGGCTGACATCAAGGAATCCTCCCCACTCAAGCCCTGGGACACACACACGTGGAGTCATTGGGACCCTCGGATTCACTAATCCGTTCACGTAAAACGGGGTAAACCCCGTAGATGCATGTACCGAATTGTTGATAGCAAATTAAACCATCGGAAGCATCTCACTCCAACTCTTTGGAGAAACCGGACATATACTCCGTAGAATATACTCCACAACTCGGTTAACGCGTTCCGTCTGACCGTCCGTCTGCGGATGATCCGCAGCGGACATGAGGAGCTTGGTGTCTAGCACCTTAAACAACGCTCCCCAGAATTGTCCCGTAAAACGGGGATCCCGATCCTACACAACGGAATCGGGTAGACCATGCTGTCGAAAGACACGGTCTAGGAACAATTTCTCTTTTACTTATCCATCTATGGACTCTGGCACCGCCGCCAGAGGAGCCATCTTGCTCAAACGGTCTACAAAGACCAATATGCCGGTGTTCCCGGCCTTATCCTTCGGAAAACCGAAGATAAAAACCATGCAAATGGATTTCCAACACTCCGTTGGAGCCGATAAGCTCGCCAAAGGCGCAGCTGAACTTAGAGGGTTTAACCATCTGACACGTCTCACAGGTGCGTATATACGCACCGACCTAATTACACCTGTTGGGCCACCAATACAAAGCGCTTAAAGCGCTGTAGGTCTTATCCCGACCTAAATGACCCCCGGTAGGGGCGTCATGTGCCTCAAAGAGGACTCTATACTTCAGTTCCTCATCATGAGGAACTACCACCCGCGGAGTGTCCTCCGCGCTCGTGCTATAAAATAGCAGACCGTCACAGTACCTGTAATGGTGTAACGAGCTTTAGCTAGACTTGACAGGGTTGGCTCAGACGAGCCAAGACCCTTTTCACCTAACGCGCTGATTAGCGACGTACACTGTGGGTCTTTCTGATATGCCGGGCGTATGAGATCCACCACAGACGTGGTGATGAATGTCGCGTTAGCGAGCTCGTAATCCGGACGACGCGACAACGCTTCTGCAAGCACGT
>CM047587.1:31094686-31153792 GCA_026184515.1 Peronosclerospora sorghi | reverse complement strand
AGTTCCTCATCATGAGGAACAAACACCCGCGGAGTGTCCTCCGCGCTCGTGCTATAATATAGCAAACCGTCACAGTACCTGTAACGGTGTAAACGAGCTTTAGCTCGACTTGACAGGGTTGGCTCAGACGAGCCAAGTCCTTTTCCACCCAACGCGCTGATAAGCGCCGTACACTGTGGGTCTTTCTCATACGCCTGGCGTATGAGATCCACCACAGACGTGGTGACGAATGTCTCGTGAGCGAGCTCGTAATCGGGACGACGCGACAACGCGTCTGCAAGCACGTTCTGCTTGCCGGGTTTATACTTAACCTCAAAGTTATACTCCGAAAAGAAAGAGAGCCAACGGGCCATCCGTTGCGAGAGATGAGGCGACTTTGTCGCAGTCCGTAAGGACGCGTGGTCAGTATAAACCACGAACGGCTTTGAGCCGAGTAGGTGAACCCTAAATTTTACAAGAGCATACTTCATTGCAAGTAGCTCCTTGTCATGAACGGGATAATTCCGTTCTGCAGCTTTAAGCTGCCTCGACTCAAACGCAATTACGCGTTCCCTTCCTGCATCGTCTGCTTGTAACAAAGCACATCCGATTGAGAAATCGGAGGCGTCGCAGACGACACTAAATGGTTTCCCAGGGTCTGGGAGAGCAAGAACGGGAGCTTTTAACAAACTCCCGTTAACCGCTTCAAAAGCGTTTTGGTGTTCTGTTTCCCAACACCAATCAACATCCTTCTTAAGAAGGTCGGTCAATGGCTTCGCCATTTCAGCGTAGTTCTCGCTGTACTTGTGGAGATAGTTGGCTAATCCAAGCCACTTCCGTAAATCTCTAAGATGTCACTGAGCAACCTCCCGTTTCCCAGATCGCTGAAGGCAATGCAGTCCTTCTTAGGTATACTAAATTACTACAGCCGCTTCGTTGAAGACTTTGCGATACGAGCTCCGGGAAGTCGACTACCATATGTTGCGCGAAGAAGATCGGGCAACTTTACGGGAGGGCTGCGACTCTGATCTGCCCGTAGATTGTCCGCAAGTGGAGGCAGAGGATCACATGAGGCGTGCAAAGGTTGCTTTCGGTATGCTAAAGGCCAAGATGGCGACGGCACCGATTCTCAAGCACTTCCATCCGGAGAAAATGCCGATTGTCATTGTATATGCTAGTAAGTGGGTCATTTCGGCCACTCTAGTACAAGAACATGATGGAGTGTACCACCCGGTCACTTTTACGAGTCGGACATTGAATCCGAACGAGGTCAACTATGGGATCGTCCAAAAAGAAGTTCTGGCTTTACTACGGATCTTGGATGTGTGCTACAACCTACTGGTCGGCCGACCCATAAAGGTCCTTTCGAGAGAGTCGACATTGGCCTAGTTATTATCAGCCAATGGGATGGACTGTCGGCTCGGCAGATGGTCAGCTATCTTGTCGCAGTGGTCTCTCGAGGTCGTCAAGTGCACCAAGGGAGAGGAAGAGATATTGGGCACATTGGCTGCCAGTATCACCCCTCGTTCCGAAGTGGATGAGGCTTTAGTGGCGATTGCCCCAAGGAAGCAACCTCGACAGTCAATCTCGCGGCCGCCGCCGACCGTCGATCAGGATGAGGAACTCCTGGTCTTAAGTTTCGACGGATCGGCTAGCGTGAAGAAGAAGTTCTGATCCTATAGTGCCATACTGTGGAAGTTACCACAGTAGTCTATAGTAGCAGCCGCCGCCGATTTCACTCCTGACATAACGGTCAACGAGGCGGAATATAGGGGTCTCTTCTATGTCTTGATCTGCTGTCATCACAAAAGATACGGCGGATCATCATATGTGGTGACTCCAACCTGATAAGGAACAGAAGCGCCGACCACCTCGCGACCCAAGCCATGCGAGACCAGACCGGGGCGAAGATCACCGAGGAAGCCGTTTTACAGGAACTTATGGACATAAACAGGCTCCCGGAGGTGATCAAGCCCAAGGACAACCCTGGTCAGGTGCATGTGATGGCCGCAACCAGATCGCGAGCTCGGAAGTCTCGCCGATCGTTCCCCAAGGAAAGGCTGAGTGAGTACGTTGTGTAACAGCTAAGGGCGGAACGGATCCTCAAGGCGCAGGACGAAGAAGAGTGGATCGTCGACCTGAAGGATTATCTGCGCGGTGAATTGTCCAAGTTGACAAATGGTCAGGTGAAAGAATGTACCAAGATCGCGGACAGTTACGATGTGGACGACAATGGATTGCTGTATTACTGCCGTGATGTTGACCAAGACAGTGCCGATCGAGATCGACTAGCGAAACTGGTGATCCCTGAGTTGCTACAGCCGGATGTCCTTCATCACTACCATGTGAGTCTAGAAGGGGGACATCAAGGCATAGGCAGGACATACCACAAGATCAGGGCCCACTTTCACTGGAGAGGACTTTTTTGGAGCGTGCAGAAATATGTGGGCTGTTGCACGGATTGCGATACCGGAAAGGGCAGACCGATAATCAAGGGCCGATCGCCCGGAAATATCGAGGCTACTTACCCTTTCCAGGTGATAGCAATGGATCACATACCGTCGCTGCACAGATCGACGCGCGGCAACACTGAGCTACTGATCTGGGTCGACCTATTCACCGGTCTGGTGATTGCAAAGGCTAGTGCATCCCGATCTGCGGAGCAGATAGCCCAGAGTTATGAGGAATGTGTGTTCAGAAGGTTTGGCGCCAGAGAAGTTATCAGACACGATCGGGAACCCGGTTTTATGGCTGAGGTGTTCCGATCGTTCAATAACATGCTAGGCCAGAAACAGAGTGCGACGATGGCATATCGTCCACAAGCGAACGGATCGGCTGAACGCATGGTTCAGACAATAACAAGGGCGATCAAGATGTATGTGGCCGACCCAGACCAACGTGACTGGGATGAGTATGCAGAAAGACTGGTATTCGCACTCAACTCTTCAACCGATCGGGTCCGAGGAGAGACGCCTTTATATCTGGTGTATGGATGGGACCCTCGATCGACACTTGAAGTGGCGATACCGATCGGCTGCACTCGGACCTGCGATCGCGATGCCCGCCGTTGTCGTATGCAGGTCCAGAAGCATTATCAACACGCGAAGGTATTCGTCAACGAAAAGTAGCGTCAGGCCACACAAGATCGAGCAGATCGGAATAACGATCAGGTCCGACCTCACGGTATTGAACCAGGGGCGAGGGTATGGTTATACCTCGATCGAGTCAAGGAAGGTTATGCAAGGAAGTTGGCTCATATGTGGCACGGTCCTTTCCGTGTAGCAGAGCTGATCAGTGAGCATGCTGCCAGTCTGATCACTATAGGCACGGATTATAAAGTTTTTCCGATCGTGCATGTGTCCAAATTTAAAATGGTCAGAGAGTTCCCCGAAACACCCTGTCTGGTGGATGAAGCGGAGAGATTCAATTTTGATGAAGCTCTGCTGCCGGAGGACAGTTGGGAAAGGCCTTTGGAGGAGGAAGAATTCGAGGTGTAGAAGGTGCTAGATGTCCGATCGGTCAAGAAGACACGTTTCGGTCGCACCCACCGAGAATATCTGGTCCGGTGGAAAGATCATGATGAAGCAACTTGGATCGATGAACTTGATCTAAATTGTGGAGCACTGCTACGAGAGTTCGAGCGAGAAAGAGTCAGTCGGAATCGCTTCGCAGTGATGCAGACTCATGAAGATGCAGACCAAGACACGCAGTAGCACCGATCAGACCGATCGGTGTGAATATGTGTAAGGTCTGAATTATTGTGAACATATGATAAACTGTGATGAACTGGAGTAGTGGAGTGACGAACGTGATAATGATTTTCGCGATGTGGATTGAACTGTGTGTGATAACGAGTTGGTACAAGTTTGGAGAAAGTGATGAATTTTGGTCAAGCGACCAGGTGATCAAGAAGTTTGAAAGAATGATGACACATATTATGTATTATCTGGTCAGCTATTACCGTATCAAGATTCGCAATCACCCCACAGACGACCGATAGTCAGCGCCGGGTGATCTGCAATCTGGTCCTGGAACTGATTACGCCAAGGCTCCTTCCGATCCATCTGGATCAAGGCGTCCTTCAGGTCTGCAACTGGCTCGTCACAGCGGAAGCCGGGATACCAGATGCCATCCTCATCTAACGCCCCGGGGCTCTCGATGCGACGCTTGGCCATGTGAAGAAACACTGGATATAAGAAAACGTCGAGATCGCATTCGAGGACCAACATCCCTTCCAGTACAAACTGGCATAGGATCAGCCAGGCCTCGCCCGCTAGACTCCGGCGATGTTTCCGGAGCTTCCGATACAGGATCAAGTCTACGTCACGCAACTTCTGACCCGCGGGAAGGACGAGGTAATGGGTGGATTCCCATATCGCTTGGTAGTGGGCTGCATTGAAAGTCCGAAGTCAATCCAAGAGCGAATCGACCCAAGGAGTTGACGCAAATATCGAGTCCAACTTGGCGCTGAGCAACACCTCCCATGGCCGGTCTGCATATACCAGAGAGACCTGCGCTCCTGTAACCAGATCTGCTCGTCACGCAGATAGGTCAGGAGTTTTTGGAGCTGGAGGGAAGATCCAAAAGTCGGTTCGGGACAGAAACCGGACGAGACCTTGTTTGGTCAGGGCTGACCGGTGCAAGCTACCGATCTGCCCCGGTGACCACGGCATAGTGGCGTCGAAAGTCCGCGATGGAAGAGGTCGATCTCCAATCGATATTCCCTTCAATCGGGCGTGACGGCGCAGTCCAGATGTGCCAGGCTGGCAAGAAGGCACTGATCCGGGTGTTTCACGAGCCCGTGCAGTTTTGTAACTCTGGGAACTGATCGCCTGATCAGTCCTCGATGCAGACTTCATCGGAGCCGGACCTCGACGCCGATCGGACCGGGACTTAGATAACGCGCTGAGTGTGAACTCAGAATCTCCCGATCCGCTGTCCGTGTCCCCTCCGGAGGAGACCTCTGTGTTCTGGGTACGAACAGCACGGGGGCGCGAGGGCGCATGATATTTGGTGATGTTGGAAGTACCGGCTGTGGCCGATCTTGGTCTTGAGAGATGCGCCATCGTCTTGGCTTTCTTTTGGGGCACCACCCGCTTCTCCTAGAATTCGGAGTCGCGAGATATGCCCCGCGCCCCTGTGCCTCTCGACGCGTCCTTGCGTTTACGCTTGGAAGTTTTCTAAATCTTGGAGTGGCGAATTTTAGCCAATGGGTGACGTTGTCCTCGATCCTGGTGTAGGTCGACCAGAACGGCCGATGAAGACCGGTCCGTGCTGGAGCTAATAGCCGAACGCCGGTATAGCAAGTCGGTCAGCTGTTTGTGGCACTGCTCTACGGCAGCCCAACGGCGGTCTGACTCCTGGGTCCAAACGTCCGATTGGCTCTGGAAAGACCAGACCTTATCGACCTGACCCTTGACCACGACCTGTAGCTCGCTGATCTGCCGCTCTATGTCACCATGTTGGGTACGGAGTAGGGTCCGGTCGGACTGATCCTCCAACCTCTGTCGTTTGACCAGCGCGAGCTGTTCCCCGAGGTGTGACCAGTACGCTTCTAGGCGAGACAGATCATGCAGAGCGCCGATCAGCCCGTCCAATATAGGGCGGAGCTGATCGAAGTGGTCACGAGACTGTCGATCAGCCGCAAGCAAGGCGTCAACCGCTTGAGCGATGGCAGTGGGCAACCGATCTGCATACGAAGAGAGGTTAGGGCAGTTCTAAGGTGAAAATCGGATCGATCGACCTACCTCGCGCTGTTTGTTGGGTAAACTGGGCCCGGAGATGTGCGTTCTCGGCAAGAAAATCTTTAAACTGCGCAGCCAAGGGGGTCAAGGTGTCGACATCCTTCCGCAGCTGCAGTAACGATGCATTCTTGGTGGCCAGCTCCGACTGAAGGTCGCAGATGGTCTTTCGAAGCTGATCAGACCCGATCTAATGCCCATCCGGTCTGTCGGAACCTGGGGTGCTGCAAGAGCTGTCAGATCGGGTCGATCGGCTAAGGGAATCGATGTGTGGTGACTGGGCGCACAGGGAACCTGCAGGATCAAGCGTCAAGAGAAGTTACAAGGAGATCAGACGTACAAGGGGCGCATACCTGGTGAAGGCGGGGCCGAAGACCTGTCCATTGGTGGAATGCTGGTTGCCGTGAAGGTCAAGGAGGTCAACTGCTGGAGAAAGAATTAACTGGTGGTGAGATCGGGTCGCTACCGTTGCGCGGCTGCGACCAGACTCAGGGGCGGAAGTGGCGAAGCGAAGGCAAAATTTTGGTCACCTTCTGTCAACGGCGTGCCGATCAGCTGGTCAGCGATCGGATTGGTGGAAACAAGGGGGGCTTTTAAGCCTATCATGTGCAAGGAGTGTCAAGCACACGGATTTTGGTAAGTCACATGGCATTGCGTGTATTTTACATATTTTAGTGTTTGGTACATATTGGGACCGTAAGGTTAGTGGAAAAGAAGTAAATTGGTCTTGGATTGGAAAAGTGGCTAAGAGGTCCTAAGAGACTCTCTAAAAGTTTGGTTTTCTAAGTCTCCTTCGCACGTCGCGGAGTGTTTGGGGGCAGAGGGTCGAGTAATCCCCTCCTGCCCATTATACCCGGCCGGGGCGCGTCGCAGACGCATTTGGCCCGCCGGAAGTCTTTCGACAGGAGTATCCATTGGCTGAATTCTCACAAGTTTAAGTCACGTACGTTTGGAACGTACTAACAAGTGGATTGGTCTTTACTTGGAGATATCGTTTGTGGAATTCACGAGCATATTGGATCTTTACGTGGACATATTGGTTTACTATAACATTGATTGGAGTTTAGACCGGCTTTGGTCTTCTCTCATATTGGTCAGGGGCTAGATCAGTTGAGTGGTCTACCCTCTATGATATCGTAGTGGTTGGGTCCATATCGAGTGGACGGTCGACGCATTAGACTATACATATTTCAAGTGTAACCGGTCTACAAGTACCCAGGGTGAAGAGTTCCGCCCAGGGTACACCCCCCCAGTACGGTCTGCATACTATCAGACCCAAGTCAACCAGCGACACGATCCACCGAGTGTTGAACTAGCCCATTCCATCGGGTATACAAGGTGAGATGGCAACGCAAGATCAATCGGACCAGGCGTCTTCTGTTGATTATTGGCCGTCTGCTAGCAGCGGACGATCAGATCGGATCGCAAGCGAAGGTCCGCGGGGTACCCCCCCCCGTAAGTTGGAAGGCTGGGCACGATGGTGGTAAGGTTCTCGACACAACTGTGTTCGATTTTGAACTTGACTCCACCACAGGATTATCTTTTCGTTGGAATTTTGGATCAAGTACCGCAGTGGTACATCCATATTAGTACCTGCTAAGGTCTTCACTGAGCGACGGTCCACCGAGTGTGTAGCCACCCACACCAATGGGTACACAAGGTGAGACGCAAGAAAAATCGGAATCGGCGTCCTGCAATGCCAATCGTTCGCCGATCGGCACCCAGGCGAAGGTTCGCGGGGTACCCCCCACCCGTTAGTTGATCGGCTGGGCGCGATAGTGGCTCAGTTCCGGACACTTCGGTGTTCGATTTCGAACTGAACTCCACCAAACTTTAACTTTCCTACTAATACGCGAGTGCGCTAAGTCAAACACGAGAAGGAGACAGTTTTGTGCGGCAAATAGGTACATGCAGTCGGATGAACGAGTCACTGTCCATCCATGAGGTTTCGTTCATGATGACAGGAATGCCTTCCTCCACGCAGACGCCGGCATTTTTTTCCTTATCGTGAGTAATGGTCGCAACTTTGATCTATCAGCACGTGCCCCAAACATTGAGGTAACACGAACCATTTTTGATCACAAATGACTTGACTTCCATCCCTTTCATCGAGCGTGTTATCCGTTTTGTGCTCCTTAAATATGGTAATTTAATTCACGTTAACAATGTCTCCGGGTAATAGGCTGTAGACGTCGATCAGCTCACGAGGGCAGAGTTTACAGCATGATTCACGATCAGAAGCACTCAGGTGGTCTGTTAGTCGCCTTTCTTTACACAATATAGCCATCGTTCAAATTGGGAAGATTGGCCATAGTCGTCACTAAGCGAGCGCCTATCTCAATCACCTTACGCCATGGTAATCCAGTAGTGCTCATAGCTTTCATCTTTGATCTACTACTCGCATGTTTCCCTCCATTATCACGGCGGAGATTCTTCATACAATTTTCTGTCTGTGTTTTAGTCAGTCATCGCAACGTATGAGAAAACTTGTCTGCAAGTTCGGAATTGTTCTTGAGTAGGGAGACAACACCGTAATATGTTTTGCCATCAATGAATGTCACGAAGTATCGTTTGCCACTGAAGGTAGAAGTCGACATTGGTCCGCAGACGTCGCTATGTATGACTTCGAGTAGCTTCGTCGCTCAATTAGCAGAGCTGGTTTGAAAACGAACGAGTCTGTTGTGGAGGGTACAGCCATCACAAAAGTCCCAATTCTTGACTGAAGTCGACTCCTATTCCCATATTAATCTTGCCGATTTCATTGAGACCATCTGGACCGAGATGGCCAAGTCAAAGACGACAAAGGTAAGACTTGCTGTTTGATTGGTTTTCTGACGCTTTAACTGCTTTTGCTTCATCACATGTTTCATGTTTCATTTAAGGCTTGAAGAGGCCTTTTTGCTGTCGCGAAATCAATCATCCATTTCATGCCTTTTATTTTTGAAGAGCATCCATCCTTCGTAAACGTCACTGTTCCGACATCCTTGGTGAGATGTCCAACGGAGAACATATTTCTCGATCAATTTGGAATGTACCATACATTCTTGAACATTCCTTCTTTCGTTCCCTTTAAGAACTTCACTGACTTGACTATGTCTTCGCTACCGATAGCATGGACTAACCCGTCATCCGCGAGATGCACATCGACAGGAGTGAAGACCTTGCCGTTTCTTAAAAAAACTTTTAGAGCATGTAATATACTGCGCCGTGCCTGAGTCGACCAGTCATATTTCATTCGACATAGTGCATTTCGTATCACTAACCATGAAAAGATAGTCGTCCAAAAACTTCTTCTTTGGCGACGTTGGCGCGATGCGACCGATGCCGCTCAATGCTTTCCTGACCACGTGAAGGACGCTCCGAAATCCAATGGCCAACTTTTCAATATTGGTGTCACCCACCGGTCTTCTTTGCTGGTCGTCCTCTACGCTTATTGTCTCGTGTCATGAACACTTAACATTGAGTGACTTCTTCAAAAGCTACGCTTTTTCCCTTGCGTTTCATTTCTTCGTGAAATAGTCAAGACTTCACTAACACCCATGTGAGAGTGTAGGATATTGATATTGTCACCACACTGACGCTACCGGCCCTTCCACCTGTAGGCGCCTCCCGCCACCGACCGGCATGTCTCCCCACCCAGCCCTCACGTCTGGAACCTGGACACTGAGGATCAGGAGATGGACACCGGGAAGGAGCTGGAGATTCCCCCCAAGCCACTGACATGTTATCTTCCTCTCTCCCTCGCATGGCCGCCACCAGACACAGCAAACTCGCCTATGTATGACGGAAAGCGCCGACACCGGGGACTGGGAGAAAAGTCTTCACCGACTGTACGTGCCGACTTCTGGCCTTGTTGCTCTTGAGTCTGTCACTGTAGCTGTAGATGTCGCTTACCGACTAACACCTAATCGACTGCCTCCTTGGCAGGTGTTATTGAAGCGCCTCGCTCCTGTGCGCACTCAGTTGCTTGTGGGTCTCTCCCTGTCACATGCAGACTAACACCTCTTCTAGTGCCCCCATGGCAGTTGTTGTTGCAGCGTCTCGCTTCTATGCGCACTCCTAGAGCGCTAGAAGTGTTGCTCGCATACTAACCCTCGTTGACTGCCTCCTTCGAAGTTTCTCTTGCCGCCCTTTGCTGCTTGCTTTGTGCGCTCCTGTACCGCTGGAGGTGTTGCTGCAAACCGCCAGGACGTTCGACCTATTGAGGCTCGCTTTTCAGTACGTATCTGATCATTTGATTCCTTTCCATACGACCATACATGTCTTTGCTTAAGAATACATGTTTGGCATTGAAAAGCGCTGCTCGCACCACCACTGTAATCAGTACAAAGACAAAAACCCAGTCCACCTCCATCAGCCTTTCATTCGTTTAGGACATCTCGTTTGTAGTCCTTTCCAGGTGTGCTCCAGTCCTTCGGTCGACCCAAATCGGTCTTGCAACCCAGTTCTGCCCACTTGATTGCATCCGCATGCCACCTGACGAACGGTTTGCCAATGACTGTGGAACAATATGATAGCCTGCTGGGATAGCAAAGGAAAGTCGATGAGCAGATGCTGATGCCATCGCATCTTCTTGAAGGGTTGAAGAGAAATCGTTGGGATTTCCACAGGCACTGAAGGAGGCAAGGTCGCCGCAGCCTGGATGGAATTTGCTTTCAATGGACAGTGCTTAGAACTGCTTTGATGTTCTAATCCTCTTACAAGCTCCGCATTTGTCAATTCGCCTTTTTTTTGGGATTCAACGTACTCGAAACCTGATGGATCACGCCGCGTGAAAGAATCTTGCCGTATGCTAATTTCATCATTTTCGGCCATCGTTTCGATCGAGTGACGTCAGGCTCTCGCAATGATTGAGGGGATTAATGAGAAAGGTCATGCAAGTCTTCAACCATTACCTGCTTTTGGTGCATAGGCAGGTTGGCGAAGTTTGCTGATATTTGCTCCTAAACTATGGGGAGAGTAGTTTCGGTTCCGCAACCTGTGCGGATCGTTTTGGTGAAGATGCCAGTGTACGTCAAAGTGCAGTTCCAGTTGTTTTCTTTGAGAGATCAACTGGCGTAAGACATGCTTGCCTGTCAATCTGTAGCAGTTGCGTACACACACGGTGCGTCTAGCGCACAGGGGAAGACTTTCCTAAAGCGGCGATACGCCGCTACTTAGCCGATACGCCATTATAAAAGGGATTAGTAAGAGATCGCTCTCTTACTCGGGGCTAAGATTCCCTTGGTTTACGAGTTAGTATAGACTAACGCCTTGATACAAGGCTTCCCTTAGAAAGGGGGTAGTTAAGGGAAGGTATTACCTTTCACTACAACACTCACTGCGCGCGCGACCGGTCGAGGTCGTGTGCCTAGCAATCGTTAGCGTATTTTGTAAACTGATGTATATTTAATATGTAATTAGCCTAAATTAATTAAACTAATGTAACTATATGTAATACTAAGTAGAACTTATTCAATTCTTACCTATCCGAAATGTAATGTACACCATCTGTGTACCAACACGTGGCAGGCTGCCACGCCTCCACCAAGTGCTCCTGCCCTGATTGGTTAAAATAACCAATAGGTACAAACCTTTCGGCCCGGTCAATACTTGACCTCAACCGTTGTGTACTTATGTACACCACCTAACCAAATGTAACCCTGTTACATCCCCCCCTTCAAGACTATTGCTAACGCAATAATCAATTATAGTTGGAGAACTCCAACTGCCAGAACTTCTGGCTTACCATGAGCACTTTAGTGGTGCTGAGGATTCTCCTCGAGAAGAAGATGTAGACTATTCCTATAACTCGGAGGAGGATCCCTTGGGGATATCTCCCCAAAGGCTGACCGATCTGACAACGCCGAACGGCGATGTAGGCAGCGTAATCCTTTCCCCACGCGTGGGGAAAATGCACTAACTCGTGCGCCACCCCTATCAATTTCGAATGATACATCCGGGTCGCCGAAGGCGACTACCACCAATGAGCTAGACACGGCTCAGGAAGCCCAACATGCCGTACAGGCACAGAAAGGTCCTCGTGACCCTCAAAAGAAGGCTAAAACGAGGTAAAGAGGGGTTTAGACTCTCATATCCCTGTCCCTGCAGCTGTACAGCTGCGTGAAATCGCGCGCCGGAGACAACTCCGGGAAAAACTGCTCACGCCGAAGCAGTTCACTGTCACCTCGTACCGAGCGCGCCTCGGGAAACAGGCACGGGGTGCCGTTGTTGAGATCCTCCGAGAGGTTCCCTTCGTTCTCCTACGAGGAGAAGATGTCGAGGAGGCAGAGCGGACATTCCGCGCTTGGGCGGAAAGGGAGAAGCGTCTACCTAACTTTAACGAGCTGTACAACAGCTATTCCGAACGTGACGTTCGGATAGAGAGGGCGTTGGGCTTGTCGTTTGCCCAAGCCAAAGCGCTGGGGCGATTACCTTCCCCTTATTGCACACGCCCTGCTAGCGCTCCTGCCCTCGGTGTGGTGCCGGAGAGCAACGCAAACTCTGCATCTGCCTCCGGCGAACTCCCAACTACTGGGAGTGGAGGGGCTTCTTCCACCCCCTTAGTCGTTGACTCGCAGCGGGGTTCTCCCGCTCGAAAGCGTCAACTACTTCGCGGCAATACTTCCGCAGGGGAGTCTCGGACTCCCACGAACTCTGTGAATGTGGATAACCTTTCCACTTCACCAGATACCGGGTCTCACCCCGATGATGGCGTGGCGCCATCAGGCGCTCCACATTGTAATGTGGAATACCCTCCGAGTCGAGAACTGGAGGAGGAGGTCGCGCAATTGCGACGTGAGTTCCACGAGCGCTGTGATCGACACATCTGGCGCATCTTGGACGCCCAGGAGGGACTCCGCGACGAAAGGAGTGCGATTGACCGCATCGAGAGGCGGCTTGCCTCTCTCGAGTCCGTTGTTGCGGGGTATCGTAAGACACTAAGGCGCGTCGATACGAACTTATCGATGTGCTTTCGCACAGATACAGGGATGACATCATGGAATCCTCCCCCCTCAAGCCCTGGGACACACACACACGTGGCGTCAACGGAACCCTTGGATTCATTAATCCGTTCACGTAAAACGGGGTAAACCCCGTATAAGCATGGACCAAATTGTTGATAGCGAATTCGGCCATCGGAAGCATCTTACTCCAACTCTTTGGAGAATCCGGACATAAACTCCGGAGAATATCCTCAACAACGCGATTAACGCGTTCCGTTTGCCCGTCCGTCTGCTTATGATCCGCAGTGGACATGAGGAACTTGGTGCCCAGCGCCCTAAACAACGCTCCCCAAAACTGTCCCGTGAAACGGGGATCCCGATCCGACACAACGGAATCGGGTAGACCATGCTGTCGAAAGACACGGTCTCGGAGCACTTTTGCTGCTCGTTGTCCATCTATGGACTCTTGCACCGCCGCCAGGTGAGCCATCTTGCCCAAACGGTCTACAAAGACCAATATGCCGGTGTTTTCGGCCTTATCCTTTGTAAAACCGAAGATAAAATCCATGCTAATGGATTTCCAACACTCCGTTGGAACCGATAAGCTCGCCAAAGGCGCAGATGAACTTGCAGAGGGTTTTACCCTCCTTCTGACACGTCTTACAGGTGCGTATATACGCACCGACCCACTTTTACATATTGGGCCACCAATACAAAGCGCTTAAAGATCTGTAGGTCTTATACCGACCTAAATGACCCCCGGTAGGGGCGTCATGTGCCTCAAAGAGGACTCTATACTTCAGTTCCTCATTATGAGGAACTACCACCGCGGAGTGTCCTCCGCGCTCGTGCTATAAAATAGCAGACCGTCACAGTACCTGTAACGGTGTAAACGAGCTCTAGCTCGACTTGACAGGGTTGGCTCAGACGAGCCAATACCCTTTTCACCTAACGCGCGGATAAGCGCCGTACATTGTGGGTCTTTCTCATACGCCTGGCGTATGAGATCCACCACAGACGTGGTGACGAATTTCGCGTGAGCGAGCTCGTAATAGGGACGACGCGATAACGCGTCTGCAAGCACATTCTGCTAGACAGGTTTATAATTAACCTCAAAATAATACTCTGCAAAGAAGGAGAGCCAACGTGCCATCCGTTGCGAGAGATGAGGCGAATTTGTCGCTGTCCGTAAGGACGCGTGGTCAGTATAAACCACGAACGGCTTTGAGCCGAGTAGGTGAACCCTAAATTTGACAAGAGAACACTTCATTGCAAGTATCTCCTTGTCATGAACGGGATAATTCCGTTCCGCAGCTTTAAGCTGACACGACTCAAACGCAATCACGCGTTCTCGTCCCGCACCATCTGCTTGTAACAAAGCACATCCGATTGCGAAATTGGAGGCTTCGCAGACGACACTAAAAGGTTTCCCAGAATCTGGGAGAGCAAAAACGGGAATTTTTAAGAAGCTCCCCTTTCCGCTTCAAAAGCGTTTTGGTGTTTGGTTTCCCAACACCAATCAACATCCTTCTTAAGAAGGTCGGTTAATGGCTTCGCCATTTCAGTGTAGTTCTCGCTGTACTTGTGGAGATAGTTGGCTAATACAAGCTACTTCCGTAAATCTCTAAGATTTACAGGCGAAGGCCACCCCACAATAGCTTTCACCTTGGCGGGATCCGCCCGCACTCCATCCTTACCGATGAAGCATCCGAGGAAAGGAATTTCCTCACCACCAAAGATACATTTGGATGCGTTCGCATATAACTTATGCTCCCTCATACATTCGAGCACCTCTCGATGGTGTATCAGGTGCGTCTGAACATCAGACGAGTTGCCTTCCGCACGACTATGAACGAATATATCGTCGAAGTACGTCTGAGCGTACTTTCTATGAGGGCGGAAGAGTTGAGTCACCAAGCGATTAAAAGTCGCTAGTGCATTAGAAATCCCTTGTGGTATAACAAGCCACTCCCACAGCATACCACTAGGCGTACTAACCGCTGTCAGCGGAATATCGGATGCTCGCATGAGAACCTGATAATACCCATCCACCAGATCTAAGGCACTGTACACAGTACAGCCCGCCATATTGTTCTGGAGGACATCCTTCCGAGGAATCGGAGTCTGCATGGGTACAGTAGATTCATTCAGCTTGTTGTACGCATGCAAAATTCACCACTTTCCGTTCGGCTTACGAACACAAAACGTGGGAGATGAATGGGGAGACTTGCTCTCCCGTACCATCCCTGCCTCTTCTTTCCCCTTGAAGAATGTGTCGATGACGTCGCATTGCTCCTTGGGGAGAGGCCAGCCTCGTGACGCAGTATTTGGCTCCAGGAACCAAATTAATTTCATGTCGTACTCCCCGATCCGGTGGTAACCCCATCGGTGGGTTGTCACCAATGATATCTCCAAATTCCTTCAATAAGGAATGGTAAGGGTCCCCAGGATCCGCAAGGATCTTGTGGCCGCTTCGGGCATTCAATGCATGTTTGGTTTGCACCAAAACTGACTCGTCCATGGCGGAGGAGGAGCTCAACTCCTTTTCCGGACGTAATACGACAACCTCGTCGATTTCACCTGATTTCACAGCAGTCTCAAACTCGTTGAAGGACATCTCCTCCAACGACAACAGTTCGCCTACCCCAGGCAGCCGTTCGAGGCTTACGTCTTCTGTGACAACACCTGTCACACTGTTCAGCATCCGATAGGACTGCTGACTACTGGCCTCGGGACTCATCCCGGGACCCAGATGGGGGGAGTCAATTGTCCCATCTATTGGAAGCGCAACGCGCCTATCCACAGAGGTCTCTACCTCTACCATCGGTGACTCGCCGGTCTCACCTACAACGGCGTAGTCGAAATCATTTCCGACGTGCGAAAGAGACGAACTACGGTTTTCTTTGCTTGGAAGCGCCTCGTGCTTAACCACAGGGGTCTCTACCGTCCCACTGCAGTCGTCTCAAAGGAATCCACCTCTTTCAATGGCGACTCGCCAGTATCGCCTATAAGGGCGTGTTCGGAATCATTTCAGACGTGCAAAAGAGAAGAACTACGGGTCTCTTTTCTTGGAAGCGCCTCGCGCTTAACCACAGGGGTCTCTACCCCTACCACTGTAGTTACCTCAGAGGAATCCACCTCTAACACTGGCAACTCACCAGTCTCGCCGTTAACGGCGTGGGGATTAACAGCCAAATCCTCCTCGTCAAGGAACACTTCCTTTACCTCATTGGGACTGATCATCTCAGAAATCCCAATCTCTGGCATCTCACGCCAGTATCGCTTTTGCGATCGAGCATAGGTGGGTTCATGACTCGCCAATGCTTCACCCGACCGCGAGTGCGTTAAGCCAATGGACTTATACTTCCAGTATATCCATGGATCGTGGCGTTCCAGCCACTTCATGCCCAGAATGAGTCCAAATCTAGAACTATGAAACGTTCTTAGCTATCGAAGTTTGCAAACTTCAGCTTAACGTCAATCGAGACATTGGGTACAGAAACCTATACGCCCGTCGCTAGACGGGCCGTGACAACGTCACGAGAATGTGCCTCTAGGGCCTCGGCATACAGCCTACTCTTCTCAACAGAAGTCCGTCTGACATAATTGTCAGACGCTCCAGAGTCTATCAAGACTCTCCAAGGCTTATCAAAGCCTTCACGTCCGTAAGGACTACCAGCAAACCTGGCTGGTACACCAACTCGGTGCTAGAAAGCACCGCTTCCCTCGGGGCTTTGTGCTGTCGTCCCCTACCCTGGGGATTAACATCAATGAGGGGTCCCCCAGTAGGGCGCCCTGCACCTACTAGGAGCCGTCGTTTCCCGACGGCTTGGGAGAGGGCTTCTTACCTACCCTCGGCCTCTTAAAGCGAATATCTCGCTGGGAGTTCCGCGGATTTCTGTTCCGCAGATGATCCGTGCTTCCACACAGGAAGCATCTTAGCGGCATGGGCCGCTGCAGCATTGCAAGGAGTTCCGCTTCGAAGCCCTTCGGAAGGGAGTAGGAGTAACTCCTAGCGGGAGGTTTCTAATCCGCTTCGAGCTGACTTAGGTCCATGGGTTCGGGACCCACCTTAAAGGAACGAAAGTTCCTCTCGACGTTGAACGCCATCTTAAACGCCTCCCCCAGGGATTGGGGTCGGCATCGGAACAGTTCCGAACGTGCTGGCCCTTCTTTCAGGCCTCCCATGAAGACGGGCATGGACACATCGTCCTAATACGCCTTCGCATACATCCCTTCCAACAGGTCTTCAGTTCTTCGACGTATGTGTCCAAGTCCCTAGCGCCCTGACGGCACCTCAAAAACGCCAGCTGATTCTGGAAACCAGATCAGGCGTGGCTTACATGTCCATAAGCTTTTGATTAAGGACTTCCCAGTTTGGGAACACGTCTGTGACCACATCCGGACACGTAAACGCCCATGTACGGGCTTTACCCGTAAGATGGGCAATGCAAGTCCCACTTGCAAGTGATCTGCGATCACATTTGCTGTGGCGAAGGCCTTTTCGACCTCTCCAAGCCACACATAGAGGTTATCACCCTTTTCACCGGTGAATTCCTTTATCTTAAAGGGCAACGGGTGGCGCACCCCCGTGGGCGTGGAATGACTTCCACTAAAACTCGCCTCATGGGCGATGAGGGCATTGACCCTCGCCTTTACGGCTTCAAGTCCCTGCTCCACTAGGAGCTGCATGCCTTCTTCATCCAGTATGGATAACAGCCTATTAAAGGCTTCCTGCTGTTGTTGGGTGAGTGAACACGAGCAAGTGATAAACAGAAATGGAAATACGGGGAACTTGTATTAGAAGTACCACGAGTGTTAACCTTTCCCAATCGTCCTGAATCATCCTTTGCAGAGGATGCCACAGCCTACCAACACAGGTGTTGGATTGACTACAAGTGCTACCAGATGTAGCCGGTGCGTACACGCACGGTGCGGCTAGCGCACAGAGGAAGACTTTCCTAAAGCGGCGATGTGCCGCTATTTATCCGATACGCCCTTATAAAAGGGCTTAGTAAGAGATCGCTCTCTTACTCGGGGCCAAGATTCCACTTTGGTTTACTAGTTAGCACAAGCTAACGCCTTAACACAAGGCTCCCTTAATAAGGGGGTAGCTTAGGGAAGAACTTCCCTTACGCTACTAGACTCACTACACGCGCGACCGGCCGAGGTCGAGCGTCCTGTAGTCTTTGAGTGAAATGTAAACTGAATGTATATTAGGGGGTGTCAAACCTCGGGTCAACCAGAAAAATATAAGTATTTTTTACCCCAAATAATTTGAACCTGGGGTTTTCCTTATCGACCCTTACAAACCTTGAGTGCCCATCCTATAAGACGGGGGGAGGGGGTTGGATTAACTGTTATCGGTGCTGGCGTACACGGTGGCGTAAACAACCGCGGAACAGAACACCCTGAGAACCTCACAACCACACACAACCATACAACCATGACACGTCCGAAAGCGACGGCGGCCGGAACCCCGGCGTCGGGTGAAGCATAAGATAGCAAAGAATCAGCGGTGCGCTTCAAAACAGAGCACTTTTACTTCATGCTGCAGTTGTTTAGTTTTCGGGCTCGATTACTCAGAGTTTTCGTGTTCGGTTACTCGGAGTTGTCGGTTCGATTACTCTAATCGTATCGGTCACCTCCGGAGGCGACCGATAACTTTTATAGGTACAAATAATTCTAATGGAACCCCGTCTAATCGTATTCGAACCCCCGGTTTATCGCCTAAAAATTTCTGAGGTTTGACACCCCTATTTAATATGTAATTAGCCTAAATTAATTTAAAATAATGTAAACTATATGTAATACTAAGTAGAACTTACTAAATTCGTACCTAGCTAAAATGTAGTGTACACCACGTGTGTACTAACACGTGGCTGGCTACCACGCCTCCACCAAGGGCTCCTGCCCTGATTGGTTAAAATAACCAATGGTCCAAAACCTTTCGGACCGGTCAATACTGACCCCAACCGTAGTGTACTCATGTACACCACATACTAAATGTAACCAGCATGTAACCCTGTTACAAAAGGGAGAGCAGTGGTTGGTCCAGTCTGGGGACAGACGATGAAGTACCGTCACATTTTCGTCGTCCAGTCTGGACCCCAAGATCGATCAGCGTCACGTCGTGCCGAATGGAAGGCAAGAAACGGCAACAGATCGGACCCGGATTCGCCGTACACGAAATGCACTCACTGCGGGTCAACCAAGCATGATGATCGAGGATGCTGGCGAAGAATTACGTGCAAGAAGTGTGAACACCGTGGCCACTTCACCGACCACTACCTATTTGGATGTTAAGAATGTGGATAGATCCATGACGATGGTCAATGCAAGATGGAGCACTTCTTAACCAGATGCTCAAGTGGTATGTTCCCGACACACAAGCGGAAATGTTGCCGCCCGATGTCGAGAAGATGTTAAACTAGATCGCTCGACAGGTTGGAATATGGATCGAGCTGAGCAATCTGCGTTTAGCATCTATGCATTCGTTGAAAAAAACAGCGCTACAACGGCAAAAAGGATAAGCGACGGGAATCATTCCGTTTACAGTCTTCCGGCTGATGAATATTCCCGATCTAAGGTCGTCATGCAGTTGGATCTTCTGCCCGGCAAATCGCGCGGTTACTGGAAATATCACGCTCCCGACAAATGCTTCAAGCAGGCGAAAGCCTATGGGAAGATTAATAACGAGAAGGCCACGATGCTGTTTGACTCTGGTGCAGAAGTCTCAATTATCGACTCCGCCTTTGCTCATAAGTTTGGATGTCAGATCGACTATTCACTTAAGCAAGAATTCATTGGAATCGGCGTTCATTGGTATACTTTTTCAGCGCCTGGGTTGGTAAGCTTGTCGGCCAAGACGCATTACTTGGTATGGATTTTATGGTGCCTGCAGACATACGCGTCGATCTATCGCATGGAGTGCTTACGCTTACAGACGAAGTCCAGATTTAACTGGCTGGTCGACGCCCCCTATACGGATCGCGAACTGATCTCGTGAGGTGGGGCCAAGATATCACCATTGCGGTGGGTCGATCAGCAGATATATCGGTGGGAAAGGACTTTCGGACAAAGAAGCTGTGGGTGATCACTGGGTACCGACGTTTGTGGACGGTGGAGATCGAATCGATCGCGTACGAGTTACTAACATCGGTAATAAACCGCTGGTGTTAGGCAACGGTACGGTCGCCGGTATGTGGCTGGCTGAAGGAAAGGTTCCGTGGAGGATGGGATTCCTTTCGATCGAATCAAGACGTTATATGCAGTGGCAAAGCTTTGCGCAGAAGGCCAACATCGATCGGATCGGCTACGACAAGTCAGCCGAAGAAGACCTACCACCTCGGACGGAAGGGCCAGATCACTTAGCGATCAGGATGTGCCAGAGGTCACCATCACAGTCACCCGATACAGTTGACTTGAAGGCAGATGTGCCAAAAGTCGTTAAGGCAGTTGTATCGCAAGATCGGGTGACAGTGGAACTGACGGCAGATGGGGAAGATCGCGATGTCGCTGGAGATGAGTATGGTGATACATCCACTCAAGTCGGTGCCACAGAAGTACAGCCCGTAGACGGGGGTCAGTATTGCCCGTTCACATGGGAGGATCGAGCGAGATCGCCTTACCTGATGACCTGTCGTGTATGCACGGGGGCTGTTGATGGATCGGCGAAACCGATCCGGAATGTATTCACCCCACCTGAAGTGCTAACCGATCCGCTCGAGACGACTATGGATGACCCGCAAGTTGCCAACATCCCCGATCGAACCGATCAGCCCAAGGAATTAAGATAGAAGAAAAAATACTGGCTGATCGGGAAGGGCGCTGCTGATGTCGACAGTTATGATGCCTATTCGACCGCCCATTAGGATGACAGATCGACCCAGAAGACATATTGTGACCAAACGCACCAAGAACACCCGATCCACTTGGATGATCGCAAGGAAACAATCGGGATCGGTGAACCCGATTTTGATTATGACGATCTGACGAAGAAGTCCGAACGAAACCAACAGAATCATAATTGTTATGGGACGACGTGGACTTACGAAGTGGGAAAACAAGATTCGCAATAATGCAGATCGGGTGACACTGATCTGCTCCAGATAGGCAGTATCGATCTGCTACAGATCAACAATACCAACCGGTGTGAATTTGTGATGTTTATTGTTATTACGACTACGGGTGTGTGGAGAATTGTGATGAATGGATTATATTTCGGTGATTACAAAGTGGCTTAAGGTTGCGGATGAATTTTTTTGGTGACAATGATGACGGATCTTTCGATGTGGATATAAGTGGATGTGGCAAGGGTGGACCTTGACTAACGGGATTAAAACCAAGACAGATGATACGATCGAGTAACCAAGGAGGAAATTTTATTGATGATTAGTGCATGAATTATTGCCCTATCGGCGCTTAGTTAGCTTTTGCGATCACCTCATAGCCGATTGACAGTCATGGCTGGGTGATCTGTGATCTTCTCAAGAAATTGGTTGCGCCAAGGCTGCTCCTTGTCTAGCGGGGTCAGGTCGTCCAGCAGGTTGTCAATTACGTTTTCGCAGCGGTATCCGGGTTACCAAGCTCCGTCTTCAATCAGATCCCCGGCTTTATTCGCGCACTTCCTAGCCATATGGAGGACAATGGGGTATGGGAAGACATCAATGTCACATTACTTTGCCCACATGCCCTCCAACACGAATTGGCAGATCGACAACCAAACTTCGTCCGCCCGACTCCGACGTTGCTTCCGATGTTTCTGGAACACCGCGAGGTCCTTGTCTGCTTTTACCTGCCCAGCGGGAAGCCCAAGTTAGTGGGTCGATTCCCAGATCGCTTGGCAGTGAACTTTGTAATACTACTCAAGACGACCCACGAATGAGGCAACCCATGGAGTCAGCGTGAACGTGACGCTCAGATCGCGGCGCTCAGCAAAACTTCCCATGGCTCGGCGTCATACAGATGGGTGACCTGCGATCCGGTGACAAGATCGGGTCGCCACACAGTTGAATCTGGTTTTCTGACCGCCGGTGGGAAGAGTCAATAGTATGGACGGGACAAGGTTCGAGCCAGCTGTTGCTTGATCGGAGCATATCGACGCAGCAGATCGATCTGCCCCGGAGACCATGTTGTGTTGACATTCAGATCCGTAGTAGGCGGAGGCACGTCAGTCTTCAGTGCCCCTAGCGATGCGTGACGATATAGGCCGGAAGTACCGGGAAGAACAGTTATCTTGGATGCCTCAACAGCCGGCTTCGATGATTCTTGGATGTTGTCACCTTTCGGACGCATCACTTGATCTGCCCCTTGGGTTGACGTTTCGACCGTGGAAGCATATCAGCGACGCTGGGTGGATCGGGATCGCGCTAGAGCAGATGCTAGCTCAATTTTAATCCGTTGATCCACCCTCGGAGTCCGAGCCAGACGAAGCTAATGCTGACTTGGACTTACCTACAGCTGGTGTCGAGAGCGCTTCATTTTTCGGGGTCTGTACTGGCTTGGATGGGTCCCTTGTCGCATGCAGGAGCTTTGTAGGTGTATTGGCTTTCTTCCGGGGCACCACTGGCTTATCCTCGTAGTCTGGATCATCCGATATCTCCCGCTCCCTCGCATCTCTTGACGCACCCTAGCGCTTCTAGCTGTGTGCGCGAATTTTGGGGGGTGGAATTTCAGTCAATGAATGGCGAGAATTTCCGCCCGAAATTTGTTGGGAAATCGCACCACCTGATTGCGCCTGTGAGTCCGCGAGGGATCTCGATGCTACTACGCGAGGATTGAGATCGGGGATCAGCGACTTGAATAGGAACGTAGCCAACTCATCACGGCATCCGCAGACGATTCCCCAGAGTCGATTCGACTCTTGGGTCCAAATGCCGAGATGATATTTAGAGGCACCAATTCTTCCGGAATAGTCATCGATCGTGAGCTTTAGCTCAGCGATATTCCGATCCATCTCGAGTCGTTAGGAGTATACGACCGACCGATCACCCTGAGGCTCCGAGCATTGTCGAACGAGCACTGCCTTGCAGCTCCTGAAGACGCGATCGGTTGATCTCGAGACGACACAAGTCGTGACGAGTGCCGATCATCCCTTCCAACATCGTTTGGAGCAGATCGAAGTGACCGTACACCTGTCGAACGGTGTCAACAAGTGTCTGCACAGTCGGGAAGACATCGATCACCAGTGGATCTACATAGAGCAAGAAGTGAGGATCGATCTAATGTGGATTCATCAGTGGAATGGCGTACCTGATCTGTTCTGTTGCGGGACCAAGGCCTTGAGACGTTTATTCTCGGCCATCAAGTCTGAACGATCCGCTTGTATAGCGTCGATCAGCTTGGAAAGTCGTTTGGAATCTTGGAGCATTTTATGGAACGCGACTTCGGTCACGGTATGCTTTTCGAGCGCAACTCTCAATTCCTCCCGGAGCACATCAATGGTTTATTGGGACCGATCGACCTTTACTCGGGACTCATCTTGTTCTGCGATGAACTGAGTGTAACCCGAGTCGTCCGAATAGTCCGATCGGTTAGGAGTTTGAAGATGCGGGGAGTGCGAGCGCCGATCGACTATGAAGATAAACGTTAGTGGAAATGTGGCGATCGGAAGTCAATTGGATTTACCTGGTACATTGTACTCGGAAGATTGCATGGAATTTGAATATTGTTTGTGAGATCGGGCCGCTACCGTTGTGCGGCTGCGACCAGACTCAGGGGTGGCTGTGGTGAAGTGCAATTAAAAATTTTCGACCGATTTGTACCTGTGTACCAGTTTTCAAGGCAGATCGATCGGGTTGGCTGAAAGGACGGAGTATTTTGGGCCCATTGTTCTTGAAGTGTTTTGTACGCGGATTTGAGGTAAGGCACACGGTTTACATATAGTTTACATATTGGATATTAGATACAGTGTTCGTATTTACATCGGGTTGCGTAAATCGCCAGTGGCTCAGATCTGAGTCATTGGGAGCGGAGGGTTAACATGCTCCCCTCACGCTTATTAAGCCCGTCCAGTACAGAGCTCCACCAGAAGCCCCACGACAGGGAGCACTCATTTCGTTCGCTCACCACTCAAGTTAGACCCCGATCAAGGGAGGCAAGTTATTTTTTGGCTGGGTTACTCATCGCAATCTGCGATCAAGTCCCAGGAATTGGCTGGATTACTCATCGCGATCTGCGGTCAAGTGCCAGAAACATTTATTGGCTGGATTACTCATTACTCTGCAAACAAGTGCCAGGATTTACTATTGGCTGGATTACTCACTGCCTCGGGCGGTCAAGTTCCATATTTAACCGCATTCGGAGTGAAGATTTCCCCTTCATTTGCAGATCGGCTAGTTCGCATTATCTTTCGTTGGAATTTTAGATCAGTCCCCTAGAAGTGGTACACCCATATTAGTACCTGCTAACGTCTTCACTGAGCGACGGTACACCGAGTGTGTATCCACCAACACCAATGGGTACACAAGGTGAGACGCGTGATGAATCGGACTCGGCGTCCTGCAGTGCCTATCGCTCACCTGATCGGCACCCAGGCGAAGGTCCGCGGAGTACCCCCTCCGTTAATTGGTCGTCTGGGCACGATGGTGGTTCAGTTCCGGACAACTTCGGTGTTCGATTTTGAGCTGGACTCCACCACAAGCTGAAGTTTTTTTTTTTGGAATGAGATCCAAGACACACTAAAGAGATTGATTGTAACAGGATAGTTGCTACTGGTTTATATGTAATAAGTGCTGTGTTGGAAGGTGAATTTAGGAGTGAGTTTGAATGGTTTAGAGTTAATGTCGGAGGGAAAATGTAGTGATACAATTCAACTTTGGTGATGCAAAGTATTTTAAAATCATGGAAGCTAAGTAGAATAAAAAGGCTACATAACATATTGATAGTTCAAGCTTTCGCTTGGTTTAAGTCGTGTTTTGGAATCTCTGCGAGCACCGTATTTTCCAGATGGCGCCCTTGTACAGCTCCAAAACGCCCTTGTCTAGTAGAATGGAGATCTGGGTAGTTGATATGTAGAAGTTACATGTAGCCACTTCGGAAATTTTGACTAAAATGTATATTCATGAAGATGAAACCTCATTGGCTGAAATATGCATAAGGACTTCCAAGTTAGAGATAAAATTTAACTTTTAGCAATATTATTTGGAAAGCGCTATTTGCCCCCCCCCCCCAAAAAAATATTTCCATGGATCAGCCAATCAAATTTTACTCCGATGCATGGTTATTTATGGTTATTTTATACATTAGTTCGTCTTCGTCCTGTTCAGTAGGTTCGAGCGTGTGTGTGTGTGTGAGCTACGCTAATCCGACTACTTTCATCTCTACAGCCCACGAAGCTTGGTATTATGCCGTGTTATATAAAAAATTAGATTTAAGATCTGACTTATTTGTAGCTTTTGTTTTGGGGAATGTTAAATCGCCCCCCCCCCAAATTGTTAATTCGCCCCCCCCGCCCATTTCTACACATCCAGGATGTGTAAAGAACAAGCTTCTTACTACGAGGGGATTGCCAAAAAAAAACAAGTTGATGACGTAATACGCATTTGATTGGCCATCTTTCACGCATATGCGCCACTTTTGCAACTATACACATTGTATGCAAGCCGTCACAGTGCCGCTCTTTCTGCGTTGGAGTCACCCTAATTTGCTGAATATTTACGGGAGCTACCTCCTGAGGCAGATGTGAGCCGTTTGAGGCGCTATTTAAACATTCCAGTGGATCGGATTCCGCGCTTAAAATTGCTTCTTCAAGAGCTGCTCGGATGTACACCACCTGAATATGTAGACTTCGTACCACTCCAATCAGCGATTCAGATTGTGGATCGGGTCGCGAACAAGATCAAGTAGATTAGTGAGATCCATGAGAATGCACTTACACTAGTGAGTGTAAGTTCAAAGGTAGGAATGGATCTCTCTGGACGACACTTTGTGCGAGATGGCATGATGCACAAAGTGTGTCGAAGCAAGGTGAAATTATACTACTTTGTGCTCCTTGAGAACGGTAAGTAATTCCTTCCTTTCACCCGTATTTTGGATGCTCTACTGATCACAAGGCTGATTGTGTATGGTTGTTGTCTTAGCTATGGTATATGTGTAATGGATGACGCAAACGCATATGGTTCAGAGACACGAATGGTGACTCATCTCTTGAATCATAGTGCAACTCTTTACATGTTACCAATTCTAGATTGTTCCATTCTAGAACATTCGAAATAGATGTAGGGTCTCATGTAATCGAATCTCACTTTTTCATTTCTCACTATATCACCCAGTTGCCAGTGTCGAAGTTGCTAAAAATTACAGCTTATGAGTCCAACAGCTCCCTCCAGCATGAACAACGACATTCTGACTGACGGCAATTATTTTATGTGGGAATTTCGGCTCGGATGGCCCTAGCAAGGAAGGGTCTTGTGGATCACATTAATTTGACACCGGAGATGGCGGTGGCGCATTTGGAGAATGCTGAGTGGAGATCTACTGATTACAAGGCGTTGGGCGTCATTGCGAAGATGCTTAGTCCTCCATATCAGTTGATGATTCGTAACGCTTCGTGTGCAGTGGAAGCATGGATTATTTTACGGAAGTTTCACGTGAAGCGTAGTCTACACTATCGTGTTCGACTACGTAGAGAACTTCATGAGTTTATGATGACCCCTGGTGATAATATAATGGATCATCTTTTGAAGTTTGATGACATATGCATGCGTTTGGCGGAGGTTGGTAAAATGATGATGTGGAAGATGATGAGCGGTTGATTGTTTTGATCGGAAGCCTCACTCCTTATTATGATGCCATTGTGAAGATTATTGAGGCTCGGGGTAGTATGGATTTATATGAGGCCAAGGAGATGTTGAAGTGTGAATATGAAACCATCCACAAGCGTGAGCGACAAGAAATGGCGTTCAAGTCATCATTGATGCGTAAACAAGGACGAAGTAGAGATGGTGGTCATGGGCGCAACCACGGCAAAGGTGGTTGTGGTAGTAACTGCAATAAGCGTCAAGACCATATTCAAGGTAAATTCAAAGGTCGATGCTTCGAGTATAATGAAATTGGCCACAAGAGAGACACGTCTCCAAAGCGAAAGGGTGGTATCAAGCATGATGCCAGGGAGACGTTTGTATTTTCGGTCACAGATGACCAAGATGACATGAATATGTGGTTGCTGGATAGTGGAGCCAGCTCACATATGTAATTTGACCGTGATGATTTCGTTGACTTTCGTACTGTTGAGGATGGTTTCAATGTTTTGGTCGCGAATGGTGAGAGGCTCCCAGTATGTGGTATTGGATCAGTGGAGTTACAACTATCGAGTGGCAATACAGCATATATACGTGATGTGTTGTACATTCCAGGGGTAGATAGAAAATTGCTTCGGTGTCAGCATTAGCAGCCAAGGGTGTAGAGACACGATTTACCAGTGTAGAATTTTCACTCTGGTTCAATGGGAAGAATATTGGAAGCGGCCGACGTATGGGAAAATTGTATGTGCTTAACATGGTTAGCATACAACATCCTAAAATGAGTGAAGTTAACATGGTTACTGAATCGGAAGAGGGACTGTGGCATGCACGACTCAGCCATGTGGGTGGTGACAGAGTCTCGCGAACGAGTGAGTTTGTAGATGATGTTCCTAATCTGAACAGGGAAGTTGCTTCTAATGTTCCATGTAAAGGTTGTGAGTGTGGTAAAATGACGGTAGAGAAGTATGCGAGGGCTTCGAATAGTGTGGTCGAGACCGATGGACTGCTTGGTATTATCCATGCCGATTTTATGGTTTCCATCAATGTGCAGTCCAAGAGTGGTGCGCGATTCATTTTGGTGTTTGTGGAGGATTGGTCCAGATATTTTCACGTATATCTGCTCAAATCTAAGACTGAAGTGGCTTTCAAGTTCATTGAGTACACTAAGATGATGGAACGACAGACGGGCAAACGTCTTAAATGCGTGAGGACGGATAACGGAAGCGAATTCTGCAACAAGAAATTTGCTGGCTTCTGTTTGCAGCATGGTATCCTCCACCAGACTAGCGCTCCATATTCCCTTCGGCAAAATGGTATTGCAGAACGCGCAAATTGATCTATTGCCGAGATGGCACGTGCGATGATATATTATCAACACTTGGATTGTGAATGGTGGGGTGAAGCTTTAATGACAGCTGTCTACACGATTAACCGGCTGTCCAATTCAGCACGTGATTACACAAATCCGTATGAATTAGTATGGAACGCCAAGCCATTGATGTCACACATGCGTGCGTTTGGATCTCGTAGATTCGTATACGTCGACTCATCCAGGCGCAGCAAATTTGATCCCAAATCACATCGGTGTATTTTTCTTGGATACGCTGAAAACTCGAAAGCGTACCGTGTGTATGACATTGATGATCAACGTATGGTGGTATCTCGAACGATTGCTCTTGATGAACGTTCCCCTGCGAAATATGTTCCAGTACCAATAAGCAGTCTTTACAGTATATATGGTCGACATTGGATGATGATTTCGATCGTAAACATACTCCAAAAGTAAAGTCGAACCAAGATGACCAAGATCAGGTGATGCAATCACCACCACTAACACCTTCAAAGTTTCAATTATCCGGCTGGCCCACAAGCGACATTCGCGGGCCTCAAGACCTCGACTGAAGACTACCCCTCTTCGACACGCCTGCGACATTCCGCCGCGTGTTCTTGCAACCACGTCCCCTTCGACGCTTCTCAGCCACCCGTTCACCATGGCCCCCTCCCATCCACGTGGCAAGCCCGCGCCGACCCCTCTCACGGAGTACCGAGAGAAGTTCGGGCGCCCGACCCGCTACGTTCCCACTGACAAGTTCTTCGCTGCGTTTGAGGAACTTCGTCAACGCGACGCGTCGCCCAGAAAATCCGTATGCTGGCTCTCCCAGAAGTGCAGCGTGCCCGGGTCTCACCGACGAACAAGTTCAAACTTTTATACCTGCTCCGAAGATCGCTAGCACGTGCGATCGAAGACATACTCCATGCGATCAACCGCGAGACGCAGTCGCCGACCTGGGACGGCGCGCTCAACTCGCTCTGCGACTCCGTGTGTGTACGGGGCTATGGCATCCGGTTTACGTGCACTAACCGCGATATCGCGATAAACTCGGAGGCACTGTGGTCTCATGAATGGGAGCGGAGCTCATCGTGAAGCCGTACAGCGTCTACGAGCGCCTGTGACGACGACGAAATTTACGACTACTTCGTCAGTCTGGGTCTACATCCTATCATCGCGCCGACGCACCAGGCCGGTACGCTGATGTCTCGTTACCGCACCGTGTGGTTCCCGCAAGTCAATGTGCCGGATGCGCTATTCATGGACGGCCAACCGCTACGTGAGATCCATTTCGCGGGTTTCGCAAATCCTTTCTATGTCCAGCACAAGAAGCGCGTGCTAAACCGTGTTGTTCCGCCGTCCATTGTCGCTAAGCGCGCTGCAAACGAGCAACACGCGGGAAATCCGAGGCGGAGGCCAAGCCGGAACCCCTACCAGGTGCACCGACGCCACAAGCCTCGCCAGCTCCGGCCTCTACTGCTCCAGACGCCGACGGTGGTAGTTCTGACGGTCTCATCATTCTCGAGAGACCTTCTGCTACCGACCAGGTGCAAGAATGGATCAAAATCAGCCGTCATGCACAGTGCTCGGAGCCAACCTTCTCTCAGGCGTCACAGACGGTGAACTTCGTCGCCAAACCTTTCGACGATGGTCGTCTGGTCTTTGGCTTTCCAGTCACGCCCACAGGGTTTGAACTGGGTTTCAGTGAACACGACGACGAAGACACCGCGGTGGATGCAGACTGCGTCGTTTACGTAAATGATGACACGGTGAGTGCCACCCCCACGACTACCCCACAAGTTACTGGAGCCCTTGTGGTCGCTCGATCAATGCTGGGCCCCAAGACCAACTCGATGAAGCGCTCGACCTACCGCATGAAAGCGCGTAAGGTGGCCAAACAACTACTTGACAGCTGTGAGCCTGAGGATCGTGTGGCATTTATGATGGACCAACCATGTGCGTACGCGCCCACAGTTCACGCGAGTCCACCCGACATGGCCCAAGTAGAGCTGGAGCACGCACTACTTCGACTTTACAGCGGCCGCCCTACATCCAAATACGGCCCGGATTGCAGCCTTATGCGACGTCTGCGTTGATTACACGAAACAAACTGAAGCTCCCTCGACTATTCTGACTGACCAGCTGCCTGAAGAATCAGACCGTGACCTGGCTCTATCTTACGCCCGTATTGACTAGTTCTTGCGCACGCACGATCCCGACATCTACTATGACCCAGTTAAGGTGGCAGCTCTGAGTGGCGGCACGCCTGTGACGTTTCTACAATACTGCCACTTCCTGCTCTGGTCTGATCAAACGCTGGCGACGCTGTGTGCGTCAAAACTAGGTTCGGACTAATCTGAGTTCCTTAGTGCTCCTATCAGGGACGCAATGTCGATGGTTCTTGATGATCTTGAGGCCGTCCCCTCAGACGACAACGACTCCGTGGCCTCGTCTGATCATTCTTCGTCTACGGATGAACCTGTTGCACAGACAGCGGACGATACCATGAGCTCCGGCTCCAACGAGACCACTCATCTCTAAGTCCCCCTGGTCCCTCTCTGGGCTGTCCATGAATATTAATGGACTGAACGCGCCCAAGTCGTACAAGAAAAGTATTCCATTCAAGCGTATGTTTGATCGCTTGCTTGCCAAGTACCAACTCCTCGATTTTCAAGAAACAAGGTTTTCCAGAGCCGACAACATCAACACTGCAAAACACTTCATCCATGTATCAGACTCGAAGGCGCGCGATTTCTGGTCCAACCGTAACAAAGCGACCTTCAACTTCCGCAATGGGGTTGGAGTCGTACTATCTGGAGCTCATCCCTTCACGGACGTGGAAGATGTGACCTCTAAGTACGCAGGTGACGAGCAACTCACTCGTCACCTTGTATTGGATGCGCGAATCGATGATTTTCGGGTTTTCATTCACGTTGTCTACGCCCCAGTACAGCCAGCGGATCGTAAAAAGTTCTTTGACGCTCTACCCACCCGTTTTCCGGAGGAGGCAGAACACATTGTATTGGAGATCTTAATACACCGCTGGACCCCGTTACTGGATGAACGAACGCCGGATCGTCGGGATCAAGCGCGAACGGAGATCCAGCTTGGATGCTGGATCTGGGAGTACTTGACACGTAGATGCTTACTTTCCCGGACCGTCGGCAGTTCACGGGAAAAGCAGATACCCGTCGGATCGATTATTTCTTGATCTCAAAGGGCCTCCTAGAGACATACTACGTTGGGTCGCGATACCTTACAGACGAACGGTGGTTTCACGAAGACCATCTTCCGGTGGAATTTCAACTCAAATCCCCCTCGATGCCCGAATCCAAGAAGATACCCTGGAAATGCCCGCGGTGGCTGCTCGACGTCCCCATTGTCAAAGAAACTTTGGAACATACCCTAGAGAAACTTTTCCAACGTATCCGACTCTTTCCAGGTTCAAATACAGAAGCACTGCTAGATGAGCACAAGCGTGCCAATCGCAACTTTATCCGCCAACTTCAGCGGGAGCTGAAGAACAAGGACGAAGATAGACGCAAAGAACTCCAACGGGAGCTCAGCATCGCCAAAGCAATGCACTCTTCGTGTCCATCGGACGCCACTAGTGCTAAAATGGACACTGAAAAAGCGGAGTTGCTGTAGCTCGACGAATACTTGACCAGTCGCCGCTAGAAATCCAAGTTCGACAGGGATGTGTCCGAAGGTGAACGTGGTAGCGCTTTTTTCTTCCGGTCCCCGACATCGTCTAACTTTAAAGTGGCCATTCCGGACGTTCGCCGCTCGGATGGTACAATAACCTCCGATGCCGGCGAAATGGATAACTATCATCGCAAATACTGGGGGACGATATACCAATCCCCATCGAACGATCTCCGCGACTCCATTCCCATGCGACGTTACGACCCAATGAGGATGCAAGATTTGCTTCGATATACGGAAAACAAGCTGACAGCGACGCAACGACGGCATCTTGATGCGCCTATGACAGCTCGAGACTTCTACGATGCGATCGTGAAGTCTCTCAAGGGGAAATCGGCTGGGTTCGGCGGTCTCCCTGCGGAATATTACCAACTCTTTCCATCGTCATGGGCGAGGGTCAACGAATTGTTATACGCCTTCAATTTTGACCATGGTCGAATGAACAAATTTAAACGCCGCGCGTATATCTCGTTACTCTTCAAGGCTGGAGACCGCAGTCTGCCTATCAACTATCGTCCAATCACACTTCTCAACCACGACTCCAAGTTTGGTCCGAAAATCCAAGCATGGCGTCTCCGACCAATCATGCCTTCTCTGATCCATACGGACCAGGCTGGGTTCATTCAAGGCCGTTCCATTCGTCATGGTTTACTAAGGCTTCAAGATCTGCAGACGTTATCCAAAGTGCTCAACCTGACCAATGCGGGAGCAGTGCTAATGGATTTCGCCAAGGCCTTCGACATTGTTCTGTGGCCCGCCCTGGACCTAGTCTTAAGCCACTACGGCTTTGGCTTTACCTTCAGGAACTGGGTCCGAACCTTTTTCAACGGTACTCTGGACAGCGTCCTCGTCAATGGGACGCCAAGCGAGTACTTCGAGCTTGGATGTGGCTTCAGACAAGGAGATCCACTATCGCCAGCGCTTTTTGTGCTGTTCATCGAGTCGATGTTGTGGTACCTACGTGCCAAGACGGGTCACATGGGCATCATGGTACCCGACACGTTTGACCCACACTACTTGTTAGCCTTCGCTGACGACTGCAACGGACTCCTTTGTGACCTCAGGGATGCGATGATCTTCGTGGACGCGGTCAGACACTATGCCATCGCGGCTGGCCTCAGGCTTAACGTCAACAAGACCCACCTTCTACCGTTCCAGCCTCTACCGCCCGACATATGACGAGATCTCGAGGGGAAAGGCTGGTATGTAGTAGAAAACGATGGAGAAGTAAGAGTTCTTGGGATCTTCATCAGCCCTTCCTTGACGACGAGCGCGAGCTATCCTCGGCTCTTCAACGCTATGATCACTAGATGCCAATTGTGAAGATATCGCGCCCGTACACTACTTGGTCGAGCGGATATCTTAAGGAGTATTGTGCTGCCGCTGCTATGGTACACGGCTGCAGTCACGAAATTACCTGAGACAGTCGCAGACCAAGTTCATCGACTGTGCAAAGCCTTCCTTTTCAAGCGTGAAATTTTTATAGATACAAGGTTCTCATCACCCTTCGCCCAAGAGTGGATGTATGTGCCGGTATCTCAAGGAGGCTTAAGTCTCCCAGACCCCCGGAAATTCAGCCACGCCTTACAGCTCTGCTCGCTACGGGATGCGATGAAAGCAGTCACGACTACCCACGTTGTTCCTCGCTCGTTCGAAGCAGCGAAGGCGCTATTCACGCACGAGATGAATGGCGTCGGAGTCGGTTTCGACATTCTTTACGCCCCACTTCCTAAAGCAATTGACCCGACATTGCGGTGGCTCAGCCAGGATTCTTTCTGGGTTGAACCGCTTCAGACATGGATCACGCTGGTAGAGATGCACTACACGCTGGATAACCTTGCGTGGGCCTTCACAGAGCTCCCCTTCTGGAGAAACACCCTCATTCGCGTTGACAACGCAAAAAAATGGCGAAAAAATCGACGAATGCGCACTGGTTCTGTGACCAAGGATACATTCGTGTTCAAGATTTCGTGGACCGACATGGGAAACTCCCGACCACCGCTCTCTGCCTGAACATCCTGGACCACATCAACTTTCCCTCACAAGATGTCTGGTCCAGATCAGCCATCCATTTTGCGAGCACTGTTCAGAGGATTCTTCAAATCAGCGGTCCCCCAGTGCAGGGCCCCCATCTTCCTGCTGAACAGTGTGCGGCATCTCATGCGTGGACATTCGACAAGGTGTATTTTGTCGATGGAGCAAATCACGAGTTTTACCACTTGGTGCATGTACAGCCAAAGATTACGATTATGCCCAATTCCGCTCTTGGAGTCCCTGATGGTCCAGACTGGAAAAACCATTGGCGATGGGAGCGGGGCCTTGACAAAGATCTTCTGCCGATCCTGGGTGACATCAAATTTCGTCTCCAGCACAACGGCCTCAATTTCCGGTCCAAGTATCGATACCGAGAGCGCGACGCTGTTTGTGTCCACGGCTGCGGCACAGACGAAAACTCCCGTCATCTCTTCTGGGACTGCCCGGTGGCCAAGTCTGACTGGGGTTCCCTTCTCTATCCGTTCGAAGAACTAGTGGAAGGGTCAGTGACGTGGACGATGGTGTTATACCTCTTGAACATTGAGTTCAGGTCTGGAATGATGGCGGAATACGGCAGTCACAACATGCTCCGTGTATTTAACGTGCTGCGCTGTGCAACCCTGTACCTGCTGTGGCTTCGTCGGAACGACCGCCTGTGGAATAACGTGGCCACAAGCACGGAGTTTGTAAGACGTCGAGCGAAAGCGTATATCGATCTCCTCTTCCGGCGGATGTGCTCGGTAGTCACTTCATGATTACTTACGTTGTGCCGGCGCTGGGTGCCGAATCTGCCGGGCCCAACTGAGTACGATGACCCGTCCGATCCTCCGGCAGCAGTCCAAGCGTGAACCGAGGACTACCCTCGCACAGCCCAAAGGAGGCACGGTACCATCACCAAGGCCTCCCTCAACATGCTCCGATCGCCCCCGACTACCTTGGCCGCTCACGTCGGTGACACTGAAGGCCCTTACGGAGGAATGGCTACCCCCGCTCGTTCCAACCGTTCCTCGTTCGGCGCAGGCCTGGGCTGTCAAGGGGGCTCTCAGGCACACTGGGGAGCCCACGGAGATGGCTCTCTTGCGGCTCATGACCTACAAATACAACAATCTTCTCAGTTTCACGTCCGAGCATCACAATCCCAAGTTTCCATGCCAAGGGGTACTTACCTCGCTTAAGTTGCGCGAACCTTGGTTAAGTTGCTGGAGGCTCTCTTTGGTTGACTTGCGCTCGACCTGGCAAATTCTCGAATGACGGGTCCCAAGCCCCTCGCAGCCACACAATTTGGAGCAACCTTCACGTCACCTTGTGGTACCTCTGAGACTTGATGAATCGTAACATGTTTGGTGGTCAGTACGTACCCAGAAACATTGATCGCTCTCGATCTATTCAAGGAGCATCAATTGGTCTTCTTCCTCCTCCTCCAAGTGAAAACAGTATTGTCTCATGGTCCAATGATATTACAATGACCGGTGATGGTGTTGAAGATAACGATGATTCAGAAGAACCCGACCCAAAGCGACTGCGGCTCACTGATGGATATGATATAGCATTGGCAGTGATGGACGTCCCTCGCACCTACAACGAAGCGATGGCGTCACCCCAAGCCTACAAGTGGAAAGAGGCAATCCGTAATGAGCTACAGTCACACTTCCGAAATCACACTTGGGATGCAATTCGACGTCCTGATGGTGTTCGAGTTATTGGGTGCAAATGGGTATTTAGCATCAAGCGTGATGCTGTTGGTAACATTCAACGATACAAGGCGCGATTGGTTGCTCAAGGATTTCGACAGAAGTATGGTGTTGATTTTTGGAAGACGTACTCACCAGTCTCAAGTCTCAACTCGGTTCGTGCGTTTCTCGCGCTGTGTTTCTCGCGTGGTTATGTGATCCGGAAACTTGATGTAGAGACTGCTTTCTCAAATGGTAATCTGAAGGAGGATGTTTACATGTGTCCACCAGATGGTATTTATTGGAGGATGGTATGTGTAGCAAGCTACGACGCAGTATCTACGGGTTAAAGCAAGCAGCAGCTGTATGTCACGAAACAATCAAGGCTGTATTGAAGCAAATGGGTTTCAGGCAATGCTGCTCTGACCCATGTGCGTTCATTCGCTGTGACAATGATGATTCGGTGTATCTCGTTCTATATGTAGATGACCTTCTCGTTGGATGCGCTGATGATGCTACAGCTGATGATATCAAGGCCAAGTTGTCGGAGCATTTCAAACTGAAGGATCTCGGTCATGCGCGTTTTGTCCTTGGCATTGAGATCCAGTATGACCGAACCAAAGCCAAGTTACACATTCGTCAATCGCAATTCATCCTACGGCTCATTGAAAAGTTTGGACAAGAATCGGCGTTCCCATCTCGCAACCCAAATGTATTTGGTCAGAGACTTGAGGAACTGAAGGACGGTGATGTGGTTGACATGAAGCGCTACCGTGAGCTCATTGGTTCAATGCTATATATCGCAAATGGGACACGGCCAGATATATGTGCGTCAATATGTGAGTTATCGCATCATTTGGAGGCGCCGAAGCCTGCTCATATGAAGGCAGCGATCCGAGTCTTACGTTATCTTGCTGGTACAAGTAAGTTTGGATTATGCTACTCTCGCAACGATACAATCATGATTAATCCAGTCGTTTACGTTCATGCTAACTGGGGCGGTGATGTTAATACCCGCCAATCTACGTCTGTTGTTTTGATTCTATTATGTGGTGCACCGTAATCTACAAATCAAAGAGACAACGTTCAGTTGCATTGTCATCTGCAGAAGCTGAATATGTAGCTTTGTCCATTGCTGCTCAAGAGGTTCTATGGTTACGTCACTTACTCACGGATCTCATTGTTGGTAGCTTGCCATATACGATGGTTTATGTGGACAATCAAGCGGCAATTACGATGGCAGAGCATTCCGGTTATCAATCAGGGGCGAAGCATATTGACTTGCGCTATCATTTATTTCGTGATGCAGTGGCGTCTGGTGAACTCGAGATCAAGTATATTCCAAGCGATGAACAACTTGCTGATTACATGACTAAGCCATTGCCAACACCGCAGTTACCAAGCTCGTGCAATTAAGTGGGATTATTGATTTAACTGTAGCGATTGAGGGGGAGTGTAACGGATGCCGCAATCGCATATGGTTCAGAGACACGAATGGTGACTCATCTCATGAATCATAGTGCAACTCTTTTTACATGTTACCAATTCTAGATTGTTCCATTCTAGAAAATTCGAAATAGATGTAGGCACTCATCTAATCGAATCTCACTTTTCATTTTTCACTATATCACCCAGTTTCCAGTGTCGCAGTTGCTAAGAATTACAATATGGACGTCAAGGTGGTCTGTACAAGAAAAAAATTCCATTTGATTGATCTGTGGGAGTGCAAGGTGGAAGATGATGTCGCGATCCTGCCAGGTGTTCTAACCCCCGTCACGACATCGAACAAGTGCGTATATTTATTTTTCTTGTCGTGAAAACCTGCTCTTAGTGTTTACTTACATTGCCGACGCACTTGCTGGAACTTAGCGCGTTCTGCTTCTACTCGCCGCTCAAGTCTTTTATTTTGCTGACCTATACACAAGAATACAAAGTTGGGTGGAAAAGTGACATTCGAAAGTGTATTGACCAAATCTTAGTGGTAAGACTCATCCGCGTCGCACTAGCCTTCGTTCGGAGCTTCTAATGGACATTGACGACGAGTACTCCAGTAGCTGCGAGCTGGAAAGTGGATTTGCCATCAAAAATGGCTGGCTCAATGTTTTCGATGGCGCTGTATTGAGTGAGTTCGATGAGTCCAGTACGAACGGAAGTCCGACCACCAGCAGTACTAGGAGCAAGAAATCTCGACGGCTGTGGATCACGCTCACGGTACAAACTATTTCGTTGTGCTCGACGTTCAAGACGACGCAACCAGAGGAGACAGTCCCATCGAGTTGTGCTTGGTAGCCGCTCTTAAAAACGAGACGTGGTTTCATCTACAATTCCCGTCTGATCTGGTGTGTCTGTTTCTCTCACCTTATTTTCGTCGGGCATTGTTTACACCATTTCGTTTGTTGCTGTCGTCTTACAAACTATGCACGCAGACGACTTACGTTTTCGAGTCGCTGTCTCTGGAAGAGAGAGATGAGTGGGTACGAGCGTTGAAACATTGTATTTCTGCTGGGGATGAACTGGACCTACGTCGTCGGAGCCTAAAGACAGCGACGCCGGCTCCGAATTTTATGTTTGACAAGATCTCCAACATCTGCACCATATGTATACAGACATTCATAGTATATCGCCCCCGTCACCACTGCAGGTAGGAATGATCGATGCAGAAACGGGTGGTCGATCGTTTCTGCTTGACAGATAGAGGTTTCCCTTCAACGTCGTGCCATCGCTGACTGATATGTCTGTTTCTTTCAAAATCGGTGCTGAACAGATTATGTGGATAGCTAATCTGCGGCAATTGTTGAAGACGACGCTGGACGTTGTCGTACAGCTCTAGCTCAAAGGCGTCGCGCGTTGCGACAGTTGCGCTTCCCATCAGCGAGCAGCGACCTTTCCCTCCGTAAAAACGACCTAGTTGATACCTGTAACGTTTTGTTGCACCAAAATGCATCGCCGCCCCCCCCCCGGAATGTGACACATATATAGAGGTATAGGGGGAGTGCTAAAACGTATTACATCATCAACTTGTTTTTTTTAGCAAAAACAACTTGTTGTTTTTTATCATTGGCCCACCACGACTACTACGAAGAAGTACGACTTACGTCCACTTCTGGAAGGGAAAGTACAAAGCACTAACGTTATTCATTTGAGCATCAAGTGTCTAACTTAGTCGCTGCACACAATCGTCAACTTGATTCGTGCATTTCCAAACGCATAAATGACCGGAATTTTAGTCGTGGCACTAGTCATAAAAATGAAATGGATGCTTATTGACACCTGCCCACGCAATTTGACAAAAAATACCTCCTAGTCTCACCTCAGACACGTGCAACTGTAATGCACAATGCAGTCATCTGCAAGATGCTGTGCTGCCACTTCATCTACACAGCAGCTACCATAAGACGTGTCTCCGAGCACAAAAACAAGCTCCCATTGGCCCACCAGCTCTTCTTTTAATTTCTGCTGAACTAAAGGAGCATTTGGCAATAGAGAATCGGGAAACTGGAGAGCAATTTTCTGTAGGCACCAATACAGAGCTGCTAGACGGTTCTTTGAATGTCATAATACTCCCAAATATCATAATCTTCTACGGATACACCATCGCTTTCATCCACTTGCACTTTATATTTAATAGCTCGCGAGCCATCGTCACTTTCGAAGGCTAAGGCGACGGTCATTAGCTCTAACTTATTTACAATATAAAAAGGGCATTGTTACATCGATGTGTAGAAATGGGAGGGGGGTCGAATTAACAATTGGGGGGGTAGATTTAACATTCCCCTTTGTTTTTGACTGGGCTAATTTGACTTAATGGTTAGGTATCACCAGTTATGTGACAAAATTTAAAAGCTTCCAAAAGTTTGATACTATTTTTCGACATGGAAATTGAGTCTGAGGAATCTTTGTGTGGAACAATTGTAGGAACTTTTGTGCAATCAATGGAAAGCGTGTGACGTTGCAGAAGAAAGATATTCAATTTTCATTTTGAATCCGAGGCATTCTGACCGACGCCTTCACAAGGTGAAAAATGTTTGTAATTGCAAGGATGTTGAAGTTTTATTCATAATTAGCGAAACAATTAATTGCTAACGTCTTGACGACGATTCCGTTTTACTACCTTTATATCAATATCAAAGATTTCGTTGGCGTATGTTGGATCCACGAGCACAACTAATTCACGTCTGCATCACTTAAGCGTTTTGTACAGTCGGAGAACGGAAGATGCAGTGACGAGTTCAAGTTACAAACTTCACTGATTTTTACGGCGGCGGGTTTACACTTGGTGAACCTGGCCACTCGTCGGTCCCTTTAAAACGATCCTGGAGTTGTTGAAGAAAGGCTAGAGGTGTAAGAGGTTTGGAAAACGTTGGGCGACCCTGATAACGTTTCGCAAAACCTTGTCCGATGAAAGCTTGACTATTGTCACCACCATCAACATACGTATTAAGGAATGGCCACAGCGCTGTGGACAGTAATGTTGGCATCATGTCAATCCGGACTTGCACCTGCTCCAACAACAATTCTGTTGGTCAATATACACCCAGTTAAATGCAGTAGGCAGTCTTGGACTTACTCTCGAGCATTTAAAAGCTCTTTAACAGTGTGTTTCTACTCGGCAACAATCTCTTTCGCTTCATTTCCATTTACTATGGGTCCGACATTAATTGCCACATTGCACTCACTATCGGTATCCAAAAAACTGGTACTCTAGGAAGAGTTGCTGCACAATAAGTAGACCCAGAGATCTCGCTTACACACCTTCGACAACTGCGTCACGAGCCACCAACCTTCTAACTGCTCATTTGGTCCTCGTAAGTGTTACCATGCTCACGTTCCTAGATCCAGTTGAGGAGGCATTCGAGAAGAACATGCTCCTGTAGCATACGCTTTCACAACAGTCGCTTCGTTCCCATTGTATTGGCGATGGGAGTGCCATTTCATCATAGAATATAAAATAACATAGAGCTTGACCATATCCTCGAAATATCTAAATGCCTCACCCACCGAGATGAATCTATCGTGTTTGAGAGCTGTAATCTATCGCAAAAAATCCTCATCCGAGCCGGTCAAAAGACGGTCTTTCAATGGAAAAAGCTTGGATACATCAACGGAAGCGATTGCAAATGTCACATTGCGGTGTCACCGAAATCTTGCCTGGCAAAGTGTACGTCGCAGCCTTGCATAACACGGCATAATACCAAGCTTCGCGGGCTGTAGAGATGAAAGTAGTTGGATTAGCGTAGCTCACACACCACACGCTCGAACCTACTGAACAGGACGAGGACGAACTAATGTATAAAATAACCATAAATAACCATGGATCGGAGTAAAATTTGATTGGCTGATCCATGGAAATAATTTTTGGGGGGGGGGCAATAGCTCTTTCCTATTATTTTTGGATTTAGTAACTTTACATAATATACTTTTATTTTTACTCCAAACAATTCAAGTGAAGATTTCCGCCGCGTGGTAGTCGACCGCCGTCTAGCCTTTACTCACACAAAATTCTACCTGGTCAAAACTATCAGACCAGATAGTATAGACCACTGCTTGAGCTACAAGTTTCTATTGGACATCGGTAAAAGTAGCAGCTACAGTGATTATTGCGCTCTAACAGCAAGAGCAAAATAACAAGTCTGTTGAGAAGGATATGATTCTCGCTGTTTTTTTTTGGTATACTGCACCTGCTGACATTGTCGCGGTAATTCTGAATGGTGGGACCTGGTGATTGGCATACCAATACTGATAAACACATCCCAGCGCCAAAACATGCCTAGATAGATGAAGTTCCTGTTGTGCGGGCTTCAATAGCTGCGAATAGTGAACGCTTCATCTCATAGCAGCTTCTTCATCAAGTGGTCGTTGGGTGCAGCATCAGCAACTGATACACGCTGACAGCTTCTGTGAAGATCCGATGACGTTCGCCTTTAGCCTAGTTTTCTGGCCAAGTTTCACTGTCATGCGGTCCATTTTGACATGTTATTATTATATTGGACGGATTTTCACTCTCTAAGAGTACGAAGCCGATTATGCGCATAAGAATGAGCGGTTTCCAAATCATCATGGTCGGCTGTGATGGAATCCTGTTCACTTTACTCTAATCAAAATTCAAATTGAAAATTTCATCAAAATGATAAATTTTAAAAGTTCATTTCATTGCTTCTAGACGTACCTTCAAGGCTTTCAAACACCGTTATAGCCACTTGATTATAAAAAAAACTTCGTCGGTTTCATTGGCAGATCTCGGGTTCCTAGCATCTCCACCTCTAGTTCCAATGCAGCATGTAATTCGGCCTCTTTTTGTCAATATTGATGCGCTACCTTGTTTCTTACACATCATTCCGCCCATCATAATAATATTTCCGTCTGTTGGCTTTCATGCACGGCTCTGAAATAGTTAAGTGGTTGATTGAGTGCAAATTTCAAAGTGTATTAATGAAAAGGTCCTTAGTTCGCGATAATGCGCTACTTCTAAGCATTTACATTTGGGAAAAAATAAACAGTACCGTGTCCAAATAGGCTTATTTAGAGCTCTATTTTACTCGATTTTGATTGGCTGTTTTCATCCTGCCTTTTGGGGTACCGCTCATTCTTGGCGCCTCTCCGCTGTCTCACATATACCACCGCGCGGCAGCAGTTCATTTGGACGTTGACGCCTCCATGGGCGTCGACTGCACCGATCTGAACGTGTCTTCGTCGTCGGCCGCCAGCCATTCCGTTACTGATGCTTCTTCGCATTCTTTATCCTCGTCGGCGTTGACGCTTTTGCCGTACGTAGGTATGAACCTGGCAGATGTCTTGGGTATCACGTCCGTGGAGGACATCCACCAGTTCTACGAAGCCTTTGCAAAAGTGCACGGTTTTTCCATGAGAAAGGTAAACGTTAACGTTTGCTCAAAGTCAATGAAGATCACAAGAGCCCAGTACCATTTCACAAGGGCAGGTAAGTATACCTCGACTGCCACCATCCGGAAGGCTTCGTCGCGTCGCACCAATTGTCCTGCGAGGTTATCCGTGACTCGACTGAAAAACGACCACTGGACGGTTGCCCACTTCGAGGAAAGTCACAATCACCGATTCCTCAATAGTGAAGAGGTACGTATGCTTCCTGCATACCGAAAACTGGACGACGAAGTAAAGGCAAAAATACATTTTTGGCGAGCGAGCCGCCTGGACAATACGTCCATATTAAACATGTTGTGCCAAAGTGAGATCTACATTACCCGTGTGGACTTGAAGAACTTTCTGGAGAAATAGCGTGCCATCAATCTCAAGACAGATGCGCCTATAATCGTCGCCCACTTTTGCCGCAAAGTGGCCGAGAACCCAGGTTATGTTTTTGATTTAGAAACAAATAAGGATGGGAGGCTCACAAACGCGTTTTGGATAAGACCTGATGCCGTTTTGCTTTACAAGAGCTTCGGAGATGTGGTAGTCTTTGACACCACCTATGCGCTCAACCATTTAAGCTTCCTTTTGCCCCTTTCGTAGGTGTTGAAAACAACGGTTTGACGATTCAATTTGGTTGTGGGCTTTTTCAGCACGAAACTGCGAAATCCTTTCGTTGGCTATTCACTTGCTTTCTACGGGGGGTGGAAGGGAAGGCGCCACCAACCATATTGTGGTGAAGTGTACCACAAATTTGGTCACTTTTGGTCAAGGCAGTTGGTCGAATTTCGGATTGGTCTAAACAAGGGGGGGCTTTTTAGCCTATCAAATTCAAGGAGTATCAAGAACGCTGGTTTTGGGTGAGTCACCTGACTTTGGGTATTTTACATAATTTTGTGTGGGTACATTAGGGACCATAGGGATGTAGTATTATTGGTTAGTTGTGGATTTTCCGGATAGAGGGCTTTTGGTTGTGGATTTGCCTAAAAAAGTAGAAGTCTTTTGGTTGCAGGGTTTTTCTAAGTAGAAGTCCTTTGGTCTTGGTCTATACCACAGCAAGGGGTCGCTGTTTTTCTTTGCACGTACATTAGTCGCCTCCGCCCACCGCGGAGTTTTTGGGGCAGAGGGTTGAATTATCCCCTCTCGCCTATTATACCCGGTCTGGACGCGCCGCACGCGCACTTTGGCCACCGGAAGTCCCTCAACGGGAGTACGATTTGGCGATCTCGACACTTTAATTCAAGTACGTTTGGAACGTGCTATTCATTGGATTGGTCTTTACGTGGAGATATCGTTTGTGGAGTCTCACGGGAATATTGGGTTTTCACGTGGACATATTGGCTCATTATAACATTGGTTGGAGTTTAGACCGGTTTTTGGTCTTCTCTCATATTGGTCAGGGGTTAGACCGGTTGATTGGTCTACCCTCTATTATTTCATATTGGTCAGGTCTAGATCGTTTGGACGATCGACCTATTGGAATCTATCTTTCGGAAGTGTTTCTGGTCTGTACGTACCTGGGGTGAAGAGTTCCGCCCTAGGTACACTTAGCCAGCACGGTCTCATATTCAAGACCGAATCAAATCGATCTGCGATCCCGATCCACCGAGTGTGTAACTAGCCCACTCCAATGGGTACACAAGGTGAGATGGTCTTAAGTGAATCGGACCAAGTGTCTCTGGATGATGACCGGTCGTCTGCCAGCAGCGGACGATCGGACCAGATTTCGAATGGAGGTCCGCGGGGTACCCCCCCCCGTAAGTTGGAAGGCTGGGCACGATGGTGGTGGTCAGGTTGTCGATACAAATGTATTCGATTTCAAACTTGACTCCACCACAATGGTGCGCGTGCCCGGATCACTTGGTGATCGTGGATATCACCGCGAGGTGTCATCAAAGATTGAATTTGAAGATTTGAATTTGGAATCGTTCTGGAGAGGGCGTAAGGAAAAGCTATCACCTTACGTCTTCGTTCTCGATAAAGATGGCGATGTCCGGTCTGGCCTGGTGGAGGACCAGATCGGGATTAATATTTTTTTTCCTCCCCAAAAGGCTCCCACCGGAGCCGATCGGGACTATAGCAAGTCTTGCTATTGTCCCGGAAAGGATCAGGACCTTGGTCCTGATCCTATGTATGTGCATAAAAAAAGTTGATGGAAAATCAAAAGACGAAAAATACTTGGAAGCTGATCAGAACGATCAGACCAACCTCCCCAAGGTCCCCAAGCTACCCAAGATTCCCAAGAAAGGGTTGGGAATGCCGGCCGAACGAAGACGACCTCGAAGAAATGTCGCAGGTCGGAGATGGAGGCATCACTGAAGAAGACCTAAACAAGATGTACTACATTTTTGAGCTCAACGATTTGTTCGTTTTGACGTGGTATTTCGGGTGTTGAACCTCCAGATCCCCGACCGTCTTCTCGGTCCCACTACCAAGCCGGTCCAGAGTGATCGCCCATTACTGTTGGTGAAAAACTTGGTGGCGATGTTGGCGGAGGTTGGCATTAAAATGCAGAACCCCGCCGATGTCCAAAAACTATTTGAATTTGAGACTTGGAGGCTGAAATCGTCGATGTCGACCTTCCACGACCATTTGGTCCCACTGGTGGGGGCGGTTCGCCGCCCAACTCCCACCGCAGCGGTGAAGGTCGCTGAAGCCTCCACAGCGCTTGTCGACATTGGTTCTGATGATGAATCGGTATATCAGTCTCCAACGGCCTCTAACAGCTCATCAGAGTTGGAGACCGGTGTCGAGCGGATGACCATGGGGGTGGACCATGCCCATCCTGAAAAAAAGGGACATGCGGCAGCAAAGGGCTGCTTGCCAGTCGGGGCTCCAGCAGCCCCCACAGGCCTCAGTTCCGCAAAAGGAGGGTATCAACACGTTGCCCATGACTCCAGCTAACGTCCAAGCCATGTTTGAGACGATGATGGAGAGTTTCATGGAAGACCGGGTTAGACCACCTCTGCGGCCACATGCCCAAGACCGGTCTACCCAGCAAAGTGCCAATGTTTGCCGAGATGTGGATATGGAATAGGTAACATCTGTGGACAAGCCCACTCGAAGTGGTAAGAAAGTCGGCAAAGGGAAGCGCAAGCCGCAACCGGCCAGACCGCGTAGACCAAGTAAGACAAGTGACTGTGACATGGAGTCGGTCGGCGGTCTTGACGACCACTGTGGGTCAGACGGTACGGGACGGTCTGGCAAGCCACGCAAGTCTAACCTAGCCTCCACTATTGCTTACGACTTTGGATCTGCTGCGATTCCGCGCATCCGTATGGCCGCGACGACCGAACTCAAGGACTTCACTGGCAAGGATACTGATGAAGACCAGGCCCGGTCTTGGTTCGGTCGGGTCAAGTCTGCGTTCCTGCGAGACCAGACCCCGAAAAGTGAAAGGTGTCTGATTTTCCAGGATTTGTTAAAAGGACCGGCTGCGAATTGGATTCAACAGTTGGGTCGGGGCGTCCGGTCTGACTGGGACCTGTTATGTGCGGAGTTTGAAGGTCAATATTGTAACTCCGGATTTTCAAGCACCCGTAATTACCACCATATACAGAAGCGGGCCGACGAAACACCGATCGAGTATTTGCATCGGTTGAACATGGCTGCACTTCGCGCCGGCATAACAATCAAAGAGAATAACCCGCCGAACGGTGCCGCCTTAGAACATGTGGGTCACTATATTAGTACCCTTGACGATCAAGAACTGGCGGACCAGCTTACTCTACTGCGTCTTAAAAATGCGGGAGAAATCGAACAGACCCTGCGCACGTTACAACAGTCGCGTAGTATGAGAGCGAAGACCGCTGGTGGATCAGGTCGCTATCGTTCCAAGACCCAAACTGATCCGGTCAAGAGACCTTGGAACAGACCGACTCGAGCGGTCAAGGCAATTGTAGCTGATGATAGCACGGGGTCAGAAGGGGAAAGTGGAAGTCCATCCATCCAGGAGTCATCGGATGAATACCAGTACCGTTACGTCTATGTTGCGGGACCTGCCCCGAAGACCAAGTCGAATTCCGACCAGGTGTACCGGAAGGGAAGGAACGGAAGAAAGTCCGATCCAGACCGACCTCGTCAGAAGTGCTCCCACTGTGGGTCGAGCAAACATGATGGTCCAAACTGCTGGAGGAAGCTGGTGCGCAAGAAGTGCGAGAGACGTGGCCACCCGACTACCACTGCCTCTTCGTATGCAAGTCATGTGGAGAGATCCACGAGGCCGGCCACTGCAAGATTGAAGAATTTTTTAACATGATGCGCAAGTGGTACGTGCCGGACAAGCACGCAGGGATGCTGCCGCCGGACGCAGAAAAGATGTTAAACTAGAACGCTCGCCAGGTTGGAATCTGGATCCAGCCGAGCGTTCTACGGTTCACATCTATGTATATGTCGGCAAGGAGGATAAGACCGACAATACACGTTCTATTCCAAATTGCGTCGACCTAGACCATCCCGTCTACAGTCTGAAAACCGATGAGTACTCCCGGACTAAGGTGGTTATGCAGTTGGACTTGCTGCCTGGAGAATCCCGCGGATACTGGAAGTATCACGCGCCTGATAAATGGTTCAAGCAGGCGAAAGCCTGTGGCAATATTAATAACCAGAAGGCGACGATGTTGTTCGACTCTGGAGCTGAAGTATCGATAATCGACTCCGCCTTTGCTCGTAAGGTTGGATGTCGTATAGACGATACCCAGAGACAAGAATGCGTCGGGATCGGTGAAAACTCTTATATGAACGAAGGAAGAACGCGTGTGAAAATTACTTTGTCGGGATCGCTGGTCTACTTTTTCAGCGCTTGGGTTGGCAAGTTGGCTGGTCAAGACGCTTTACTAGGAATGGATTTCATGGTCTCAGCTGGGATTCGCCTAGACCTGTCACATGGAGTGCTTACGCTCCCGGATGAGGTCCAGGTCCAGTTGGCTGGTCGAAGACCTCTGTATGGTTCGTATACCGATCTGGTCCGGTGGGACCAAGACCTCACTATCCCAGTTGGTCGGTCTGCCGATACCCCGGTTGAGAAAGGTTTCCGTTCGAGGAAGTTGTGGTTGACCAAGGGCGATCGGTGGGTTTCGAGCTTCGTAAAGAGTGCTGGTCGACGTGATTTTGTCCGTGTTACCAATATCGGTGACAAGCCGCTGACACTGGACAATAACACTATTGTCGGCATGTGGTTATCAGAAGGGAAGGTACAAAGGAAGATGGGGTTCGTCTCGATTGGGTCGAGGCGGTATGTCGAGTGGCAAAACCTGGCGCACCAATCGACCACCGATCTTATCAGCGATGATGGGTCGGTGGAAGGGGATACCTCACCTTTAGTGGAAAGACCAAGTTATGTCACCCCAAAAAAGACGTTGGTCCGAAGAAAGGCGCCGCAGTCACCAGGAACGGTGGACCATCAAGTAGACGAGCCAAGGTTGGTCAACGTGGTGTCAGCACAAGACCAGGCGACAGCGGAGCAAGAAACGGATGAAGGGGAACATGAAATCGCTAGGTCGGACCATGACGGTATTCCTAATCAGACCGATATTAGTGAAGGACAGCCCGTCGATCAAGACCAGGGGTGTTCAGCCGGTCCAGATGGTCTAGGTGATATCGCCCCAGAAGATGAACAAGTCTGTATACATGAAGTCGGGGAACAGTACATTCAGGAGCTGGAAAGCCAAATCGCAGTCCTCCCTGAAGTGTCTGCCGACTCGCCCGAAGTTACAATGGATGATTTACAAGTGGATAAAGACCTTAACAGTCCAGACCAGATCGAGCAGTTGAAGATTATCATATGGAAGAAAAGACATCTGCTGATCGGAAAGGGCAAAGCCTTACCACCTGCAGACCGTGGTGCGATTTGCGATATTGACGTTGGAGATGCCAAGCCGATTGCCCAGCGATGTCGACGCATGGCGCCACAGTACCGTGAAAAGCTTTCTGATATCATTAAAGGACTGTTGGTCACCAAGATTATTAGACCGTAGACCTCGCCATGGGCCTCGCCGATCGTAATTGTTATCAAGAAGAACGGCGTTGACATTAGACTGTGCATCGACTATCGGCTGGTAAATCGGTTGACTAAACTCATGGTTTACCCGATGCCGCTGATTAATGATCTGTTGGAAGACCTCGACAAGACCTTGTGGTATTGTTCGCTAGATATGGCAAGTGGATTTTGGGTGGTCTCGATGACTGATCGAGCCCGTGAGATTTCCGCATTTGTGACACCGTTTGGTCTTTTCGAGTGGAATCGTATGCCGTTCGGTCTGAAGAACGCGCCCCAAATCTATCAAAGGCTGATAGATAACGCATTGTACGGACACTTCAAGATCAAGACCGATCGGGACCCCGTTGAAAATTATGATGTGTTTAGAGAGGGTGAACCCGATCGGAAAAGAAGACCGTCCGTTCTAGGGAGGCGATCGTACATCGACGACATTCTGATACCTGCCTCATCATGGAACGATCTGTGCGAGAAGGTTGAACGATTGTTGGAGACATGTGACCGCTGGAACCTATCTATCAGTGCCGTGAAAAGTTTTTGGGGTATGTCCAAGGTCGCCTATTTAGTCCATATGGTCTCGAACAATGGTCTAGAGGCTAATCCCAAGGACCTGGATTCGCTGAGTAACCTCCCGTTCCCCAGATCGCTGAAGGCAATGCAGTCCTTCCTGGGAAGCTTGAATTATTATAGCCGATTTATTGAATACTTTGCTGTCTACGCGGCTGTGCTGTACGAGCTCCGGGAAGTTGACTATCATATGTTGCGCGAAGGAGATCGGGCAACTTTACAGGAGGGCGCCGACTCTGTTCTTGCTGCAGTTTGTCCGCAACTGGAGGCCGAAGATCATATGAAGCGTGCACAGTTTGCCTTTGGTATGTTGAAGGTTAAGATGGCGACGGCACCGATTCTCAAGCATTTCGCTCCCGAAAAAGTGCCGACCATTATCGTATATGCCAGTAAGTGGGCTATATCGGCCACTTTAGTGCAAGAGCACGATGGTGTGTATCATCCAGTCACGTTTACGAGCCGGACGCTAAAACCAAATGAAGTGAACTATGGAATTGTCGAGAAAGAAGTTCTGGCGTTGCTACGAATTCTGGATGTGTGTTACAACCTGCTGGTCGGCCGACCTATAAAGGTCCTGTCAAGACGGTCTACTTTGTCCTGGCAATTATCAGCCAATGGGATGGACGGACGTCTAGGCAGATGGTCGGCGGTCTTGTCGCAGTGGACCTTCGAGGTCGTTAAGTGCACCGGGGGCGAGGAAGAGATATTGGGCACATTAGCTGCCAGTATCACCCCTCGGTCTGAAGTGGACGAGGCATTGATAGCGATTTCCCCGAGGAAGCAACCTCGGCAGTCAGTTTTGAGACCGCCACCGACCGTCGACCATGACGAAGAGCTCTTGGTCTTAAGTTTTGACGGATCGGCAAGCGTGAAGAAGAAGGTCGGCGCCTATAGTGCCATATTGTGGAAGTTGCCACAATGGTCTATAGTTGAAGCCGATGCCGATTTCACGCCGGATATTACTGTTAACGAGGCGGATTACCGAGGTCTACTTCTATGTCTGGACCTGCTGTAGTCGCAAGAGAAGGGGCGAGTCATCATATGTGGTGACTCCAACCTAGTGATCAGGCAGATCACCGGAGAGATCGACTGCAAGGCTCCACGACTACGGACGCTAAATGATCGAGTAATGAAGGCATTGAAGGACACCCCAACCACGAGCTATTGCACGTGAAACGGGACTGGAACAGAAGTGACGACTACCTCGCGACCAAGGCCATTCAAGACCAGACCGGGGCTACGATCACCGAGGAGGCCGTTCTTGATGAATTGATGAATATAAACAGGCTCCCAGAAGTGATCGGACCCAAGAATGCCCCAGTCCAGGTGCATGTGATGGTCGCGACTAGATCGAAAGCTCAGAAGTATCGCCGACCGTTCCCGAAGGAAAGTTTGAACGAATATGCAGTGCAACAGTTAAGGATGGAACGGATCCTCAAGGCGCAGGACGAAGAAGAATGGATTATGAACCTGAAGACTACCTGCGTGGTGAACTGTCCAAGTTGACGAACGATCAAGGGAAAGAGTGCATCAAGATCGCGGATAGCTACGAAGTGGATGATAATGGAATATTGTATTACTGCCGCGATGCCGACCAAGGCAGTGCAGACCGGGACCGACTGGCAAAATTAGTGATCCCCGAGTTGCTGCAGCCGGATGTCCTTCATCACTATCACGTGAGTATAGAAGGGGGACATCAGGGCATAGGCAGGACCTATCACAAGATCAGGTCCCACTTCCACTGGAGAGATCTTTTCCGCAGTGTGCAGAAATATGTGGGCTGTTGCACGTATTGCGAGACCGGAAAGGGTAGACCGGTAATCAAGGGGCGATCGCCCCGAAATATCGAAGCTACCTACCCTTTCCAGGTCATAGAGATGGACCACATACCGTCACTGCCTAGCTCGACGCGCGGCAACACTGAGCTGCTGATCTGGGTAGACCTGTTCACTGGTCAAGCTATTGTGAAGGCAAGTGCATCTCGGTCTGCGGAGCAGATCGCCCAGAGCTACGAAAATGTGTGTTCCGAAGATTCGGTGCCAGCGAGGTCATCAGACACGATCGGGAACCCGGTTTTATGGCCGAGGTGTTCCGGTCGTTCAATAACATGCTGGGCCAGAAACAGAGTGCGACGATGGCATATCGTCCGCAAGCAAATGGATCGGCGGAACGCATGGTGCAGACCATAACGAGGGCAATCAAGATGTACGTTGCTGACCCAGACCAGAGATATTGGGACGAGTATGCAGAAAGGCTGGTGTTTGCACCCAACTCGTCGACCGATCGGGTCCGAGGAGAAACGCCATTTTATCTGGCATATGGATGGGACCCTCGGTCGACATTGGAAGCTGCGATACCTATCGGTTGCACCCGGACCCGCGATCGCGATGCTCGACGCTGGCGCATACAGGTCCAGAAACACGACCAGCATGCAAAAGAAGTCGTCAACGAAAAGCTGCGTCAGGCCACACAAGACCGGGCAGACCGGACCAATGACCAGGTCCGACCCCACGGTATAGAACCAGGGGCGAGGGTATGGCTATACCTAGACCGAGTGAAAGAGGGCTATGCGAAGAAGCTGTCTCACATGTGGCACGGCCCTTTCCGTGTTGCCGAGCTGTTTGGTGAGCACGCTGCCCGTATAGTAACAACTGGTACAGATTACAAGGTCTTCCCGATTGTGCATGTGTCCAAGTTAAAGCTGGTCCGAGACTTTCCTGATCGACCCAAAACTCCGTGTCTGGTAGACGAAGAAAAGAGATTTTATTTCGATGAAGCGTTACTACCGGAGGGCAGTTGGGAACGACCATTAGAGGAAGACGAGTTTAAAGTGGAGAAGGTATTGGATGTTTGGTCGACCAAGAAGACCAGGTTCGATCGGACCCACCGAGAGTACCTGGTCCGATGGAATGACCATGATGAATCAACTTGGGTCGACGAGCTCGACTTGAATTGTGGGGCTCTTCTACTAGAGTTCGAACGAGAACGAGTCAGTCGTAATCGCTTCGCAGTAATGCAGACCCATGAAGACCAAGACCAAGACACGCAGTAGCATCGGTCGGTCTAGACCGGTTTGAAAATGTGGAAGGTCCGGAGTTGATGTGAAATTGTGATGAACTGTGACGGATTGGAATAGCGGAATGATGAATGTGATGACTATTTTTCGTGATGGGAGTGGAACTGTTTACGATAACGTGTTCGGTGCAACTATGGAGAGAGTGGTAAAATTAGCTCAAGTGATTTGACTATCGGACATATGAAAAGAAATGATGACATGTATACGAGTTATCTGGTCGACTACCTACGACTTCACTTGCTATCGCCCCACATACGGCCGATGACCATCGATGGATGATGTTCCACTTGATCCTGAAACTGGTTACGCCAGGGGCCCTTCCGGTCAAGCTGGACCAAAGCATCCTTGAGGTCCGCGACCGGCTCAGCGCAATCAAGACCGGGGTACCATGTGCCGTCGTCGGCCAGCAGTCTGGTCTTCTCAACGCGACGCCTTGGCATGTGAGGAACACCGGGTACAAGAACACGTCGACATCACACTCGCGAGATCGTATCCCGTCCATAATGTACTGGCGCAGGGATTGCCAAGCCTCGACCGCTCGAATTCGACGTCGCTTGCGCTTGCTCTGGAACGTCGCCAGGTCCGGATCTTGTCGCACCCGGTCGGGAGGAAGCACCAAGTAGTGGGACTCTTCCCAAATTGCTTGGCCGTGTATCCTGTTGAAATTCTTCACCCGCCCTAGCAAAGTGCCGATCCATGGAGTCAAGTGGAACATAAGTCCTATCTTGGATCGTTCGAAGATTTTCCATGGTTCATCGCCGTACAGGCGGAAGATCTGCGCCGACGTAATCAGGTCCGCCCTCCATGCAGACGCGGCAGGGGTTTTCTTGGCCGGTGAAAAAAGCCAGGAGTCCGGACGAGAGAAAGACCGGGCAAGAAGCTGATTGGTCAGGATAGACCGGCGTAAACAGCCGATTTGCCCCGACGACCACGGCCAAGTGACTTCAAACGTCCGCGGCGGAAGGGAGCTGGTGTCAACCGCCATGTTCTTTAATAGGGCGTACTTGTGAAGTCCGAAGGTCCCGGGTAGAACCGAAGGCGGCGGCGTCGCGGATGTTGATACTGGTGCAGCGTCACTTGGCAGACCGGTCTTCTGCTCTGACCCCACTGTCGACGCCACTTGGACGAAACTGTCACGCAAATTCGTTTGTGATTTGGACTGGATGGGGATCATGAACTCGGAATCGCCGGACCCTTCGCTGGAGTCCTCCTCAGACGAGACCCCTGTGTGCTGGATGCGACTTGCAGTACGGCGCGAGGGCGCTCGACTTTCCAAGGGGTTGTAGATCTCGTGCATGTCCGAGTCCGAGTCCATGAGAAACACCTGTGTCTTGGCTCTCTTATGGGACACTGCACACTTCCCCCCCCCCGATTCCGGGTCCGCGCGCAGTTCCCCGTGCCCTCGAGCTACTCGGCGCGTCCGCGCGCTTCTTTGATTTTAATGTAATTTCGGGATGCTGAATATCGGCCAATGATCGACGTCGGTCTTGGTCCTGCTTCAAGCGGTCTTGGTATTGCCCCGAGGCGACTAAGGTTGCCGATGCGGACCAATCTACGCTGGAGGAAGCAGTCGAACACGGAGGTAGCAAATTCATCAAGCGCTGGAGGCACTGGTCTAGTGCCACCCGACGACGACCCGACTCTTGCGTCCAAGCGTCGGACCTGTCTTGACAGGACCGGACCTTCCAGGTCTGGTCTTGAATCGCAATTTTCAACTCGGAAATTCGTCGCGCGAGGTCGTCGCCTTGCATGCACAGTGAAGTCGCATCAAGCTGTCCGTCCAGCTGCTGCCGTCGAACAAGTGCAAGTTGATCCCGGAGATGGGACTGATGAGCCTCCAGACGGGACAGCTCATGGCGCACGCTTATCAGCTCCTCCAAAATGTGTCGAAGCCGGTCATCGTGTTCGTCAGACAGCCTATCAGCATCGACCAAGGCCCTTATTGCCTGGACTATGTTGGGAGAGATGAGAGCTGAAGACAAACGAGGGTCAAGAAGAGTACAAGATAAAGACCAAAGATGCGCACCTCGTGTTGCCTGGTGGGCCACCTGGGTCCTGAGACGCATGTTTTCTGCAAGCATGTCCTGCATCCGCGTGTCGGCTTCAGTCTGACACCCTTCCGATGTTTGAAGTGAAGGAGAATTATGTGGGATGTCAGACCGGGCCGACCGAACAGGTGAAGCAATGTGGGGAGACTCGGCACATGGAGTTTCTACAAGAAAAAGCGTCAAGAGGAAGCATACGAGGATCGAGTGCAGTGAAGGAAGTACCTGGCGCAGGTGGCGAAGATGGATGGTCCATGGTGAAGAAGTGTGAGCGACCAAGGTCCAGTTGGTCAAGTGATGTGTGAGTCAGACCGTTATCGTTGTGCGACACGGTCGGACTCAGGGGCGGCTGTGGTGAAGTGTACCACAAATTTGGTCACTTTTGGTCAAGGCAGTTGGTCGAATTTCGGATTGGTCTAAACAAGGGGGGCTTTTTAGCCTATCAAATTCAATGAGTATCAAGAACGCTGGTCTTGGGTGAGTCACCTGACTTTGGGTATTTTACATAATTTTGTGTGGGTACATTAGGGACCATAGGGAGGTAGTATTATTGGTTAGTTGCGGTTTTTCCAAGTAAGAGTCTTTTGGTTGTGGATTTTCCGGATAGAGTCTTTTGGTTGCGGACTTTCTAAGTAGAAGTCATTTGGTCTTGGTCTATACCACAGCAAGGGGTCACCGTTCTTCTTTTTACGTACATTAGTCGCCTCCGCCCACCGCGGAGTTTTTGGGGCAGAGGGTTGAATTATCCCCTCTCGCCTATTATACCCGGTCTGGACGCGCCGCACGCACACTTTGGTCACCGGAAGTCCCTCGATGGGAGTACGATTTGGCGATCTCGACACTTTAATTCAAGTACGTTTGGAACGTGCTATCATTGGATTGGTCTTTACGTGGAGATATCGTTTGTGGAGTTCACGGGCATATTGGGTCTTCACGTGGACATATTGGCTCATTCTAACATTGGTTGGAGTTTAGACCGGTTTTTGGTCTTCTCTCATATTGGTCAGGGGCTAGACCGGTTGATTGGTCTACCCTCTATTATTTCGTATTGGTCAGGTCTAGATCGTTTGGACGATTGACCTATTGGAATCTATCTTTCGGAAGTGTTTCTGGTCTGTACGTACCTGGGGTGAAGAGTTACGCCCTAGGTACACTTAGCCAGCACGGTCTCATATTCAAGACCGAATCAAATCGATATGCGATCCCGATCCACCGAGTGTGTAACTAGCCCACTCCAATGGGTACACAAGGTGAGATGGTCTTAAGTGAATCGGACCAAGTGTCTCTGGATGATGACCGGTCGTCTGCCAGCAGCGGACGATCGGACCAGATTTCGAATGGAGGTTCGCAGGGTACCCCCCCGTAAGTTGGAAGGCTGGGCACGATGGTGGTGGTCAGGTTGTCGATACAAATGTATTCGATTTCGAACTTGACTCCATCACAATATTTCTTATCAAGATGCGGCAATTCCGTTGGCCATTGCCGCAGTTCTTCCTGAAACAAAAGACGCACAATGTATGTGGCATTCGGCTCGGAAATTCGCTGAAAATTTTGGATCCAAGCTGGGAGACCAGTTTCAATATTTCTTGAAGGACTTCTATAAAGCACAACGCACATCGTATCCCGGCAAATGGAGGCGAAGTGGAGCATGTTGCTGCGGACATACAATTTGGAAGACAATATGCACATGCACTCTCTTTACAACATCAAAGGTAAGTGGATGGGATGTTTCTTGCGATCGCATTTCTTTGCCGGGATGACTACAACACAGCGTTCCGAGTCCTTCAGTGCATTGTGCAAAGGCCGTCTTGGTTCGAGCACCTTGCTGATGGAGTTCGTTACGGAGCTCGACCGGATTGTGAAATCGCGAAGGGAGGAGCGGGCGGAGGCCAATTAGGAGAGGAAGATGAGGACGATCGAAAACCACCCGTACCCGTTGATGTCCCATGGATGCAAGTGCTTTTTGACGTACGCGTTTCGCAAGTTCAAAAAAGAAGTGACCGAATCGTTAGCCTATGTCATTGACGAGGTAACTACCATCGATTTCGAGAATTTGGTCACAACGTCACGGGTTCGGCACCACAATCAAGACGGTAGTGCTGGCAATGGGAGCGTGGTGACGTATCAAGCACCGGAACAAGTGGTTAGTTGCGACTACAACGAATTTTCTTTCAGCGGCATTCTTTTCAGGCACGCCCTACGCGTTCTTCTCCGACATAAAGTCACTGCCATTACGGAGCAGTACATTTTGAAGCGATGGAGATGGGACACGCTGCTACTTGACAATGAGGGGAGCGCCGAGGTAGGTCCCGCGGTAAGTGCCAAGGTAAGTGTCGCGGTCAGAGCCCAGGTAAGTGATAAGGTTGCGAAAGTTGCAGGGGTTGTGAGCGAGGTTGCTCAAGTTGCTGCGACAGCGGCGAGTATTACGGTTGCCGAGGCAGATGCGACTCCAGCACCAGCAGCGGCAAATCCAGATTCGACACCATGTCCAATGTATGCTTCCCGTTCCACCAGTTGTGCGGAACCCATCAGCGGTGCGAACAAAGGGCCGGCCAAGGAATGCGTCCCGCATTCTCTCTGGCGTCGAGGCCTCCATGGCCGCCCGCCAGACAAAGAGACGGCGATGCGGACGTTGCCGGGAATATGGACATGATGGGCGAAATAACGATAGTATTATGATGGAACGGTCAGCAACCGTCGTAGAAGAGGTGAATAGAGCGTTTGAGGAAGAAGGCTAAGTACAAGAAACGTCCTTTGACCTAGTAGATAGGCGAGCCATGTACATATTTGACTGCAATTGGTAACGGTCAACCTCTCAATTTACGCAGGAATTTTTCAATACCATTGGGAATGCCTTTCCTAACCTTACTGTAATGCTCGTGTACGGGTTCTAGTTCTGCCTGTAAAGTACGCGCTCTTCTGTGAGCCCGGTGTCGTCTTGTATGCTAGGTGTGGTGTGTGTCTGGCTTTTCCCGTCTGCCACGTCGCGCCCTGGTCCATCTCCATGGGGACGGATGCGATCGTGGCAGGATCCTCGGAAGCACCCACGGGCAGCATGTCACCCGCCCTACCGGGTGTGCAGTCATCATCATGGGGGCAGGTACCAGGAAAAGTGAGCGGCTCGATGCCGGGATGCGTGCGTTCCAGCCCGCAGAGCCGTCATCACTTGGTCTGGCAGCGTCGTCGTCCAAAGAAGAGGCTTGCGATCCCTCGCCGTTGCTGTTTAAGACGTCCTCTGGGTCGCTGGGGCCGTGGAAGGCACCCAGTGCGCGAGCCGTGGCGGCTACGAGCGCGGACCCGAGCTGCACCCGGTCGGGCAGCCTGTCGGCCGCCCTGCCGGGTAGGCCAAACAATCGTACCGGAGATTCGCAGGCGGCGGTGGTCGGGTGGTCAGCAGGCGAGTTCGGGGGAGAAGCCAAACGGCGCGCTTGGGGGCTTGGACCCTCGAGAATAGCCGAAAGAGAGGGTGTAACAGGACTGATCCTGTTACAGGCTTAGACTGTGTTGTGCGAGGAAGCGCGCAATACAAGAGGGGTAGGATTAGTTGATGACAACTAATCCTATACTAAAAGTAAATATAAATATTTACTTGTTGTTTAGAACGCAAAATTAAGAGTGTTTATTAAATGGGTGGTTAGCGGCTAATAGTATAGTAATTACCTAACTAATATAATAATATCAAGTCTTAAACTAACTGTACTATTAGTTAACCTGCAAGATTCGGTATTTATACCGAATCGACTTTTCCTTCGTAGATTATAATAACTTATAATCTCTTATTTAAATTTCAGACAACGCGTCAGAAATTCAACTGTGATATTCTAACTTGAATATCAATTATGTAATGGCACCCCATTACATCACCCCCCACTTAAGGTGGTTGGCCAATAATAATTCTTATTTTGGCCAATCATAGGTGGAACTTATGGTCGTTCTCATTTACCAACTGATTGACCATCGACTCGATGGTCAAAGCACGCGGCGGCGCTCTAAAGAGCGCTGCTGAAAACATCGAAGGAGCTTCTTCCTCCGCCTCAGCACTAGGTGCTGAGGTGTTGAGTGACAACAGTGACGCTGCATTAGCAGCGTCAACTACGCAAAGGTCGGAAGACGTACCGTCTTCGACCACAGATGCTGCTAAGGCGGCATCTGGAAAGAAACAGGGAGATGTTGCTAATGCAACATCTCGCACGATGGCAACTTCCGAATGGCATGTTGCCAAGAGGGCCATGTTCGGTAGTTCTGACTCCAAACAAAGTGATGGGGGTACAGCTGTCCCCACAAAAAGGATCTAGCGAGTCGAAACTCGCTAGGTGCTCATCGCCTAACATCGATGATGACTCTGGTGTCGCTGTCATAGCTGACAGCGACAATGATTATCACAGGTGGTTGCGGGAACGCAGCTCCCCACATGAACCAAGTAGTTCTCCACGTCGGGGTTATTTAACCCCGGCGCGTGGTGTTGAAGCAAGCGGTGCTCCGCCTACTAAAAGAGCTTTAACAGAAGCGGCGCCTGCCGCTTCTGAAGCGTATCATCGTACGTAACCACATGTTGCGTAAAAAGTGGGGTTTTGGACCCCTGGATGGGCTATTGCCCCCAACAGTGGCGGTCACCGTAAGCGGGACTGCCAATATGCGTTGTTCGATATCAACGTGCTGGATGACTGCGAAGACATCCAGTCACGTCGATTCGATCGAAGTACACACGATAGACGTCTGTACTTTATTGACCTGTTTTTCAGGTTCGATATTATTCGAGCCGGAAAGGGTCAAGGAGGAACAGGGACGATAAAGACGCCCTGACTCAGAGTTGGAACTTTTTGTTGACAGCTACAACAAAATCCCGGATGATTACGTGAATAAAGTTCACGTAATGCGCGAGCGCTTTTTAAAGCACTCGCGGACAGCAAAATGGAATACATCCATTTTGCTTGCATCAATGAACGGTTGAACTGTCCCTTCTCACCTCGTTTTCCCGCGGTGTCCGCAGGGCGATCCTCGTCTGTCAGAGGAGGAGTTGCGGGGGTACGGTGGTTTTTCCGTACCGCCGAAAGTCAGGGCTTAATCGATGCCCTAAATGAATCAACACCTAGTGTTGATGCTACTTCACATTATGAGTTTGAGACTCCTTCTCAAACTCCGTTAAAAAGTCTGGGGCGTCGGCCCTCAGAACCTCAATCGGCTCCCAAGAGTCAAACTCTTGGGGGTAGCCCAGCCAGCGTACTAAGTACTTGGTACGCTGCCCCTTCTTCGAAGGCACCGAGCGCTTCGAGATCAATCGATCGAGAATGTATCGCTTATTCCCCTGATTATCGATCAGGGGCGGCGGAGGTTGAGAATTCCCTCGCCATTGTTGTTGCGGATCATGGTTCTTTGCTCCGCAAGCTCGAGGAGGGTTATTCCTCCTTGAG
>CM047587.1:31058857-31076634 GCA_026184515.1 Peronosclerospora sorghi | reverse complement strand
GGTTGTCGATACAAATGTATTCGATTTCAAACTTGACTCCACCACAAGCGCGACCTCCTCCTCCAGTCCTCGATACGGAGGGTACTCCACATTACCATGTGGAACGTCTGATGGCACGACGCCACCACCGGGGTGAGACCCAGTACCTGGTGAAGTGGAAAGGTTATCCACATTCCCAGAGTTTGTGGGAGTCCGAAACTCCCCTGCGGCAGAATTGCCGTAACGTCGTTGACGCTTTCGAGCGGGAGAATCCCGTTGAGTCAACGACCAAAGGGGCGGAAAAAGCCCCTTCACTCCCAGTAGCTGGGAGTTTGCCGGAGGCAGATGCAGAGTTTGCATTGCTCTCCGGCACCACATCGAGAGGAGGGCGCGTGTAGTAAGAAGCAGGTAATTGCCCTTGCGCTTTGGCCTGGGCATATGCCAACCGTAACGCCCTCTATACCCGAACGTCGGGTTCGGAAAAGCTGTTGTACAACGGATCAAAGTTGGGGAGGCGATTCTCACCTCCCGCCCAAGCGCGGAATGCCCGCTCGGCCTCCTCGACATCTTCGCCTCGTAGGAGAACGAAGGTAACCTCTCGGAGGATCTCAACAACGGCACCCCGTGCCTGTTTCCCGAGGCGCGCTCGGTACGAGGTGACAGTGAACTGCTTCGGCGTGAGCAGTTTTGCCCGGAGTTGTCTCCGGCGCGCGACTTCACGCGTCTGTACAGACGCAGGGACAGGGATATGAGAGGCTAAACCCCTCTTTACCTCGTTTTTAGCCTTCTTTTGAGGGTCACGAGGACCTTTCCTTGCCTGTACGGCATGTTGGGATTCCTGAGACGTGTCTAGCTCATTGGTGGTGGTCGCCTTCGGCGACCCGGATGTATCATCCGAAGTTGATAGGGGTGGCGCACGAGTTAGTGCATTTTCCCCACGCGTGGGGAAAGGATTACGCTGCCGACATCGCCGCTCGGCGTTGTCGGAGCGGTCAGCCTTTGGAGAGATATCCCCAAGGGCATCCACCTCCGAGTTATCGGAATAGTTTCCATCCTCTTCTCGAGGAGAATCCTCAGCACCACTAAAGGTGCTCATGGTAAGCCAGAAGTTCTGGCAGTTGGAGTTCTCCAACTATAAATGATTATTGCGTTAGCAATAGTATTGAAGGGGGAGGATGTAACAGGGTTACATTTGGTTACGTGGTGTACGTAAGTACACAACGGTTGAGGTCGAATATTGACCGGTCCGAAAGGTTTGGACCTATTGGTTATTTTAACAAATCAAGACAGGAGCCCTTGGTGGAGGCGTGGCAGCCTGCCACGTGTTGGTACACAGGTGGTGTACATTACATTTCGGATAGGTACGAATTGAGTAAGCTTTACTTAGTATTACATATAGTTTACATTAGTTTAATTAATTTAGGCTAATTACATATTACATATACATCAGTTTACAAAATACACTAAAGACTGCTAGGCTCACGACCTCGACCGGTCGCGCGCGCAGTGAGTGTTGTAGTGAAAGGGAATACCTTCCCTTAACTACCCCCTTTCTAAGGGAAGCCTTGTATCAAGGCGTTAGTCTATACTAACTCGTAAACCAAGGGAATCTTAACCCCGAGTAAGAGAGCGATATCTTACTAAGCCCTTTTATAAGGGCGTATTGGCTAAGTAGCGGCGAACGCCACTTAAAGGAAAGTCTTCCTCTGTGCGCTGGCCGCACCGTGCATGTACGCACCGGCTACACAAACTTACAGATGAAGCCTCGATTGTCCAGAGGAACTAAGGCTTTCGCTTCCCAGTCTCAGAGAAGATCTTCAGGGTGCAAGCTGCATATCTCTAGCACCACCTTATAAAAAACTGTTTTTGGTTTCCAAAAAAAAAGGACCGGGGATCCGATTATCTATCTATCTATTATCTATCTGTCTATCTATCTATCTATATATATATATATATATATATATATATATAACATAGTTCATGTAGATTCATTGATCTCGTACCTAATCGAATATCTATAGCTATTTGTACAAAAGAATGAAGTGATGACGCGCAGTCTGTCGTGATCCCGTACCTCGATCTCTTCAAAACAAAAGAAAAGAGTTTTTTTTGCTTTTAACGACTGTGTGTGTAGTCTGGGACATTGTCTGCTTTCATCATTGCTATATTTTTCAACCTAACCCAACGTGGTGCTACGTCATAAACGACGTTGCGCTTAGTCGTAGTTTTGCAGACTCAGCTTCCGAAAGGACGGAGATGCTCTCCGGTACTGTCGACACTAACAAGCGACGTACAACTGGCCATGCGAGAACACGTCCCTTGTGAGACATATTCCAACCTTTTGCAGAAACTGTCCCTGTGACTTGTTTATCGTCATCGCATAGACCAAGCGTACAGGAAATCACTTCCGACGGACCGTGTACGACAGGCCTGATTGCTCAGTTGTTAATGCAATGAGCGGGATAAAGAAAAAGTGTCCTGCATGATCACCGTCAAGCCTTCAGCCTCAATCACACGTGTAGAAAAACGGCGGATATGAGGCGCGTGCATTTGAAAAGCCCATTGGATGCATCAACATTCCACATGAGCATTATTGGTGAGCCAACCTTCAGTGCTAGTTGATGCGGCCGCCATCCATTCACGTGGAGCCGGTTTAAGAACTAAGTAGGGATTGCGTCTGCACCCTCCTCATTTCCAATTATGTCGGCGCAGAGAAATTCTTGTACTTTCCTGTGAACCATGTTAAGCACGGCTGTGTTGATCTCGGCCACATTGTCATGGGGGGTGGTGTAGCAGGTGCGTTCACAATCGGTGCGACTAGCGCACAGAGGAAGACTTTCCTAAAGCGGCGATACGCCTCTACTTAGCCGATACGCCCTTATAAAAGGGCTTAGTAAGAGATCGCTCTCTTACTCGGGGCCAAGATTCCCTTGGTTTACGAGTTAGTATAGACTAACGCCTTGATACAAGGCTTCCCTTAGAAAGGGGGTAGTTAAGGGAAGGTATTCCCTTTCACTACAACACCCACTGCGCGCGCGACCGGTCGAGGTCGTGCGCCTAGCAGTCTTTAGTGTATTTTGTAAACTGATGTATATGTAATATGTAATTAGCCTAAATTAAGTAAACTAATGCAAACTATATGTAATACTAAGTAGAACTTACTCAATTCGTACCTAGCCGAAATGTAATGTACACCACCTGTGTACCAACACGTGGCAGGCTGCCACGCCTCCACCAAGGGCTCCTGCCCTGATTGGTTAAAATAACCAATAGGTCCAAACCTTTCGGACCGGTCAATACTTGACCTCAACCGTTGTGTACTTACGTACACCACGTAACCAAATGTAACCCTGTTACAGGTGACAAGGATTGCACGGTGGCCAAAGTAGACACGTGCTTTTCTTGCGGCATCGGCAATGCTATAAAAATTGTGTTGATCAGTCCGTTCAATGTCTGATAGTGGATCGCCTTCAACCCCACCCGGGAAATAGGCGGTTGATCCCGTAGAAGACTCCGTTGCGGCTCTGGTAACTGTGCCATGGGTGGGATGCTGGCCACCATGCCACGTTCGCAGCCCAGATAAAAGTGGGTGTGCAAGGACCCACTTGTGCCAGGACCCTTTATGCGCTCCTCAATAAAATGGAGAGCCCTGAAAGTTGTAGCAGTTAGCCCGGTTGAGCGCAAAGCGCAGCGAGGTGGGATTTTCAGAGATCTTCCGACGTACAAAGACGAACTCCGCTTCAGGGGCGCGCAATCGATCTTCCAGAAGCTGCCGTGCACGCTTAACACGTCTTGCCGCTTCCTGTGCTTGGCGTCGTTGTTTTGGTTGCTCTTGTGTCTCAGCACCACGTTGTCAAGCATCCTGCTCCCGAGCCAGTCGGTTTCGCCGTAAATGTTCTTCTGGCGTTCCAAGAATAGATTGTCGAGCTCGCTGCTGTCAATCAGATATTCTGTTCGTTGTTCTTGTTTTCTGGCGTCCCAAGAGAAAGTTCTCGAGGACGTCGCTCCGAAGCCAGACGGATTCGTTGCACTTGTTTTACTGGCGTCTCAAGAATACGTTGTCGAGCAGGCAACTCCCTAACCAGTAGGTTTCGCCGACGCGGACTCTCTGTTTGCTGTGGCATTGTGGGCCTAAATCGGGAGCAGGCAGGGCGGTCTATATGGCAAGCGCTATAAAACCGTACTTACATAGGATAATTTCTGTAAGCGATAGTTGTAATAAACAATAATAAATTCCGATTCAATTAGTTCCGATTTATAGTATAGTTCGAATTCGATTAGGTACGGGATCATCGACCATTGACGACATGAATTCTGTAATTATCTATATAATAACAAAATTCATATCGCGCTGTCTGTCTGTTGCGATCCCGTACCTATTTGAATACGAAGTAACTATATATCGGACATTATTAAATAAACAAATAAAGCTTTTTGCTATATAGCTATATACCCCACCCGCTGGCTGCTCCCGCATTAGTTCTCCGCGCCCCTTTTATTCCACCGCCAGCATAGAGTCCGCATTCACGGAAAAAACAAAAAATACTGGCTTGGGAGCAGCATGCTTGAGAACGTGCTCTAAAGACGCCAGAACAACAAGAACAAAACTCCAAGCTTAGGCAGCGGCAGACGTGCTCCGTGTGCACAGCATTTACTGGTAGACTGCTTGCACACGCTGAACGGGAGTCACCCTTGCACGTCAGGAGATCCCCGCAAATTTCGCCTCGCAACGCTTTGTGCTCAACCGGGCTAACGTCCGCTGCCATTTCTGCGCATGTGATTGAGGAGTGCGTGAAGGGTCCTGGATCAACCCTTGCAGGCCCATTTTTCACCTACTACTACGACCGTGAAAAGGTTCAGGAGACTTCCGCTATGTGCTGCCTGTTGTCCCGAAGAGCCTGCGTCCTGATATTGTTTCGGCATCTATCCAGGAGTCCTACCGGTGGATGTTCGTGCACGTGTATCGCTTAGGGAAAAACATCTGTGCTGTGAAGGCCGAGCAAACTGTGGATCTTGGGAACCGCACCTTTGCGGATTGACTGCTTGGTTTTGAAGAAGACCGGCTGGATAAAATCGACGCAGATCTGTTTTATTGTCCGGAATTGATGGTGATCCAAGGCCAGACATTGAACGGATGATCACCACGATTTATGATGTCTTTGCTGATGTCGCAAGAAAAGCACGTGCATACTTTGTCCACCGTGCAATCATTGCTACCCGCAATGACAATGTGGCCGAGATCAACACAGCCGTCCTGAACATGGTTCTGGGGGGAGCACACGAATTTCTCAGCGCCGACAAATTGACGATAAGGAGGTTACAGACGCAATACCGACAGAGTTATTGAACCTGTTCCACGTAAATGGATGGAAGCCGCATCAACTAGCACTGAAGGTTGTCTCACCAATCATGTTCCTGGAAAATGTTGATGCATCCAACGGGATTTTTAATGGCACGTGTAACGGGGTTACATTCGGGTTACATTGAGTAATGGTGTACATGAGTACACCACGGTTGAGGTCAGTATTGACCGGTTTGAAAGGTTTTAAACCTTTGGTTATTTTAACCAATCAGGGAAGGGGCCCTTGGTGTGGTGGTGTGTCAGCCATCCACGTGTCAGTACACAGGTGTGTAAACTACATTTTAGCTAGGTAAGAATTAGGAATATTCTACTTAGTATTACATATAGTTTCTATTAGTTTAAATTAATTTAGGCAAATTACATATTAAATATATTCAGTTTACATTTCACTATATTTTGCGGACGTGCGACCTCGACCGGTCGCGCGCGCAGTGAGTGTCGTAGGTAAGAGGGAGCCCTCCCTTTACTTACATCCCGTAAAGGGAATACAGCCGTTAAGGCTAAGTCGTAAACTAACCCTGGAATCTTGGCCCCGAGTAGGAGAACTCTCCTACTAAGCCCTTTACAAGGGCGTATCGGCTAAGTAGCGGTAGATACCGCTTTAAGGAAGAGTCTTCCTCTGTGCGCTAGCCGCACCGTGCGTATACGCACCGGCTACATCTGGTAGCACTTGTAGTCAATCCAACACCTGTGTTGGTAGACTAGGCATCCTCTGCAAAGGATGAATCAGGACGATTGGGATAGTTTGACCATCGTCCTGGAGGAATCCTTTAAAAGGCTGTTACCCTTAACGGGGGAAGAAGGCATGGAGTTCCTAGTGGAGCAGGGCCTTGAGGCCGTAAAGGCAAGGGTAAATGCCCTCATCGCTCATGAGGCGAGTTGTAGTGGAGGTCATTCCACGGGGGTGCGACCCCCATTATCGTTTAAGATAAAGGAGTTCACCGGAGAGAAGGGTGACAACCTTTACGTGTGGTTGCGAGAGGTCAAAAAGGCCTTCGCCACAGCGAATATGACCGCTGATCACTTGCAAGTGGGACTTGCATTGACCCATCTTACGGGCAAAACCCGTACATGGACGTTTACGTGTTCGGAGTCAGTCACGGACGTGTTCCCAACATGGAAGGTCCTTAAGCAGAAGCTCATGGACATGTACGCAACGCCTGATCTGGTTTTCCAGAATCAACTGGCGTTCCTGAGGTGCCGTTAAGGCACTAAGGACCTGGAGATTTATATCCAGGAGCTTAAGACCCTGTTGGCAGGGATGTACGCGAAAGAGTATTCGGACGATGTGTCCATCCCCGTCTTCATGGGGGGCCTCAGAGAAGGGCCAGCACGTTCGGAATTGTTACGATGCCGACCCCAATACCTGGAGGAGGCGTTCAAGATGGCGTTCAACGCCGAGAGTAACTTCTGCTCCTCTAAGGTGGGTCCTGAACCCATGGACCTGAGTCACGTCTAAGCGGAGGAGAAACCTCTTGCTAAGAGTCACACTGAACCTTTTTCACAGAGCTTCGAGGCGGAGCTCTTAGCTATGTTGCAGCGGCATGGGCCGCTGAGATGCTTCCTGTGTGGAAGCACGGATTATCTGAGGAACAGATGTCCGAAAAATCCCCAGCGAGACACTCGCTACAAGAGACCAAGGGTTGGGAAAAAGCCCTTGTCCGAGCCGTCGGGAAACGACGGCTCCCAGTAGGTGCGGGGAGCCCTACTGGGCGACCCCTCAGTGCTGTTAAGCCCCAGGGTAGGGGACGACAGCACAAAGCCCCGAGGGTAGCGGTGCTTTATAGCACCTCGAGTCTTGATACGTCTTGATAGACTCTGGAGCGTCTGAAAATTATGTCAGACGGGCTTCTGTTGCGAAGAGTCGGCTGTATGCCGAGGCCCTAGAGGCACGTTCTCGTGACGTTGTCACGGTCCGTCTTGCAACGGGCGTACAGGTTTCTGTACCCAAGGTCTTGATTGACCTTAAGCTGAAGTTTGCAGACTTCGACAGCTTAGAACGTTGCCTAGTCCTGGATTTGGACTCGAGGTGCTATCGACAGCTTATAACGTTGCCTAGTCCTGAATTTGGACTCGAGGTGCTATCCAGGACTAGGGAACGTTCTAAGCTGTCGAAGTCTGCAAACTTCAGCTTAAGGTCAATCAAGACCTTGGGTACAGAAACCTGTACGCCCGTTGTATACGTTTTCCGTTGCTTGGTTTCTTCGTCCTGACTTGGCCGATGCTTTCCGCTTCGGTTCTGGGCATGAAGTGGCTGGAACTCCACGAGCCATGGATATACTGGAAGTCTAAGTCCATTGGCTCAACGCACCCGCGGTCGGGTGAAGCATTGGCGAGTCATGAACCCACCTTTGCTCGATCGCAAAAGCGATTCTGGCGTGAGATGCCAGAAATTGGTATGTCTGAGATAACCATTCCCAATGAGGTCAAGGAAGTGTTCCTTGACGAGTGGGATTCGGCGGTTAATCCCCACGTCGATAAAGGCGAGACTGGTGAGTCGCCAGTGTTAGAGGTGGATTCCTCTGAGGTGAAGCGCGAGGCGCTTCCTAGAGAAGAGACCCGTATTTTGTCTCTTCTACAGGTCGGAACTGATTCTGACCACGCCGTGTTCGGCGAACAAGTTGCGACTCCAGTGGTAGGGTTAGAGACCCCTTTGGTTAAGCGCGAAGCGCTTCCAAGCAAAGAGACCCGTAGTTTGTCTCTTTCTCACGTCGGAAATGATTCCTACCACGCCTTATTAGCTGAGACCGGCGAGTCACCGGTGGTAGAGGTAGAGACCTCTTTGGATAGGCGCGATGCGCTTCCAATAGATGGGGAAATTGACTCCCCCCATCTGGGTCCCGGGATGAGTCCCGAGGCCAGTAGTCAGCAGTCCTATCGGATGCTGAACAGTGTGACAGGTGTTGTCACAGAAGGCGTAAGCCTTGAACGGTTGCCGGGGGTAGGCGAACTGTTGTCGTTGGAGGAGATGTCCTTCAACGAATTTGAAACTGCTTTGAAAGCAGGTAAAATCGACGAGGTTGTCGTATTACGTCTGGAAGAGGAGTTGAACTCCTCCTCCACGATGGACGAGTCAGTTTTGGTGCAAACCAAACAGGCATTGAATGCCCGAAGCGGCTCCAAGATCCTCGCGGATCTTGAGTACCCTTACCATTCCTTATTGAAGGAATTTGGAGATATCATTAGTGACAACCCACCGATGGTGTTACCACCGGATCGGGGAGTCCGACATGAAATTGATTTGGTTCCCGGAACCAAATACTGCGTCACTAGGCAGTGGCCTCTCCCCAAGGAACAATGCGACGTCATCGACGCATTCTTCAAGGGGAAAGAAGAGGTAGGGATGGTACGGGAGAGTAAGTCTCCCCACTCATCTCCCTTTTTTTGTGTTCGTAAACCGAACGGAAAGTGGCGCATTGTGCATGCGTATAACAAGCCAAATGCAGCTACTGTACCCATGCAGACTCCTATTCCTCGGAAGGATGTCCTCCAGAACAATATGGCGGGCTGTACTGTGTACAGTGCCTTAGATCTGGTGGACGGGTATTATCAGGTGCTCATGCGAGCGTCCGATATTCCGCTGACAGCGGTTAGCACGCCTATTGGCATGCTGTGGGAGTGGCTTGTTATGCCACAAGGGCTTTCAAATGCACCAGCGACTTTCAATCGATTGGTGACTCAACTCTTCCGCCCTCATAGGAAGTACGCTCAGACGTACTTCGACGATATATTCGTCCATAGTCGTGCGGAAGGCGACTCGTCTGATGTTCAGACGCATCTGATACACCTTTGAGCAGTGCTCCAATGTATGCGAGAGCATAAGTTATATGCGAACGCATCCAAATGTATCTTTGGTGCTGAGGAAATTCCTTTCCTCGGATGCTTCATCGGTAAGAATGGAGTGCGGGCGGATCCCTCAAAGGTGAAATCCATTGTGGAGTGGCCTTCGGCTGTAAATCTTAGAGATTTACGGAAGTGGCTAGGACTAGCCAACTAAATCCACAAGTACAGCGAGAACTACGATGAAATGGCGAAGCCATTGACCGACCTTCTTAAGAAGAATGTTGATTGGCGTTGGGAAACTGAACACCAAAACGCTTTGAAGCGGTTAAGGGGGGCTTGTTAAAAGCTCCCGTTCTTGCTCTACCAGACTCTGGGAAACCATTTAGTGTCGTCTGCGACGCCTCCGATTTCGCAATCGGATGTGCTTTGTTACAAGCAGACGATGCAGGAAGGGAACGCGTAATTGCGTTTGAGTCGAGGCAGCTTAAAGCTTCAGAACGGAATTATCCCGTTCATGACAAGGAGCTACTTGCAATGAAGTATGCTCTTGTCAAATTTAGGGTTCACCTACTCGGCTCAAAGCCGTTCGTGGTTTATACTGACCACGCGTCCTTACGGACAGCGACAAAGTCGCCTCATCTCTCGCAACGGATGGACCGTTGGCTTTCCTTCTTTGCGTAGTACAACTTTGAGGTTAAGTATAAACCTGGCAAGCAGAACGTGCTTGCAGACGCGTTGTCGAGTCGTCCCGATTACGATCTCTCTCACGCGACATTCGTCACCACATCTGTGGTGGATCTCATACGCCAGGCGTATGAAAAAGATCCACAGTGTACGGCGCTTATCAGCGCGTTAGGTGAAAAGGGTCTTGGCTCGTCTGAGCCAACCCTGTCAAGTCGAGCTAGAGCTCGGTTACACCGTTACAGGTACTGTGACGGTTTTTATTATTATAGCACGAACGCGGAAGACGTTCCGCGGGTGGTTGTTCCTCATGATGAGGAACTAAAGTATAGAGTCCTCTTTGCGGCACATGACGCCCCTACCGGGGGTCATTTAGGTCGGGATAAGACCTATATCGCTTTAAGCGCTTTGTATTGGTGGGTAGGTGCGTATATTCGCACCTGTGAGACGTGTCAGAGGGTTAAACCCTCTGCAAGTTCAGCTGCGCCTTTGGCGAGCTTATCCCGTTCATACGGAGTGTTGGAAGTCCATTATTATGGATTTTATCTTCGGTTTTCCGAAAGATAAGGCCGGCAACACCGGCATTTTGGTCTTTGTAGACCGTTTGAGCAAGATGGCTCACCTGGCGGCGGTGCCAGAGTCCATTCATGGACAAGGAGCAGCGAAAGTGTTCCTAGACCGTGTTTTTCGACAGCATGGTCTACCGGATTCCCTTGTATCGGATCGGGATCCTCGTTTTACGGGACAGTTTTGGGGGGCGCTGTTTAAGGTGCTGGGCACCAAGCTCCTCATGTCCACTGCGGATCATCCGCAGACGGACTGTCAGACGGAACGCGTTAATCGAGTTGAAGAGGCCATTATCCGGATTTTATGTCTGGATTCTCCAAAGAGTTGGAGTGAGATGCTTCCTATGGCCGAATTTGCCATAAACAATTCGGTACATGCATCTACGGGGTTTACCCCGTTTTACGTGAACGGATTGGTGAATCCGAGGGTTCCATTGACGCCACGTGTGTGTGGCCCAAGGCTTGAGGGGGGAGGATTCCCCGATGTCATCCCTGTATCTGTGCGAAAGCACATCGATAGGTTTTTATCGACGCGCCTTAGTGTCTTACGACACGTCTGCGATGCCATGGCGGAAAGCCAAGACAAGCAGAAGGAGCAAGCTGACCGCAAGGGGCGGCGTAACGAAACGTTGTACAAAGTAGTAGAAAGTGTTTTATTAAACGCTAAAAAAACTTCCTACACATGCAGTTTCAAATGTGTTGCGCAAAAAACTGCGCCCCAGGTTTGTGGGGACCTTTAAGGTATTAGCCCGAAAGGGCTTGTCGTACACCTTAGACATCCCGAAGGCGATGCGTACGCATCCAACCTTCTATGTGGGTATGCTTAAGCTATACCAGAACCCGGAGTCGGGTTCCCTCTCGGAGGAGGGTGAGAAACCGGATAGCCGAAAGGCGCAACAGGTCGGAACATTTCCGACAGGGTTGAAATACGACCCTGAAGCTCCGCAACGAGAGACTCGAGAGAGGCAAGCCGCCCCTCGATGCGTTCATTCGCAATCCCTTCGTTGCGGAGTCCCTCCTGAGCATCTTGGATGCGACGGCTGTGCCGATCACAGCGCTCGTGGAAGTCACGCCGCAATAGCGCGACCCCCTTCTCCAGTGCTCGATACGGAGGGTACTCCACATTATCATGTAGAACTCCTGATGGCACGACACCATCACCGGGGTGATACCCAGTACCTGGTAAAGTGGAAAGGGTATCCACATTCCCAGAACTCGTGGGAGTACAAGACTCCCCTGCGTCAGGATTGCCGTGACGTCGTTGACGCTTTCGAGCGGGAGAATCCCACTGAGAGTCAACGACCAAAGGGGCTGAAGAAGCCCCTTCACTCCCAGTAGCTGGGAGTTCGCCGGAGGCGGATGCTGTGCTTGCATTGCTCTCCAGCACCACATCGAGAGCAGAGCGCGTATAATAGGAGGCAGGCAGGCCAAGCGTAGCGCTCTCTCTACCCGAACGTCGTGTTCGGAAAAATGTTGTACAGCGCATCGAAACTGGGGAGGCGTTTCTCCCTTTCCGCCCAGGCGCGGAACGCCTGTTCTGCGTCTTCGACGCTTTCGTCCCTCAGGAGAACAAGGGGAATCTCGCGAATAATATCCACGAGGACACCGCGTGCCTGCTTCCCTAGGCGCGTCCGGTAGGACTTAACGGAATAATGTTTGGGCGTTAGTAGTCGGGCCCGGAGTTGGTTCCGATGCGGAATTTCACGCGGCAGTATAGCTGCTGGACCAGGGGTATAAATGGCTAAACCCCTCTTGACCGCGTTCTTAGCCCTTTTTTGAGGGTCGCGAGGTCCCTTTCGTGACCGTCCGGCACGTCGGGTCTCTTGAACCAAGGACGGTTCATTGGTGGTGGTTGCCTGTGGCAACCTGGAGGTATCACCCCTAGTGGATAACGGTGGCGCACGAGTTAGTGCGTTTTACCTGCGTGTGGGGAATGGGTTGGATGACTGACAGCGCCGTTCGGCGCTGTCAGCATGGCCAGCCGTTGGAGAGATCTCCCCAAGGGCATCCACTTCCGAGTTATCGGGATAGTTTTCGTCCATAGCACCAATGAAGGTGTACAATGGACAGCCAGAGGTACTGGCGTTGGACTTCTCCAACAAGATTTTGATTATTGCGTAAGCAACAGTCTTGATGGGGGAGGATGTAACGGGGTTACATTCGGGTTACATTGAGTGTTGGTGTACATGAGTACACCACGGTTGAGGTCAGTATTGACCGGTTTGAAAGGTTTTGAACCATTGGTTATTTTAACCAATCAGGGCAGGGGCCCTTGGTGTGGTGGTGTGTCAGCCATCCACGTGTCAGTACACAGGTGTGTACACTACAGTTTAGCTAGGTACGAATTAGGAATATTCTATTTAGTATTACATATAGTTTCTATTAGTTTAAATTAATTTAGGCTAATTACATATTAAATATATTCAGTTTACATTTCACTCTTTTTGCGGACGTGCGACCTCGACCGGTCGCGCGCGCAGTGAGTGTCGTAGGTAAGAGAGAGCCCTCCCTTTACTTACATCCCGTAAAGGGAATACAGCCGTTAAGGCTAAGTCGTAAACTAACCCGGGAATCTTGGCCCCGAGTAGGAGAACTCTCCTACTAAGCCCTTTACAAGGGCGTATCGGCTAAGTAGCGGTATCTACCACTTTAAGGAAGAGTCTTCCTCTGTGCGCTAGCCGCACCGTGCGTATACGCACCGGATACAGCACGCGTCTCATTCCGCCGGAGGTTCGCACGTGTGATTGAGGCTAAAGTTTTGACGGGAGATCATGCAGGATACGCACGTGTGATTGAGGCTAAAGTTTTGACGGGAGATATCCCGCTCATGCATTAACAACTGAGCAATCAGGCCTGTCATACACGGTCCGTCGGAAGCGATTTCCTGCACGCTTGGTCTATGGGGATGACGATAAACAAGTCACAGGGACAGTTTCTGCAAAAGGTTGGCATATGTCTCACAAGGGTCGTGTTCTCGCATGGCCAGTTGTACGTCGCATTTTAATGTCGACAGTACCGGAGAGCATCTCCGTCCCTTTGGGGGATAAGTCTGCCGAACGACGACTAATGCGAAACGTAGTTTATGACGAAGCACTACGTTGAATGAGGTTTAAAAACCTTGCAATGACGGGAGCAGTCAGTGGCCGAGACTGCAAACGTAGTCGTTGACAGCAAAATAATAAACTTTTCTTTTTTGTTTCAAAGTAAATGAAGATGAAGTGTAGTTCGATGAAACAATTCGTCCGAACGACGGGTACCATCCACTAGTATATAAATTTCAAAAGTTTTGACAGATTTTCGTCGTTTTTGAAGTGCAAAATTCTCTTTGTATTGTAGCTGCTTTTAAATAAATTAAAGTAGACAAGAATTTGTACGAACTTTAAAGTGAAAAATGCTTTTTGTATTAATACAGCTGCTTAGAAAAATATTTAATTGATAAGGGCTTTGTAGTGTAGGGAAGTCTTTTTATTACTAAACAAGTCAGTGGAGCCATAATCGGTCTGCAACCAATAAAAATTCTAATCCACCTAAATGTTCCAACTTTTGCGCAAGTTGGTTCGAACCCAAACACTCCAGACGCACCTCCCCTGCCAGCTAGATTTGAGGCATCACCCCGATTCTTGCGAGATCTGAGAACAAATACCTGAACCTATCCCCAGATGCGCCAGTCGCAGCCCAAGCGCCAACCGTGGAGGAGCGGCAAACCGTACAGCCAGATTTGGGACTTATACCGTATGCTGTTTGCCCTGATTTTCAGGAGGCCACAATGGCACTTCAGCCGCACAGCCTTGGTCCCATGGATACCGTGTGTCCGACTGTCGCGCTGTGGACCGGGCTGAAGAGGTGATGCGTTTTCCTTCCTCCTGTTGTGGAAAGGGCAATGTACAGCTTCCCCCTCTTTAGCCGGGACCAGAGCTGTTGCCGTCTCTGATCGAGGAAACGCTTGCCGATTCTAAGCGGTTTCTAGACAAGATTTATCCGTACAATATGAACCTGGCGTTTGGGTGGTTTGAGGCGAACGAAGGCACAGTCCCCGGTCACGGTCCACAATCGTTTCAGGTGTGCGGCAAGATTTTCCACAGATTGGGTCCTTTGCAGCCGGCCGCAACCTCGGAGCGTGGACCCAAGTTTCTGTAGAACGACCTGTACGACCCACAGGCGCAGACCGAACGTTTTAGGAGAGATTGGGTGATACATCGCGGACCTCGTTGGGATGATTCGGGTCCATAACCACTATGCCGCCAAGCTGGAGACTTCTTGCTGGACCATCGGATTCAAGACGTGCACTTGCGGATCGTGTGTAATCCTGGACGATACCAGCGGGTACTCAACGTCCCCGTGGCAGATGAGATCGCTCTTTTGATGCCGAAAGACGATGTTGCCGATCCCAACGACCGGTACATCTACCTCCAGCGACGTGGTGGTGACTTGCTCAAGATGTCACCTGCGCATCGCTCCCACGACGCGACGATGATATACATCCTGATGTTCTCGTTTGGAGAGGACGGATGGTGTTCCGATATTCCCAACAAGGGAGTGGCTCAGGGAAACGAACGTTCAGGCTCCCGACGGGAATGCCCCTCGCCGCAGCGTCAGAACACCGTGACGGTTATGCACTTCTGCCAATACCACCCGATGCTCCGAGCCGACGACATGCGGGTGCTCCGGTATAGACAGCTCTTTCAGCAGTACGTAGTGGGAGCGTATGCCAAGTTGGAGGGTTCCCGGCTGCTCTACCATCTGAACCAACAGAGAACCATACAGACAGAGTTTTACCGCAGGCTAACGCTGACGGGGACGAAAATTTGTCGAGTCTCGGGAAGGGGGTGATCCTGTCCTCTTCCTTCCATGACTCCCCCGCTACATGAACGAGATGTACCAAGACGCCAGGTCATCATCCTCAATGTCGGGAAGCCGGATCTCTTTGTCATATACACCTGCAACCCAGCGCGGTCAGAGATCAAGGACGCTCTGCTGTTCCGACATGGACCTAGACCAGCCGGACCTCTGATGCGCGTATTCTGGATAAAGATGCGGTCCCTCTTCGACGACATCACGAATCCGCACAATTGACAGGGTCATAGCCATTGTGTGGACCATCGAGTTTCAGAACCGTGGACTGTCGCATGCGCACATTCTCATCGTTCTGTGCGAGAAGGACAAGGCGAGGATTACGACCGCATTGCTTGCGCGGAGATTGGGGACCCCCAACTTTCCCCGCGGTTGCACGAGACTATGAACCGGTGTATGATCCATTTTGTGCTCCCGCAACAAACCCGTCTGACGCACCAATGCGACTACGAAAGCGAGGATCACCACGTGCGAGCGTAGCAAGCTAGTGCTTTAATGGAATTACCAATACATTAACAATTTTAGAAGCAGTCAATTCGTCACTGAGCCGCGCGTCTATCATTGTGTAACTAGGCTTTCATTTAGCAAAAGTTCAAGACAAGCAATGCCTCCTGAACCAGAGCGAGAGGAAAGGTTATTGTCCCATGTAAGCTGCGAACTTAAATTTAATAGAGGCTTTCTAAGCAGCCGGAATCCGCGGATATTTTGAGTAACCTCAAATGATAACTTGGTTCTCCATCAGGAATGCACAGACAATTGCATTAAAAAGAAACCAGCAACAGAAATCGATGATGCGGACAGGCACATGAGGTCCAGACGACAATAAGAACGGGTCTATTAAGCGCAATTCTGTACTTCCTGGAACTTCTCTCCCGCCGTATGCCATTTTCGTACAAGGATCCCGTGCTTGTGCCAAATTTCTCCTTGAATGTGCTTGCAATGTCCGATTATGAGTCAAGAGACCATTAATGTCTTCTATCAAGTGAGACTTAAAAACTTGTTACCCTCTCTTAGTTACCCAATCGATTGGGTAACTAAGAGAGGGTAACAAGTTTTTAAGTCTCACGCATTGAGTACATTGAGGCATGTTGGAAGAGTGTGTACCCATTTTGGAGTTTGCACTCTTCCGTATAGTGGAAGCCCATTGGCTGCTGCAGGTAAGCCATACATTTTTTCATATAAAAAGCAGTTACAGTTTTAAGTTGCAGTAAGAACTGGATAGCGACTTAAGTAACTATACATAATATATTTCACTTTCCGTTTTGCATTACAAAGTACAGTGCCTGACTGAATCTTTACAAGGGCTACGACGCTGCGCACACCGTTTGACACCTTCCGCTGATCCTCCCACACTGAAACTTGGCCAGGTGGTGAGTATTGATCGCGTTAGTGTTTGCAACCTTTTTGTGCTATTCCACTAGGTTATGAGCCCAAGTTGCGTCAAGTAACCCAGTGGAGCTTTCTTGGTCGTTTGGAGCACTTTGCATTACGTTTTTCTTATTGTTACGTTCCGTGGAGCTTGTGGAAAGCCCTCTGTTGAAGGGGAAGCTAGTGCCGGACGTGATTGAAGGTTTTTAAATAAGTTTATGATGATTGATTTTGATGGAGATGATATGCCCTCTCCGGAGCAATTCCGGGAGCTATTGAACAATTGGCGTGAAGCATCAAGAGCTGCAAATGATCCTGATGCAGGGCAAGCTAGGCCCGCAACAGCGAGGAGGTCGCCCGAGCGCAAGAGAGAAGCGCCGGTGTGTATACCGGAAAGTAACTTCCGTGAAAGTTTGAGAAACTACCGTCCGTTCGGCCAGCAGATGGAACTGGATGATCTGGCCGAGGAAGAAGGGATGGAAGCTGGCGCGAAGCTACGCCCGAGAGCGCATGATGTACCTCGTGAGGCGCCCGCTGCGGCGCAAGGTGCAGGCGGTGTTGTGGTGGAGCGGCTGATCGAAGTTTTTGAGACTTGATCAGGCGGTACCACGGAGCCCAGACTGCCGACTAACGAAGGGGGTACTCCGCATGTCTTCGACTGCTTGTGTTCTTGCTCTCCTTGTGTACCCGACGGCTAGGCGTGGGTCGCTCCTCAGGTGGCGGGGACAGCTCACAGCGAATTCTTGGTGCAAGATCGAATTCACTAACTTGTGACGATACAACCGATGCGATCAGGCGTGATCACGTGCGATCAGGTGCTTAAACCACGTCAATTAGCCGCAATCAGGCTTGATCAAGTTTGGGCCGATGCTAATAACCGACGATCAGCAATATTCCGTCTTGATCGCAAGTGCGATCAGGCGGCAGTCCGACGCGATCAGGCGCTGAAACGATGTAGATCAGTGGTAATCAGGCTTGATCAGGCTTTGGCTGACGTTAATAACCGTCGATCAACAATATTCTGTCTTGATCGCAGATGCGATCAGGTGTCTTGATCGCAAGTGCGATCTGGTACTGAAAGGCTCGATCAGGGGCTAAAAACTGCTGCCCAGTCGTAATATACCTTGATCAGACTTGATTAAGCACCGGAAGTCGTTCCAGTAGCAGTTGGCGCGATTTGCGATCAG
>CM047587.1:31041453-31058847 GCA_026184515.1 Peronosclerospora sorghi | reverse complement strand
CGTACGCAAAAGGAGAACTTTATTAGCAATTAAACCCTTAAATCTACCCTGTTCCTACTTTCAACCAATCCGAATCGTCCATTCGAAACGCCTTCCGTCCATCAGTCGACCTGATTTTTCCGCTTGTTCCTTGTTTGTTCGCTGGTGTCCGCCGCGTACCTGTAAGTAATCAGCACATCTTCGGTGTCCCTTCTATATCCTGTCTATGTACACCACAGTGGTACGTACTACTGTACCCACCGTGGTACACATGGCGGTACCTAATTATGTACTACTGTATCCACTATCTGCGTCCACTATCAGGCCCCTAATTTAGGTCCTAATATTAGTCATAATTTTAGGCCCCCTATGGGCCTAATAAAATGTCCAACATTAAGCCCTATTTTAGCCTAATAAAAAAGTACGCTTTACGACAGTGTCGAAGTGCCCGCCGCGCAGCCAAGTGTACCGGTGCAGTACACCGCGTACAAGATACCGAAAATAAGCATGACAAATTTTCGGGACGCGAGTTATATCCCGGTCTCGGTGCAGGGTATCGTCAGTGGGCGTACCTGCTCATGGAAGCCATTGAGATCGCAGAGATAACCTCTGGCTTCCAGTGGAGTGAACGATTAAAGGTGAACAAGTTCGGCGAGCATTTGGAGGGAACCGCCGCCAAATATTACCGCACAAATGTTGCGTGGTGGTGGCGGGTGCGGCCGACGTTGATCCACGTCATGGATCAGATGTGGTTGGGATTTAGGACGACGATATCCCACCACCAAGCCGCTGGAGATTTGCAAGTGAAAAGGATCCACAACGCAGCTGGACAGATCACTATTTATACCTAGTAGCTCTGGCTCGCGAAAGCGGGTCAAGTGAAAAGTTAATAGTTGAAAATATCGTCAAGTATGCCGCGCCACGACTCAAGATAATGTTAATGGCTAGGTATGACCCGAGAAGGGGGGATTACCTAAGCCATGCGCAAGAGTTAATCGCATGGACGCAGGATCTCGAAGACGACATGGTAAAGTCGAAGCCCGCCCCTAAGTTGCACGTGCATGCAGCAACATCTGGTCAGGGGCGGCGCGTGTGCTACGGCTGTGGTGGTGAGGGGCACATACAGAGGTATTGCCCCGAGAAGCGCCGAAAAAGTGGAGGTGAACGCACCCAAAGGCAGAGCCGTGGTGGAAGTGAAGGGTCGTCAAAGCGGTTCGTGCTTTCGACCATGGATGGTATTTTAAATGCTTGTGGAAATGGAAGCACAAATGAAGATATCTGGATTATCGATAGTGGGGCTATTAGACACTTGGTGTCGAGCGCCAGTTTGTTGGAAGACGCTAGGGATTGCAGTAACAATAATAATTTGCTTTGCCGGATGGTGGCACACTTCAGGCAACCAAGGTCGGGCGGCTTACGTTGCGGACGTGCGACAAAAGTGAAACGGTCGTTGTCTTGACCGAAGTATACTTCGCTCCGCAACTAGCACGAAACCTGATCTCGCTTGGTAGGTTGAGCGAAAAGGGTTGCACCATGGTTGATGATGGCAGCAATATGCGCCTCATGATAAAAGCTAAAAAGTTGTTCGACGTGATGACGTATGGCTCTGTCTTTGTGGCTAAGTTGAAGGCCGAAAAGGCTCAAAGTTTTTCGGAAAATTTTGGTGACATGGTTGTCAACAGTATGTCGGAAGATGTCAGTAAAGACGTCCACACTGGCAGCCTACACCATTTTCATATGCGTCTGGGTCACCTGGCCTACGATACAATTGAAAGGTTGGCCAGGGACCCGATGTCTGGTATTGCCTTAACGGACACGAATAGGCCGAATTGACTTACGTGCGCCGAAGGTAAGGCTACCAGAAGGGCGCAACCGAAGACAGATTCGGGTGGAAAAGCACCAATTGACCGCATTGGAGGAGTGATCTGCAGTGACCTCAAAGGTCCGATCACTCCCCGCGACAGACGTGGCAACCGTTACTTGGTTGTTTTCGTGGATCATCATTCGAGTTACGTCAGAGTTTTTGCAGCACGCACCAAGGATTTATCAGCAAAGATGTTTGGACATTTCCTGGTTTGGTTTGAAAATGAATTTTCGTGCAGGGTGCACGTGCTGAGGACGGATGGCGGCGGAGAGTATCGAAATGTGGATCTGTTTTGTAAGCAGACCGGTATCCGCCGCCAAATAACGGAGCCAGGAAATCGGCCTCAAACGGGAAGGCGGAACGGATGAACCCGACCATTTTCAATATGGTCCGGTGCATGATTTTTGGGTCAGGCGTACCCCTCACGTATTGGTCGGAGGCGGCTGAGCATGCTGCGTACATACTCAACCGTACTCCGACGAGATCGAACGTTGGGCGAATTTTGCCATTGGAAGTACTGACCGGCAAGAGGCCGGCAGTAAATGATATCGTGGTTTTTGGGTCCCCGTGCACGGTTTGGCGGGACCCGAAGAAGAAGACGCTGGAAAAACATGCCGAGCGCGCCCTAATTCTGGGCAATAGTGATGAAACCAAGGGTTTCAAGGTGCTGCTGATGAAGGACAGGGTGGTCTGGTGACGAGGCACGTCACCGCGATCGAGACACTCAGTGCAGAAACAAGTGAGAAAATAACCAAGATGTTGGAAGGTGAACGCAGCCAAGAACTCGAGGAAATGGCCGAGTCGCGTTCATGAAATGCTGGTTCGAATACACAAAACAAAGGACGCGGAAGTCGAGGAATACCGGAGGCTACAGACGAGCCGAAGCGCGCCAAAAAACCAGTGCAGGGCACGCGAAAGACCCGAAGGAAGACAAAGAAAACATTGAAGGGCCAAGAGGGTGACACCAAGTGTGGAAATTCCCGAAAAAATTACTGGAATAAATGAAAATGTGGAAGGCGTTTTATGCGCGTATGCAGTATGTGACCCCGGTTGTGAGCCAACAGGTGGCTCGATGACACTGCCGGATCCGAAGAATTACCGCGAGGCGCACGGTGGCCCACAATCAAGCATGTGGAGACAAGCGGAAATGGAGGAGCTTAAGGCCCTCCAGGATTTGGAAACCTGGGATGTTGTTCGCCGCCCTGAGGGCAAGCTACCTCTCCCGACCAAATGGGTATATAAGACGAAAGTCTGTGCAAATGGGTCGGTAGAAAGGTACAAGGCGAGGTTGGTCGCCAGGGGCGACAAGCAAGTTTTCGGGGACGATTATTTTTTTACATTTTCCACTGTTATGGAATTAAACAACGTAAAGTTGATTCTGGTTTTGGCGCAAGTGTGGGGGGTAGCGGCACGCCACGGCGATGTGCCTAGTGCCTACTCCAAAGCCAAGTCTGAAGAAGATGTGGAGATTTACTTACAGGTGCCGCAAGGCATGGAAATCTCGGTGGATACTTTGCGAAATTTTGGTGTCGATTCTCAAAGGGAGATTGCATTGAGGCTGAAAAGAAACCTTTATGGTTTGAAGCAGGCTGGACGACTATGGCACCAGTGCTTATGCGAGACCTAGAAGAAGTTTGGTTTCACGCAGTGCGTGACCGATACGTGCATTTTTGTAAAGCACAAGGACGCCGAAACGGTGGTGGTCGGAGCATATGTGGATGACCTCCTGGTGACTGGAACCAGTGAGGGGATTGTGATGGAATTTTTTGAAGACATGAATGTATTGGAGTTAAAAGATTTGGGAAGCGTTACGAAGTTCCTGGGGATACGAATCCAAGGCGATCCAAAGACTGGATATGTATTTGATCAGGAAGGAACGATCAAAGAAATCCTCAAGACAAACAAGCTCGAGAAGGTGAGCCCAGCCCGAACTCCGGTGCTGGCGCTGGATGATGTGAAGGAGTTTCAAGAATTATTATTGGTGCATCCAAAGGAGAATTTGCCGAGTGTGAAGCAGTTCCAGTCGCTTGTGGGCAGTTTGCTATGGGTTGCTCGATGCACGCGTCCTGACATTTCGTTCGCCGTGCACCGAGCCACGCGTAAGACCCATGCACCCACGCTGGGTGACTACAAGATTGCGAAGCGTATTTTGAAATATCTCAAGGGCACGATTGATTTAAAGTTGGTGCTAAAGCACGATGAAGATTTGCCCATGCCCTTCCGGATCATGGTCTTCAGCGATGCAGATTTCGCTGCTGACAAGACCGATCGGAAGAGCGTTTCAGCTATGGTTGTTTTTATTAATGGGATTCTCGTAAGCTGGGCCTGCAGGAAGCAGACTGCAGTTGCGCTTTCGACTGCGGAAGCAGAATTTGTTGCGGCGGCGATGGCCGGTAAAGAAGCATTGGGGTGCGACAACTGGTCGCTGAAATTGTGATGCACGCAAAGACACCTCTGATGTTCAAGATGGATAACCAAGCCGCGATACAGCAGATGGAGGATGAGGCAAGTGGATCAAGTTCCAAGCATGTCGATGTCAAGCTAAAATTTCTCAAGGATTATACAAAGAAGGGAATTGTTGTGGCCAACCACGTGCCATGTGAGGACATGCTAGCTGACTTGCTGACAAAGGACTTAGGAGCAGCGGATCCAAGTGTTGCGTGCGGCGCTGGGCTTACGATGATGGAGCTACAGCCTCCGGTCTTCCAGGAAGAGTGTTGGAAGAGTGTGTACCCATTTTGGAGTTTGCACTCTTCCGTATAGTGGAAGCCCATTGGCTGCTGCAGGTAAGCCATACATTTTTTCATATAAAAAGCAGTTACAGTTTAAAGTTGCAGTAAGGACTGGATAGCGACTTAAGTAACTATATATAATATATTTCACTTTCCGTTTTGCATTACAAAGTACAGTGCCTGACTGAATCTTTACAAGGGCTACGACGCTGCGCACACCGTTTGACACGTTCGCTGATCCTCCCACACTGAAACTTGGCCAGGTGGTGAGTATTGATCGCGTTAAGTGTTTGCAACCTTTTTTGTGCTATTTCAATAAGGTATTGGTAGTTTTCCCCCAGAAATCGGCTCAGCGATAGATTGACATGGCAGCAATGCCAAGCAGAGCTATCCCCGCTCTTTCATATATTTTATTTTGTCGTCGAGTTTTCGACGAGAATCTAAGCGAGTTCCACTATTTTCACAACGACCGCGTCATCAAAAGTTTGTATGGTTTTTTGTATGTCGGTCTCAAGAAAGAACTTATGGGTTTTACTACATTGGGGGGGTCATACATAAGAAAAAAGTGTTTATTTCGTGAAATAAACACTCGCGATAAGAACGTTTATTTCACACGATATACACACTTTGAAATGAACAGCTTCATATCCGAAAGAAACGTTTAGTTCGGGTCACTCAAATCGGCAGGGGTGCATATCAAATTTGATCTAAGCTTGATATTTGATTGATATAAACGTTTATTTCGTTTGGGCTAAACTTTAAGTTTGACCCCCCTATTAAGTGGTCGGTGGATATATTACCTGGGTGTCTTAATCCGCCGCACTGCGTAATTAATAGCTAAACGCCAACCGGAAAGCATACTCGGAGTGTGCGAGTCTATAAATGGAACTGTACGGCCAGTTTGAGGCTGCCGAAAAGAAAAACAAGCACTCTATGATGCTCCCAACAGCGTTCAGCTTTGAAATTCCAACCGGGGTGACTTGAGACGGCATCATTTCACATCTAATTGATGGCCATCGTCGCTTTATGTTGAGCGAGTGAAGACTCGAAACGGCATTGGAAAGTGATCCCGCGTTGGTGGAAAGCTTACTTTTGGCGATCCAGCATATGCCTGTACTAATTTATTCTGCTGTCTCTACAAAGGGTATGGTAATGAAGTTGGTTAGAAAAGACAATGAATGTCATTAGAGTAAGTATAGAGTGGTAGTTCGGTCAAGTAACACGCTACGTTTCATTTCTTCACAACAAGCGTTATCAACGAGTCGCGACTACTCCATTCGCAACGCTATACAAGCCTTGAGTATCTACATTAACCGCGTCACAATGATGAATGGTGAAAAAGCCAACTCAAGCTACTTCACCAACTCCCGAAGGACTTTTGAGGGTCCTTTTTGCTTCGATAAGCTTCATAGATTTTTGTACTCTTGAAGAGTGGTATAAACCATTCTTCGCGGTCCGTAAGCTCATGGTCTCGTCCAGTGACATTGATATGGTCGGCCGCATCCCGCCTGTACGATCGTTTATGCACGTAACCGGCAGAAAATGGTGGATATTCAACTTTTTTTGATAAGAGCCAAGTCTGCTAGTCCCGTATAAAGAGCTTGTTTCTTGGCAGTGTTTTGTCGTTGTTGGCACTACCACCAACACCAATGTCGCCATCCTTTTAATTGGAGGAGGTATTAGTCTTATCATCGGACTTTGTTTCCTTGTATTTGGCTGTCAGTTTATCTTTTTCCTTTAAAGCATGCAGAGGTATTGCTAACCAGAAAGAGAGTAAAGTTATTGAGCAGGGCATTTGTCGGCGTAGCGATTGTTGGAACTTATGTGTCGTAACATCCGATTGGTGCACGACGCAAGATCTGTAGAAACTGAACTCCTTACACTACCTAGTCTGATAGTTTTGAACAGGTAGAATCTTGCGTGAGAGCTGAGGCGTGACTGATGCCACGCGGCGGATGTCTTCACTTAAGCTATCTTTATAAAAACGAAAAGTATATATTATGTAAAGTACCAAATTCAAATATAGCAATCCTAAAAGTTAAACTTGAATTATAGCTTGAAATTCATGTGCACATTTCAGCCAATGGGGTTTCACTTTCTTGAAAAGACATTTAGGCCAAAGTTTCCAAAATGGTTACATGAGATTTAACAAGATCCAAGTTTTTCTTTGCCTAAAGTTCATTCATTGTAAGAACTGTTGATTTTCGACGTAGCCATGTTTGGCTTTCGATGTAGCCGGTGCGTATACGCACGGTGCGACTAGCGCACAGAGGAAGACTCTTCCTTAAAGCGGTGGCTACCGATACTTAGCCGATACGCCCTTGTTAAGGACTTAGTAGGAGAGTTCTCCTACTCGGGGCCAAGATTCCCGGGTTGGTTTACCACGTATCCTTAACGGCTACATTCCCTTTACAGGATGTAAGTAAAGGGAGGTCTCCCTCTTACCTACGACACTCACTGCGCGCGCGACCGGTCGAGGTCGCACGTCCGCAAAATAGAGTGAAATGTAAACTGAATATATTTAATATGTAATTAGCCTAAATTATTTTAAACTAATATAAACTATATGTAATACTAAGTAGAATATTCCTAATTCTTACCTAGATAAAATGTAGTGTACACACCTGTGTACCGACACGTGGATGGCTGACACACCACCACACCAAGGGCCCCTGCCCTGATTGGTTAAAATGACCAATGGTTCGAAACCTTTCAAACCGGTCAATACTGACCACAACCTTAGTGTACTCATGTACACCAACACTAATTGTAACTCAAATGTAACCCGGTTACATCCTCCCCCATCAAGACTGTTGCTTACGCAATAATCAAAATCTTGTTGGAGAAGTCCAACGCCAGTACCTCTGGCTGTCCATTGTACACCTTCAGTGGTGCTATGTACGAAAACTATTCCGACAACTCGGAAGTGGATGCCCATGGGGACATCTCCCCAACGGCTGGCCATGCTGACAGCTCCGAACGGCGCTGTCGGTCATCCAATCCATTCCCCACACGCAGGTAAAACGCACTAACTCGTGCGCCACCGTTATCCACTAGGGGTGATACCTCCAGGTTGCCACAGGCAACCATCACCAATGAACCTTCCTTGGTTCAAGAGGCCCGACGTGCCGTACGGGCACTAAAGGGACCTCGCGACCCTCAAAAGAGGTCTAAGAATGCGTTCAAGAGGGGTTTAGACTCCTATACCCCTGGTCCAGCAGCTATACTGCCGCGTGAAAATTGCGCACCGGAACCAACTCCGGGCCCGACTACTAACGCCCAGACATTATTCCGTTAAATTCTACCGGACGTGCCTCGGGAAGCAGGCACGCGGTGTCCTCGTGGATATTATCCGCGAGATTCCATTGTTCTCCTGAGGGACGCAAGCGTCGAAGACGCAGAACAGGCGTTCCGCGCCTGGGCGGAAAATGAGAAACGCCTCCCCAGTTTAGATGCGCTGTACAACAGCTTTTCCGAACACGACGTTCGGGTAGAGAGAGCGCTACGCTTGGCCTATGCTCAGGCCAAAGCGCAAGGGCAATTACCTGCCTCCTATTATACGCGCTCTGCTCTCGATGTGGTGCCGGAGAGCAATGCAAGCGCAGAATCTGCCTCCGGCGAACTCCCAGCTACTGGGAGTGAAGGGGCTTCTTCAGCCCCTTTGGTCGTTGACTCTCAGTGGGATTCTCCCGCTCGAAAGCGTCAACGACTTCGCGGCAATCCTGCCACAGGGGAGTCTCGTACTCCCACGAGTTCTGGGAATGTGAATACCCTTTCCACTTCACCAGGTACTGGGTCTCACCCCGGTGATGGAGTCGTGCCATCAGGCGTTCTACATGATAATGTGGAGTACCTTCCGTATCGAGCACTGGAGGAGGGGGTCGCGCTATTGCGGTGTGACTTCCACGAGCGCTGTGATCGGCATAGCCGTCGCATCCAAGATGCTCAGGAGGGACTCCGCAACGAAGGGAGTGCGAATGAACGCATCGAGGGGCGGCTTGCCTCTCTCCAGTCTCTCGTCGCGGAGCTTCAGGGTCGTATTTCAACCCTGTCGAAGATGTTCCGACCTGTTGCGCCTTTCGGCTATCCGGTTTCTCACCCTCCTCCGAGAGGGGACTCGCCTCCGGGTTCTGGTATAGCTTAAGCATACCCACATAGAAGGTTGGATGCGTACGCGTCGCCTTCGGGATGTCTAAGGTGTACGACAAGCCCTTTCGGGCTAATACCTTAAAGGTCCCCACAAACCTGGGGCGCAGTTTTTTGCGCAACACATTTGAAACTGCATGTGTAGGAAGATTTTTAGCGTTTAATAAAACACTTTCTCCTACTTTGTACACCTTTTCGTTACGCCGCCCCTTGCGGTCAGCTTGCTCCTTCTGCTTGTCTTGGCTTTCCGCCATGGCATCGCAGACGTGTCGTAAAACACTAAGGCGCGTCGATAAAAACTTATCGATGTGCTTTCGCACAGATACAGGGATGACATCGGGTAATCCTCCCCCCTCAAGCCTTGGGCCACACACACGTGGCGTCAATGGAACCCTCGGATTCACCAATCCGTTCACGTAAAACGGGGTAAACCCCGTAGATGCATGTACCGAATTGTTTATGGCAAATTCGGCCATAGGAAGCATCTCACTCCAACTCTTTGGAGAATCCAGACATAAAATCCGGATAATGGCCTCTACAACTCGATTAACGCGTTCCGTCTGACCGTCCGTCTGCGGATGATCCGCAGTGGACAAGAGGAGCTTGGTGCCCAGCACCCTAAACAACGCTCCCCAGAATTGTCCCGTAAAACGGGGGTCCCGATCCGACACAACGGAATCGGGTAGACCATTCTGTCGAAAGACACGGTCTAGGAATACTTTTGCTGTTCCTTGTCCATCAATGGACTCTGGCACCGCCTCCAGGTGAGCCATCTTGCTCAAACGGTCTAAAAAGACCAATATGCCGGTGTTCCCGGCCTTATCCTTCGGAAAACCGAAAATAAAATCCATACTAATGGATTTCCAGCACTCCCTTGGAACGGACAAGCTCGCCAAAGGCGCAGCTAAACTTGCAGAGGGTTTAACCCTCTGACACGTCTCACAGGCGCGAATATACGCACCGACCCACTTATACAGTTTGGGCCACCAATACAAAGCGCTTAACGCGATATAGGTCTTATCCCGACCTAAATGACCCCCGGTAGGGGCGTCATGTGCCTCAAAGAGGACTCTATACTATATTTCCTCATCATGAGGAACAACCACCCGCGGAACGTCCTCCGCGCTCGTGTTATAATATTGCAAGCCGTCACAGTACCTGTAACGGTGTAACCGGGCTTTAGCTCGACTTGACAGGGTTGGCTCAGACGAGCCAAGACCCTTTTCTCCTAACGCGCTGATTAGCGCCGTACACTGTGGGTCTTTCTCATACGCCTGGCTTATGAGATCCACCACAGAGTTGTGAAGAATGTAGCGTGAGCGAGATCGTAATCGGGACGACTCGACAACGCGTCTGCAAGCACGTTCTGCTTGCCAGGTTTATACTTAACCTCAAAGTTGTACTCCGCAAAGAAGTAGAGCCAACGGGCCATCCGTTGCGAGAGATGAGGCGACTTTGTCGCTGTCCGTAAGGATGCGTGGTCAGTATAAACCACAAACGGCTTTGATCCGAGTAGGTAAACCCTAAATTAGACAAGAGAATACTTCATTGCAAGTAGATCCTTGTCATGAAAGGGATAATTCCGTTCTGCAGCTTTAAGCTGCCTCGACTCAAACGCAATTACGCGTTCTCTTCCTGCATCGTCTGCTTGTAACAAAGCACATCCGATTGCGAAATCTGAGGCGTCGCACACGTTGGTTTCCCAGAGTCTGGGAGAGCAAGAACGAGAGCTTTTAACAAGCTCCCCTTAACCGCTTCGGAGGCGGTTTGGTGTTTGGTTTCCCAACACCAATCCAAGTCCTTCTTAAGAAGATCAGTTAATGGCTTTGACATTTCAGCGTAGTTCTCGCTGTATTTGTGGAGATAATTGGCTAATCCAAGCCACTTCCGTAAATCTCTAAGATTTACAGGCTAAGGCCACTCCACAATGGCTTTCCCCTTCGCGGGATCCACCCGCACTCCATCCTTACCGATGAAGCATCCGAGGAAAGGAATTTCCTCAGCACCAAAGATACATTTGGATGCGTTTGAATATAACTTATGCTCTCGCATACATTCGAGCACCGCTCGAAGGTATACCAGGTGCGTCTGAACATCAGACGATTCGCCTTCCGCGCGACTATGAACGAATATGGCGTCGAAGTACGTCTTAGTGTACTTTCTATGAGGGCGGAAGAGTTGAATCACCAAGCGATTAAAAATCGATGGTGCATTCGAAAGCCCTTGTGGCATAACAAGCCACTCCCACAGCATGCCACTAGGCGTGCTGACCGCTTTAAGCGGAATATCTGATGCTCGCATGAGCACCTTCTAATACCTGTCCACCAAATCTAAGGCACTGTACACAGTACAGCCCGCCATATTGTTCTGGAGGACATCCTTCCGAGGAATCGGAGTTTGCATGGGTACAGTAGATGCATTCAGCTTATTGTACGCATGCACAATGCGCCACTTCCAGTTCCGTTTACGAACAAAAAAGTGGGTGATGAATGGGGAGACTTGCTCTCCCGTACCATCCCTGCCTCTTCTTTCCCCTTGAAGAATGCGTCGATGACGTCGCATTGCTCCTTGGGGAGAGGCCACTGCCTCGTGACGCAGTATTTGGTTCCAGGAACCAAATCAATTTCATGTCGGACTCCCAGATCCGGTGGTAACCCCATCGGTTGGTTGTCACTAATGATATCTCCAAATTCCTTCAAAAAGGAATGGTAAGGGTTCCCAGGATCCGCAAGGATCTTGTGGCCGCTTCGGGCATTCAATGCCTGTTTGGTTTGCATCCAAAACTGACTCGTCCATCGTAGATGAGGAGTTCAACTCCTCTTCCGGACGTAACACGACGATCTCGTCGAGTTCACCTGCTTTCACAGCAGACTCAAACTCGTTGAAGGACATCTCCTCCAACGACAACAGTTAGCCTACCCCAGGAAACCGTTCAAGTCTTACGCCTTCTGTGACAACGCCTGTCACACTATTCAGCATCCGATAGGACTGCTGACTACTGGCCTCGGGACTCATTCCGGGACCCAGATGGGGGTAGTAAATTGCCCCATCTATTGGAAGCGCATCGCACCTATCCACAGAGGTCTTTACCTCTACCACCGGCGACTCGCCGGTCTCACCTAATACGGCGTGGTCGGAATCAATTCCGACGTGCGGAAGAGACGAAATACGGGTCTCTTCGCTTGAAAGCGCCTCGCGCTTAACCACAGGGGTCTCTACCCCTACCACTGGAGTCGCAACTTGTTCGCCGAACACGGCGTGGTCGAAATCAATTCCGACCAGGAGAAGAGACGAACTACGAGTGTCTTCTCTAGGAAGCGCCTTGCGCTTAACCTCATAGGAATCCACCTCTACCACTGGCGACTCACCAGTCTTGCCTGTGGCGAAGCGAAGGCAAAATTTTGGTCACCTTCTGTCAACGGCGTGCCGATCAGCTGGTCAGAAATCGGATTGGTGGAAACAAGGGGGGATTTTAAGCCTATCATGTGCAAGGAGTGCCAAGCACACGGATTTTGGTAAGTCTCATGGCATTGCGTGTATTACATATTTTAGTGTTTGGTACATATTGGGACCGTAAGGTTAGTGGAAAAGAAGTAAATTGGTCTTGGATTGGAAAAGTGGCTAAGAGGTCCTAAGAGACTCTCTAAAAGTTTGGTTTTATAAGTCGCTTTCGCACGTTGCGGAGTGTTTGGGGGCAGAAGGTTGAGTAATCCCCTCCTGCCCATTATACCCGGCCGGGGCGCGTCGCAGACGCATTTGTCCCGCCGGAAGTCCTTCGACAGGAGTATCCATTGGCTGACTTCTCACAAGTTTAAGTCACGTACGTTTGGAACGTACTAACAAGTGGATTGGTCTTTACGTGGAGATATCGTTTGTGGAATTCACGAGCATATCGGATCTTTACGTGGACATATTGGTTTACCATAACATTGGTTGGGGTTTAGACCGGCTTTGGTCTTCTCTCATATTGGTCAGGGGCTAGACCAGTTGAGTGGTCTACCCTCTATTATCTCGTATTGGTTGGGTCTAGATCGATTGGACGGTCGACCCATTGGACTATACATATTTCAAGTGCAACCGGTCTACAAGTACCCAGGGTGAAGAGTTCCGCCCAGGGTACACCCCCCCAGTACGGTCTGCATACTATCAGACCCAAGTCAACCAGCGACACGATCCACCGAGTGTTGAACTAGCCCATTCCATCGGGTACAAAAGGTGATATGGCAACGCAAGATCAATCGTACCAGGCGTCTTCTGTTGATGATCGGTCGTCTGCTAGCAGCGGACGATCAGATCGGATCGCAAGCGAAGGTCCGCGGGGTACCCCCCCCCCCGTAAGTTGGAAGGCTGTGCACGATGGTGGTCAGGTTCTCGACACAACTGTGTTCGATTTTGAACTTGACTCCACCACACGCCTCTAACGGCGTGGGGATTAACCGACGAATTCCTCTCGTCAAGGAAATCTTCCTTGACCTCATTGGGAATGATCATTTCAGACATCCCAATCCCTGGCATCTCACGCCAGAATCGCTTTTGCGATCGAGCAAAGGTGGGTTCATGACTCGCCAATGCTTCACCCGACTGCGGGTGCGTTGAGCCAATGGACTTAGACTTCCAGTCTATCCATGGCTCGTGGCGTTCCAGCCACTTCATGCCCAGAATGAGGTCATACCTCGAGTCCAAATCCATGACTAGGCAACGTTCTAATCTTTCGAAGTCTGCAAACTTCAGCTTAAGGTCAATCGAGACCTTGGGTACAGAAACCTGTACGCCCGTCGCAAGACGGACCGTGACAACGTCACGAGAACGTGCCTCTAGGGCCTCGGCATACAGCCGACTTTTCTCAACAGAAGCCCGTCTGACATAATTGTCAGACGCTCCAGAGTCTATCAGGACTCTCCAAGGCTTATCAAAGCCTTTCACGTCCGCAAGGACTACCAGCAAACCTGTCTGGTACACCAACTCGGTGCTAGCAAGCACCGCTTCCCTCGGGGATTTGTGCTGTCGTCCCCTACCCTGGGGCTTAACAGCACTGAGGGGTCCCCCAGTATGGCGCCCCGCACCTACTGGGAACCGTCGTTTCCCGAAGGCTTGGACAAGGGCTTTTTCCCCACCCTTGGTCCCTTGTAGCGAGTGTCTCGCTGGGGATTTTTCGGACATCTGTTCCTCAGATTATCCATGCTCCCACACAGGAAGCATCTCAGCGCCCATGTCGCTGCAGCATAGATAAGAGCTCCGCCTCGAAGCTCTGCGAAAAAGGTTCAGTGTGACTCTTAGCAAGAGGTTTCTCCTCCGCTTAGACGTGACTCAGGTCCATGGGTTCAGGACCCACCTTAGAGGAGCGGAAGTTACTCTCGGCGTTGAACGCCATCTTGAACGCCTCCTCCAGGGATTGGGGTCGTCATCGGAACAATTCCGAACGCGCTGGCCCTTCTCTCAGGCCTCCCATGAAGACGGGGATGGACACATCGTCCGAATACGCTTTCGCGTACATCCCTGCCAACAGGGTCTTAAGCTCCTGGATATAAATCTACAGGTCCTTAGTGCCTTAACGGCACCTCAGGAACGCCAGTTGATTCTGGAAAACCAGATCAGGCGTTGCGTACATGTCCATGAGCTTCTGCTTAAGGACCTTCGATGTTGGGAACACGTCCGTGACTGACTCCGAACACGTAAACGTCCATGTACGGGTTTTGCCCGTAAGATGGGTCAATGCAAGTCCCACTTGCAAGTGATCAGCGGTCATATTCGCTGTGGCGAAGGCCTTTTCGACCTCTCGCAACCACACGTAAAGGTTGTCACCCTTCTCTCCGGTGAACTCCTTTATCTTAAACGATAATGGGGGTCGCACCCCCGTGTAATGACCTCCACTACAACTCGCCTCATGAGCGATGAGGGCATTTACCCTTGCCTTTACGGCCTCAAGGCCCTGCTCCACTAGGAGCTTCATGCCTTCTTCCCCCGTTAAGGGTAAAAGCCTTTTAAAGGCTTCCTGCTGGACGAGGGTCAAACTATCCCAATCGTCTTGATTCATCCTTTGCAGAGGATGTCTAGTCTACCAACACAGGTGTTGGATTGACTACAAGTGATACCAGATGTAGCCGGTGCGTATACGCACGGTGCGACTAGAGCACAGAGGAAGACTCTTCTTTAAAGCGGTGGATACCGCTACTTAGCCGATACGCCCTTGTTCAGGACTTAGTAGGAGAGTTCTCCTACTCGGGGCCAAGATTCCCGGGTTGGTTTACTACGTATCCTTAACGGCTACATTCCCTTTACGGGATGTAAGTAAAGGGAGGTCTCCCTCTTACCTACGACAATCACTGCGCGCGCGACCGGTCGAGGTCGCACGTCCGCAAAATAGAGTGAAATGTAAACTGAATATATTTAATATGTAATTAGCCTAAATTATTTTAAACTAATATAAACTATATGTAATACTAAGTAGAATATTCCTAATTCGTACCTAGCTAAAATGTAGTGTACACACCTGCGTACTGACACGGGGATGGCTGACACACCACCAAACCAAGGGCCCCTGCCCTGATTGGTTAAAATAACCAATGGTTCAAAACCTTTCGAACCGGTCAATACTGGTCTCAACCGTAGTGTACTCATGTACACCAACACTAAATGTAACTCGAATGTAACGGGGTTACATTCGAGGTAAATCATATGTTGCAAACGGATTGGCTGATGGTGTGCACAGGTTTTAAGTCTGTAGCGCTTAGGGAATTTAAGCGTGATTTATTGACTTAAAATTTTTTATAATTACATAATATATATGACTTTTGTTTTTGGCAAACATCTAGCAATCGCATACAAACACTTCGGGCGACGGCTGTTGAGAGCCATCTCGTCTACTACAGCACGCATTTCAAGCTACAACATCTGCCTGCGCAACAACAGGTTATGATCCCAAGTGGCCGCGTGTTTCTTTAAAGTGTTTTTTGATTGAATCCAAGTTTGCGTGCAAGTTTTTTCTTGTGATCTCTCGAGTGGTTTGTTTTTCGTGTGGATATAATTCCGGATACTAGTGGAAGTCCCCCCACTTTTGGAGAGCTAGTGGAATTGTTGGAGTTGGTTTTCGCCGTAATTTTTTGTCTTATTGCTAAGTTTGAACATGGATGATAAGGAGAGCGGTAGCGACTCCGATTTCGAACCAGGAGTGGTTCTGCGCGCTATCCTAGACGGAATGACGGATATGAAGACTCGCATTACGTCGGTGGAGAAAGCGCAAGCACGCGCATCCGTTGCAAGCATGGTTACCGCTCCGAAGAAGGACCCTCCGCTTGCTGCCCGGAGCAGCGTGTTCCGGGAGTCACTTAAGAACTGTGGGCCATTTGGCAAGGAGATGACCCTCAGTGATATATCGTATGATATTGGAATTAAAGTCGGTAGAGCACTGGGCCGAATGCGGCTAGGCTCCCGACAAATGCTCAAGGAAATGCACAGAATGTTGCAAGAGCCAATTCACCGGCGATGCAGACGCCTGGGATGCATTTCAGGCAAGCGGCACGCGCGCCTTCCCCGCAGCCTGTGCAGGCGTAGTGCGCCAAGATACCCAATATCGGCATCGAGAAGTTCTCGGGGGTTGAGATATTCCCCGGACTCGGTGCCGGCTTTAAGCAGTGTGCGTAGCTCTTTATTGAGGCAGTCGAGATAGCTGAGATGACCTCAGGGTTTGCATGGACGGAGCGCTTCAAGGTGAACAAGCTCGGGGAGTACCTTGAAGGGGTCGCAGCTGATTATTTTCGTGCGAACATTAGCACGTGGTGGCAAGCTGCCCCGGAAGTTTTGGCAATTCTGGATTACATGTACATGGCATTTCGCGTGACGATTTCCCACCACCAGGCTGCAGTGTGGTTCGCTTCGGAAAAGAGTCCCAAACGGACCTAGACCGAGCACTACCTGTACCTGGTAGCTCTGGCTCGTGAGAGCGGGATGAGCAAAAGGATGGTGGTTGAAAATATCGTAAAGTTCGCTGCTCCACGTCTTAAAGTCGCGATCATGGCCAGGTACAATCCTATGCGATAGGATTACCTGTGTCATGCGCAGGAATTAATATCGTGGGCGCAAGAGTTGGACGAGGATACGCTGAGAGCAGAGCCTCCCGCCCGACTACACGCGAATTCGGTGACTGAGGCCGGATTCGTGAGGAAATGTTATGGCTTTGGAAAACCAGGACACATAAAAATAGAATGTCCGCAGAAAGGCAGAAGGGTGACAAGGACTGGCAACCCGAAAGATCAAGGAGGTTCCAACAACCAGTGGAACCGAAAGTTTGCGTTGTCCACCATTGGGGTTCGACAAGATTGTGTGATTGATGGAATGACTGATCCAGATCACGTGTCAGGGACTACGTGGATCGTTGATAGTGGCGCCACCAGACATCTGGTGGCCGACGAAACTTTGTTGGAGGACGCTGTAACGTGTGGCCCGGAAGACGGATTTATGTTGCCTGACGGCGGAAAAATATCGGTCGAAAAGGTTGGGAAGATCAAGCTAGTCACGCCTGGTGTTAACCCTGTTTTGATCAAGTTAAGTGAAGTGTATTTTGCACCCAAGCTTGCCAAGAACCTGATTTCACTTGGCAAGTTGCATCAAAAAGGGTGCAAACTAGTGAAAAACAGTGGAAAACTATCGATTCAGTGGAATGGATGCTGTTTCCAG
>CM047587.1:30898437-31041443 GCA_026184515.1 Peronosclerospora sorghi | reverse complement strand
AAAACAGTGGAAAACTATCGATTCAGTGGAATGGATGCTGTTTCCAGTGAAAATATGTGGATCAATTTCATGGCAAATCTGATACCGGAAAGGCTGTGCGGACGCGCGCAGCAGCTCACTCATATGTTGCTGAAAGCTGTCGCTGCTGAGACTGATAGTGATGTGCAGGAAGGCACGCTGAATCACTTTCATGTCCTCTTGGGTCACTTAACTTACGACACAGTCAAAAGACTAGCCAAGGACCCCAGGTCAGGCATAGGTTGACAGACAGCAGTCGACCGAACCGCTTGACCTGTGCCGAAGGAAAAGCATCAAGAAAGCAACAGCCGAGGACGGATTCAGGCGAAAATTCGCCGATCGAGCGTGTCGGCGGTGTGATATGTAGTGACTTGAAGGGTCCAATCACACCGCGCGACAGACGCGGAGACCGATGTCTAGTGGTGTTTGTAGACCACTACTCGAGTTAAGTACGGGTTTTCGCCGCTCGAACTAAAGACAGAGCGGCGAAAATGTTCGAACATTTTCTGACTTGGTTCGAAAATGAGCTTAAGTGTCGCATCCATGTCCTGCGCACGGATGGAGGCGGTGAATATAAAACCGTGGAATTGTTTTGCAAGAGGACTGGTGTTCGTCGACAAGTTACGGAGGCTGGAAATCCAGACTCAAATGGGAGATCCGAAAGGATGAACCGTACCATTTTTAACATGGTCCGTTGTATGATTTTTGGGTCGGGGGTACCGTTGATGTACTGGTCTGAGGCGGCGGAATATGCCTCATACATCTTGAAACGTACCCCGACCCGTTCGAATCTTGGAAAACTTTCACCTTACGAAGTGTTGACGGGTAAAAAACCCTCATTGAAGGAATTTGTTGTGTTTGGTTCGCCGTGCATGGTGTAGAGGGACCCGCGTAAGAAGGCCCTAGCGAAACATGCCGAGCGAGCTTTGATTCTTGGTCGCAGCGATGAAACCAAGGGTTTCAAAGTACAACTGCTCAAGGACGGGGTAGTAACGGTCACTCGCCATATCAGTGCAATTAAGACACTAGACAAGGGGGCAGATGACCAAATTACAAGGGCATTAGACATCGCAGCTGAAGAAGAGCTCGAGAGGCGACCTGCAGAACGCGCCGAAGCAGGCTCGGCCCAAGGAACCACCATATCAGGGCAGTTCGAAGTTCAATATACAAGCAATAAATCGCGTAAGCACCCCAGGAAGTCTGGACGCGTAATTAAGAAGACTCCCAAGGCAGCTGCGTTGGAAAAAGCAAGTAAGAAGAAGTCCAGAGATGAGGCAAGCGTGATTGAGGCGTCCACTGCCGGAGGACGCGTGATTGATGACGACGAGGAAGAAGTCTCGAGTGAGGGGTCCGGCATTGAGATGAAAGGACCCGGAAATGCTGTTACAAAAGGCGCGATGTGTGTCTACGCTGTTTGTGAGACTGACGATGGCGGAAGCGCGTCCCGGGTGGAGTTCCCGACCCAAAGTCATACAAGGAGGCGCATGAAGGTACAAACTATGACCTATGGACAAAGGCAGAGCAGGAAGAGTTAAAGGAATTGGAAGATCTAGGTACCTGTAAGGTGATTAAGCGTCGGCAGGACAAGAAATTGTTGCCCACTAAGTGGGTATACAAGACCAAGTAGCGTGCAGATAAAACAGTCGATCGATATAAAGCTCGGCTTGTAGCACGTGGCGATCATCAATTTACGGCCAGCATTACTATTTAACGTTTTCGAACGTCATATAAGTCGATAACGTAAAAGTGATCCTGGCCATGTCGCAAATCTGGGGGGCACCGGCGTGGCACGGTGATGTGCCGAGCGCCTACCCGAAAGCGAAGACGGAAGAAAAATATGAAATACATTTGAAGATTCCGCAAGGTATGCAGGTACCCAAGGAATTGTGTGAAATTTTTGACGTGGAATCAAGTGATGAAATCTTGTAAAAGCTGAAGAGGAATCTATATGGCCTAAAGCAGGCCGGAAGGTTGTGGCATCAGTTACTGTGCCAGACATTGGAGGAGCTAAGTTTCGAACAGTGCGTCAAGGATACCTGTGTTTTCGTTAGGCGTGGTGTAAATGGTATCGTTTTGGTTGGGGCGTACGTAGACGACCTCTTAGTTACCGGAAGCACGACGGTGGCAGTTGACAAGTTTTTCGCTGAAATGGTCGTGCTAGATCTCAAGCATCTACGATCGTGAGCAAGTTTTTAGGCATCCGCATTGAAGGAAATCCACAAGGTGGTTACAGATTGGATCATGAGGCTGCTATTGATGAGCTTCTGATCACACATGATTTTGGAAAGATGAACACAACACGCACGCCGGTGCCGGACGTGGACGGTGTGGAATATTTCAAGGAAATATTACCGATTAAATCAAGAGAAAATATCCGAGTGTCAAGAGTTTCCAATCGCTGGTGGGTATCCTCTTGTGGATATATCGCTGCACGCGCCCGGATATTGCTTTCGCGGTGCACCGCGTAACGCGGCGCACGCATGCACCCACGATGGGGGATTTCAAGGCCGCGAAGCGCATCGCAAGGTATTTGAAGGGTACCAAGGCTATGAAACTGCGATTGAATCATGATGACGAGCTGCCATTGCCGATACGGATCACGTGTTATACGGATGCAGATTTTGCAGGCGAAAAAGTGGACAGAAAAAGCGTGGGTGCAGTGGTTGTGTATCGAAATGGAATTATCGTGTCATGGAAATGCAAAAAGCAGACTACAGTGGCATTGTCCACAGCTGGAGCATAATTTGTGGCTGCAGCTGTGGGCGGACGTGATGCATTGGGACTGCGAGAGTTGCTACTTGAAATTGGTATTTTTTCGAGGGCGCCGCTATTGATGAAGATGGATAATCAGACCGCCATCAAGCATGTGGAATCCGAAGCGAGTGCTGTCAATACGAAGCACATTGACATCAAGTTGAAGTTTTTGAAGGATTTGAACAAGAAGGGCGTTATTAAGGCAGGTCACGTGCCAAGTTTGGTGATGGTGGCGGACCTGTTGACGAAGGATTTGAACGCGCAGAGGATGCAAGATTTACGAAAGAAAATTGGATTGTATTAAAAGTGTTACAGCGCGCGCCGTTTCCGGAGGAGTGTTGATTTTCGACGTAGCCATGTTTGGCTTTCGAGGTAAATCATATGTTGCAAACGGATTTGCTGATAATACTTTTATGTATGGTATTCAGGTTTTAAGTCTGTAGAGCTTAGGGAATTTAAGCGTGATTTATTGACTTAAAACTTTTTATAATTACATAATATATATGACTTTTGTTTTTGGCAAACATCTAGCAATCGCATACAAACACTTCGGGCGACGGCTATTGAGAGCCATCTCGTCTACTACAGCACGCATTTCAAGCTACAACATCTGCCTGTGCAACAACAAGAACATGAGCCAAGCCTGCTCTTGTTTCCTCCCATTAACACAAAATCGACAACATGGTGTTTGTCGTCGGTGTGGGGTGGTTGAAATACTGCTTTTTCTGAACCAAAGTGTCGGTTCGGGAAGGAAAAGTTTGTATTTTGTCCACATTACGTACGAAAGCCCCTAATACTTAGCAGTACCGCCTTATACCTAGAGCCTTACCGTCTGCGGAGTAAAACCGAGCTCTTAACTAAAAAAGGTACAAATGTTACTTGCTTCCTGAAGTTCAACTGCTTGATACCACCGAATTACTTACAGATAAAATATAACGGACAGAAATGCCACCATTGAAGAAATTATATCTGCGGCACTTAAATATATTGGAAATGTGTCAGGGGCCGTTCCTCTTGCGCGACGCACTTTTGATGGTAAGCTGAACGCGCTGACCCGAGCAATTAGCTCTCGCAGTGAAGGTAGAATTCAAACATTAAAAACAAGTGGTTGTCTGGACGCTTCCTTCACAAAGCTCAGCTGCTTCAACTGAATGCATCACTCTAGCATAAATTTGTTGTCATCAGATGAGTGCCGAAGGCACGGGAGCAAATATAGCTGTTATTCCAGGAGTTGGCCTAATGTCGGACAGTTTGGTTGTCCCGTTTTTTTTTGTTTCAAAAGTAGTTCCAGCTACATGTTGCATATGCAATGACGAAGAGCAAGTATAAAGAGCAGATACTGAAGGTATTGGTTTAACAGAAACCAACGATGTGTTCTCCTATGGGCAGTTGTATATCGCATTTCGTGCGCAACTACTCATGGTAAGGTAAAGGCGATGCTGTTACACCAAAGGGAGATGCCAGGCTAATGTAAATTTAGTGTACGCTGAAGCACTTCCGCAGTTACGATACTGCTAACACAATCTCGGATCAGGTTGAAATTTCCTGCTGTGTAAGCAAAATGACTATTTTGCAGCCACCCTTCACGTGGTTAAGTTGTTTCAACAGAATACATCGCTCTAGCAAAATTTGTTGCCATCAGGTGAGCGCCAAGGCACATTGATTAAAATAACGGTAACATTGTCAGGTTACCTTTGTCTTACTCACTATTAAAGAATATAATAGTCGGACCGTGATCGAGTGGTTCACCGCTGGTCCCGGGATCGATCCCGGGCCAAACCAAGTTGGTTGGTTTCAGAAAGTATAATGCGACGAGTTCAACTATTAAAGAATATAATAATAGAAAAATATTCCACAACCTAGTGATATAAATTGATTTTGATCGGTTTTGAAATCTGTGGAAGCACAACATCTACTCTATCCTTGAAGATGGCGCCTCCGAAATCACCAAATAAAGCCTGGTGGAACTTAGACCGGCGATGGGGCAGGGACAACGCTGCAGTACCTGCTATCAACAATGTTTCGCTCTGTTGAAATGGTCACTATAAAGGCTTTTATTGAAAGCGGTATTAACGTAATTATCATTTTAGCAATGTTATTTTCAATTTTTTAGGCACTAAAATTGGATACTTATCATTAGTGTTTGTTAAATATCTACTGATAGTTTCATCACATGCTCACATCCATATTTCAGATATCGCGTTTTTTCTGTTGGAACCGAATTTTGGCAAATCATACGATGGATTCGTGAGGTTATTACCGAATTCCTGTAAGCAAACGATCTATATCATCCAATTAACAAGCGAGAGGACATTAGCAACTACTACAACTTTAGAGGATGTTGAACACATTTTTTTATCATCTTGTGAACAAATATTTGGTGCGTCACCTTCGGGACAAAATTTAGGGGTGTTGGAAAACCGATCCGGATACATTTTCCAGATTGCCGTTGGCGGTTGAAGTGGTCCAAGGGACCGCGGGGGTTTCACTGGGTCTCGAGAAGTCTCGGCCCAGGTGCATATTCTATGAGCGAGGTGCAGGGGGAATGCCTAGGCTCTAATAAAATGGTCCTAAAAAAACAAGGTAAACAGTTTGGTTTTGGTCCGCTCAAAATGTACTCATGACTCGTAACCTCATGTTTTCATAGTCGCAGTGTTGCAGTAGAGCAGAACTTTTCCGAGCGGTTTTCAGCATGTCCTTTGCGTGCTAACGTGCTAGTAGCCACAGTTTACCAACAACTCTAGATATTGCCTTCATATGTAGCCCTAGGTTACAGTAACATTAGAAAAACCTTAGACACTTGTAGGGTTACAGCATCTAAGGAAAGCCATGATGCGTTCAAAAGAATTAGAGATAATTGCCTTGGTCTTCAACTAGAATAAACCCGGCTGTTACTAGTTGCTCATGTTTCCGCAATGGCCTACCATTATGATTTGTACACCGTTAAACTTTTAGTAATTCATGTGCGCAACATCGACCACCTACAGGTTCAGTTCGGTAGAGAGTGAGGATACATCCACGATAATGATTGCATGTAGAAAATTTCCCGTTGCATGATGTTAAACCTCGGCGAAGATCGCTTGGTTGACGTCCCGCCTTCCACGATAACACGCCAACTTCTGAAAACCCCGTATATTCCGATGCACTATAGCGAACAAGACACCGGAACATCCCACCCTTCCTCTCCACAATGACTTACTTTTCCCATGTATCGTGTTGAATTGTTTCATTGTTCATATGCACAAGAAAGTAGGAAAATTGAGTCTAAGATGTCGACATTAACCTTGAATAAACTGAATTTGACTTCTTGAATGTTGCCGCAACCGTTTATTCGTTCTTGATGAAAACAGCACCTGAAGGTAGTTAGTAGACAGTAGATGAAGATAAACGAATCAGTACTTGCTCGATTAAATGTGTATTAAAGAAGTGATTGTCTTTCCTAAACGGAGAAGAAAAGGTCATATGACCCTTCAAATCTTGCTGTGTTTGCTGCGTTTTCTGAGTTAGCTCGAAAAAATATGCTAGCATGGGCGGCATTAGTGCTGTAGTACAATCGATCTATATAATAACAGAATTCATGTCGTCATCGATGATCCCGTAACTAAGCGAATATCTTGATCTATGTATATAACAGAATGATGGTCGCGATCCCGTACCTAATCGAAGTCAAACTGTACTATAAGTCGGACTTAAATGAATTAGATTTTATAATTGGTTACAAATAGCGCTTTTACAGTTAAGTAAAAACCTATTCGACTTAATCATTGCTTAGAAATAGCGCTTTTATATCCTTTTCCTATATAAACGTTTTCCGTCCGTCTCCCAGTCACGTGACCTGCCCCTACCCCGTCGGTACTACGGGTACCTACACTTGAAGTTTTCCGTCTGTCCGTCAGTGCGACGCTCCTGGGCAAGACTAGTAATTGTTTTCAGCATATATACTAATTGAAAGATACTTTCTTACTGATCAGTGCTTGTACAGCTGTGGTGGTTGTTAAGTTGTCCTTGAATGGGGAAGCACCGTCACAGGCATGGGAGACGTTGAGATCGAACAGGTGCACATCAAGAAGCGTCCAATGCGCACATATGAAAGGTTATACAGCTTACGTAATCAGCACTGTGAGCAGAAACACTTGAAGTGCTGATTGTGCGATCCTGACACAAGTGAACCCGCCGATTGAAGGCTGACTGAACAGGATGTACCACGAGTGGGGCATGTATTCGAAGGGATTGAGCAGCGGATTCGTCTAAAAATCGTTCAAATAGAAGCTGGATGCAGTGCAATGCGCTGCGCTGCGCGTAACAGGATCTTTGCTGTGCGCGCTCACGTTTCTTAACTTTGTGCAGTTATGGGAAGGTTAAACTGCCACCGATAGCTCCACCCCAACCAATGTTGCTTTGTCTGCTTGAAAACCAGACTCGGCGGGGAAAAAACGTTCGTGAACATACAACAATTTCTTTGCTTGGACATCAGTTGGTGCAGGATGCGGTAATTGTAAATGCCGCTTGTGTCATATTGCATGGGGAGCTTGGCCATCTCAACGGTAGCCTCCTAATTGGCAATGAGAATGCTCCCAAATTTGCACAGATCTATATACATGACCCACAAATGAAAGTCTATGGATACCTTGCGCTTGCAGACCAGCGTAATGTGACATCATGGAAGAAATATAGCAGATGCTTCAAGAGACGCTCGAGTATACGAAGGGCACGGTGAAGAGAACATGTCCAGCCTGAAGAGCCAATATCTTCATGTTTGATATCATTGCGAGAAAAACATGGGCGCGGCTTTCATTGGACATAGGAGTGTTATAGTGGCGGGATTATTCTCCTAATTTGTTCCGTTATTACAACGGGTTAACTCGAATGAATGTCTTTCCGCATCTGGACTGGCGCATCACTGGGAAACTTCAAGCCATGCGTGAACAGAACATCCTGTACGTGCAGATAAGAAATCAGGTACGGCAGCGAATGGAGGGAGATCAGGTGGTGGATGTGGAACTCCGTCTTATTTTCCTGCAATTGAACGACCAAAGGATGTATGTGGGGAAGCGTACCGTAGATTTTGTGTCCAACTGTGGTGAAAATGGACGGGCCATCAGGAGCAGACGCGACGCCTCGTACAGGTACCTAACGGTAAGCGACGGACGACTGATATATCAGGTTGATTGGTCGATGGAGCACATCAGGATGGGTATCTCTGATTGGTTGATATTAGGTAATTGGTTGATTTTAGGATATAAGCACTAATAAAGTTCTCCTTTCGCGTCCGATCAACACGATCACCAATTGGGACTGCGTGATCACCTCGCGTCTCCTTTTCCTTTGCTTACGCACCTCTACACGTCCCGGGCGGGAGCACGTAGTGCACTTTTTGGCCCACCGGCAGACGTAGAGTTTTGAATAACTCACCCTCAACTCCGCCCGCTGTGTGAGCGGCTTCGTTTGGAAAGGTTATTGGGAACGTGATCGATCCGAGTGCTCTCACCCCTTTCCCTATTGGTTTGCATCTATCTCCTAGAAGTTCGGCTACTTTAAGCGCCCCTTGGGAACGCTAGGTAGATTTTTTATGAAGTTCGTCGATCTACACATAGAAAGTGCAGATATACCCCCTTCCTCTTGATTTTAGGCTAGGAATACATAATATATTGGGTATTTTCTTATCGATATAGGCTTAAGAGGCTCGGATATCAAGTGGTGAAGGCTTCCGCCACGTGATCAAGTACCCCTTCGCTGATTACCACTAGATCGACACCGTCGATCTGCGATCATCAACCCGCAATCTCGTCAATTCGTAAAAGATCAACAAGATCTATCTACGACCTACGATAAACTAGATCGATCGGCGATCTGCGATCACCGATCATCGATCTTGATCATCGATCAGTGATCATCCGAAATCTCGTCGATTCAGCGCAAGATCAACTAGATCGATCTGCGATCTGCGCTCATCGATCATCGATCTTGATCATCGATCAGTGATCTGCGATCACTGATACTCCACTTTATCCCCGCGACCTCAACTCAATGATTTTTGGCACCTGATCGACACCCGTCGATCTACTACAAATTCACCTCGATCTGCATCGGAACTGCGCGGATCTACGTCCCAGTCACCTGGAGAGCAACCCACGCCCAAACCGTCGGGTACACAAGGTCAGCAAGACATAGGCCTGTCACAGGACAACCGGAGGACCCCTTCGTTAATCGGTAGTCCTGGCACTGTGGAAAAGACTGTCCAAGCCTCAAAATTTGGCCAGCCGCTCCACCACAATGGTTCGCGTGCCCGGATCTTTGAGCGACTCAGGATATCACCGCGATTCCCTTCAAGATGGCGCTGACGCGGACGTAAAGACAGAAGCGGAAGCAGGAATGAAGATTAAAGTGGAAAAGGAGGAGGTGGTTGTGACAATGGAAGGCAGTTCGCCGTCGCCACTTCTGAAGAAGAAAGTAAATGCTGATCATCAGGACCTGGGGAGGTATCCTGATGGCATAAAGGAGGAAAAGCCTCTATCACCTCCAAAGGCTCCTTCGGGATCCCCTGCGGATCACAACGCAAGTTGTGATCCGACAATTGCATATGGATATAAGGATCCGGATTGGAAGCCGGTGGTGACGTACTACAAGTCTGATCAACCAAAGGCGCTGCTGAAGACTCCTGGGTCAGAGAGCGACGGAAGTCGATCAAGTATGGCGCCATCATAATCTGATCTGGTGAGGACGTTTTACAGGAAGTAAATGGAAGATTTCTTATTAATGGGTTCGATCATGAGCCTACTCGGGGGCACGATCAGAGGAAAGCTGAACGGACCAGTCGATCAATTAGTGACGGACGGGAAGGAAAAGCTTCAGCTGGGGATAGGGCTGATGCGCATGATCAAGCATGCTGGTCTGACGAAGGCGCCTACGATGCTGAAGAAGTGATCGATCTGGACCCTTAAGATGTTGCGACCGCTACCCAGAGGCTATTTGATCTGTTGGTGCCTATAGTGGGTCGATCTACTAAGGAGGAACCCCCTCGCTCTCCGCTGAAAATTGAAGCGGGTCCGTCGATCAACGTGGCAGAACACACGGGATCATCCTGTTATGAATCTGCTCCTTCCGAGGGCGATATGTCTGAAGTGGAGTCGAGCAGTGCTGATAGTGTAGAACCCAAGATTACCCGGATTACGATCTTCCAGAAGGGTGAAGCCAAGTTATCGGCCGTGAAGAAGGGACTTCGATCAGCCAAGGCAGAAGATGATCAGTCACCGCAGGACCCACAGCTGCAAGCGTTTTTTTAATAAGTCTATGGGGCGGATTTTTGCTGAGTAAAGAGGAAAGGAGACACCTGAAGTTGTACGCATGAGAAGTCACCAGCCAAAGTCAGGAAGAGCGGTGGCGGTTAAGGATGTTGACATGGAGTCTGTGTATTCGCTCCGTGAACACCATCCAAAGCCAGGAAGAACGGCGACGGTTAAGGATGTTGACATGGAGTCTGGGTATTAGCTCGATGGTCAACAATCCCAGCGTGATTATTTCGATCCAGATGAGCCGATCACTCTTCCTCGACCAGCCACGGTTGCGGCAGCGTACACTGGAGTGCCTGATCAACAGCCGATTCCCAGAATCCGGATGTCTGCGATCAGTGATTTTAAGGAATTCTCAGGGAAAGAAGTGGATGAAGATCAAGCGCAAAATTGGATCAGTCTTCTTAAATCAGCAATTATGCGTGATCAAGCCTCTGATAATGAGAAGCGTTTGATAATGGGTGATCTGCTTAAAGGACCGGAGCGCAATTGGCATCGTCAGCTGAGCAGGTTGACTCGTGGAATCTGGAAAAGTCTTGTCGATGAGTTCGAAATTCAGTATTGTGGAAGTGTTCAATCGGCATCTCGCCAATACTACTACACGAAGACGCGATCTGATGAAACCCCTATCGAGTATCTTCACCGGTTGAATGTGGCCGGAATTCGGGCCAAATTGTCGATCAAGGAAGGACCGTCTAAATCTTGCGCGAACATATGCAACATTTTCTCGACACGTTGACTTACTGGGAGCCTTCGCTTCCCGACGGCTTGGGCAAAGGCTTTTTACCCGACCTCGGCCCCTTATAGCGAGTGTCTCGCTGGGGATTTTTGGACATCTGTTCCGCAGATGATCCGTGCTTCCACACAGGAAGCATCTCAGCGGACCATGCCTCTGCAGCATTGCAAGGAGCTCCGACTCAAAGCTCTACGAAGTATAGTCAGAGTGACTCTTAGCGGGAGGTTTCTCCTCCGCTTCGACCTGACTCAGGTCCATGGGTTCGGGACCCACCTTAGAGGAACGAAAGTTCCTCTTGGCGTTGAACGCCATCTCAAACGCCTCCCCCAGGGATTGGGGTCAGAACGGAAGATCTCCGAACGTGCTGGCCCTTCTTTCAGGCCTCCCATGAACACGTGAATGGACTTATCGTCTGAGCACTCTTTCGCGTACATTCCTGCCACCAGGGTCTTCGGTTCTTGGATGTACATCTCCAAGTCCCTAGTGCCCTGACATCACCTCAGAAACGTCAGCTGATTCTGGAAAACCAGATCAGGCGTGGCATACATGTCCATAAGCTTTTGCTTAGGACTTCCCAGGTTGGGAACACGTCCGTGACCGCCTCCGAACACGTGAACGCCCATGCACGGGCTTTACCCGTGAGATGGGTCAGTGCAAGTCCCGCTTGCAAGTTATCGCGAACACATTCGCTGTAGCGAAGGCCGATAAAACCTCTCGAAGCCACACATAAAGGTTATCACCTTTTTCACCGGTGAATTCCTTTATCTTAAAGGAAAACGGAGGGCGCACCCCCGTGGACGAGGAATGACTTTCACGAAAATTCGCCGCATGGGCGATGAGGGCATTGACCCTCGCCTTTACGGCACCAAGGCCCTGCTCCACTAGGAGCTGCATGCCTTCGTCACCCAGTATGGATAACAGCCTATTAAGGGCTTCCCGCTGGACGAGGGTTAGCCTATCCCAATCTTCCTGAATCGTCCTTTGCAGAGGATGTTGTCGTCTACCAACACAGGGTGTTGGATTTACTAGTAGTGCTACCAGATGTAGCCGGTGCGTACACGCACGATGCGGCTAGCGCACAGACGAAGACTTTCCTAAAGCGGCGATACGCCGCTACTTAGCCGATACGCCCTTATAAAAGGTCTTAGTAAGAGATTGCTCTCTTTCTCGGGGCCAAGATTTCCCTTGGTTTACTAGTTAGAGTCAATTAACGCCTTGAAATAAGGCTTCCCTTAGAAAGGGAGTAATTAAGTGAAGGTATTCCCTTTCACTTCTACACTCACTGCGCGCGCGACCGGTCGAGGTTGTGCGCCTAGCAGTCTTAGGTGTGATTGTAAACTAATATATATTTAATATGGAATTAGCCTAAATTAATTAAACTAATGTAAACTATATGTAATACTAAGTAGAACTTACTCCATTCGTACCTAGCCGAAATGTAATGTACACACCTGTGTACCAACACGTGGCAGGCTGCCACGCCTCCACCAAGGGCTCCTGCCCTGATTGGTTAAAATAAACAATAGGTCCAAACCTTTCGGACCGGTCAATACTGACCCCAACCGTAGTGTACTTACGTACACAACATAACTAAATGTAACCAAAATGTAACCCTATTACAGGTGATGTGATCGTCACTCTTGTTCCACTCCCTTTTTACGTGCAGCAGATCGTGATCAGACAATTCGCGAAGGAGTTTTAAGGCACGCTGCTGCAATACTTGTAACCGCGGTGCTTTGCACTCTATATTCGCCACGCATCTGCCTGATCACCAAATTCGAGTCTCCACACACGATCACCCTTCCTTTGGGATACAGAGACAGTAGATCCAAACTTGAAAGCAATCCACGATACTCGGCTTCATTCACCGTGATGTTAGGTGCGTGATCAGCAACCACGATCATGATCTTCCACTCCGGCAATTTCCACACGATAGCACCAAATACACCAACACATCGCTTAACACTAGCAGATCCATCAAAACTGATCACGTATACATCTTCGCCTTTCTCAACCGTGGGAGGTGACACTTCAATCATCTGCCGAGGCTGCTTTTTCGGTGCCATCGCGATCAGGGCTTCATCAATTTTGGTGCGAGGGATGATATTACGGCTAACGCCCCTAGTACCTCCTCTTCTCCATGCACGCATTTCTTGATCTCCAAGTCCCATTGTGACAAGATCTCAGACCATTTCCCCAATCGTCCGTCTATCCAATATATTTGGATGTTAACAACCACTTCAACGTAGACCGACGTGACAGGACAGTGATCGCCTTTCCGACCAACATCGTAAAGTAGACGTCCAAAATTCGCAGAAGATACAGAACTTCCTTTTCGACGGGGCTATAATTCAACTCACCTCTCTTCTGTGTCCGGCTAGCAAATGCGATCGGCAATATACTTGATCATTCTCTTGCACTAGCGCGGCAGACACTGCCCACTTGCTAGCATAAACCACGATCACCGGCGTTTTAGCTTGATCGAAATGGTGTAGGGCTGGGGTTGACGCGATCTTCGCCTTCAGCATACTGAATGCCACTTGCGCCCTGATCAATCGATCATCTTCGCGATCCGAACACTCATTGATCGATGATCGACCCGCTAATTCCTGATAGTCCGCTTCTCGTAACTCATAGAGTACAGCAGCATAGATCGCGAAGTCTTCAATAAATCGACGGTAGTAATTCAGACTCCCCACTAACGATTGCATAGCACGCAAAGTACCAGGAAAAGGCAAATATATCAGATCATCCAAATTCTTCGGATTTGTTTCTAAACCACGGCTAGAGACATATGTCCTAAACATGGAACTTCACTTCGCCCCCAGTACAATTTAGCCACGCTGATCGACAAGTTCCACTGATCGCACTTTTTCAATAGATTTCGCCTTTATCACACTAGATCGTCCATATAGGTACAAGGATCAAAATATTATCGATATATGATCGTCGTTGCAACACAGACGGGCCTTGTGGTTTATCAGGCTCTCCCATAGTACATACATTAGTTGACTTGGCTAGATCGGCCCCGCCGTTAACCTTGAGATTCCCATACAATGCATTATCGATCAACCACTGGTAGATCTGCGGAGCATTCTTTAGCCGAAGGGCATCCGATTCCATTCAAACAATTCAAACGGGGTAACAAAAGCCGAAATCTGACGTGCTTGATCGGTAATAGACACGACCCAAAAACCACTTGCCATATACAAAGAGCAAAACCACAACGCCTTATCCAAATCTTCGAGCAGATCAAGATCAGAGGCATTGGGTACACCATCAGGCGCGTGAGTTGATTCACCGCGCGATAATCGATACATAATCGAATATCAACCCCATTCTTCTTCACGATGATCACTATAGGTGATGCCCAGGATGAAGTAGATGGTGGGATGATCTTCGTTGCCAATATCCCCTTGATCAAGGCTGATAAATTCTCGCGAAATTGTGGAGCGACATTCCGACACTTTTGAGCGATCGGGCGCGCATTGCCTACGTCAATGTCACAAACAGCTCCACGGGCAGCAGGAGGCAACGAGTTTCCTTTACCGATCAACAGATGTTTCTTCGCCCAAATTATATCGCGAGGCTGATCAATTTCCTCTGCTATGTTGATCAATAGATCACCAACTTGCAGATCGTCCTTGATCACTTCTTCGGTACTTGCTGGCACCTCAGGCAGCGTGGCAAGCTGTTCTCCAACTCGTACACAACAAATCTCCACTTTCATGATAGCACACTTGATCGTCGGTAGGAATCACACCAAATTCACTATGATCGACTGAGACGGGGCGATCACGCACATCTTGATCAGGCTCGTCTCTTACAACAGATCGTTCAACTTCATGATCAGGTGTCGGGATCTTCAGACTCGGCTCCAGATAGCACTTCTCTTTGCACTTCTTGCACTGCTTGTCCTTATTCGATCTTCCGTTTACAAATGCCCCAGATGACATGATAGAGTCCGCAGGTCGTACCAAAATTCCTTGAGGAATAGGATACTCCCTTTTCTCGACCAAGGGGCCTTTATCGACACTTTCTAGATCTTCATGCACAGAATCGGTAGAAGCTTGATACGCGAGATTTTGCCACTCCTTATAAAGATTAGACCCCACCGAAATAAATCCAGGTCGACGGGGCACATCGTCTTTATTCATCCAGACACCTAAGATCGTATCGTCTTGTAGGATTATAGGATTATCATCAACGTTCGTAATACGCAAATACCGCAGATTACCCACTCCCCTAGTCACAGTGGGGACCCCATTCATTCCGCGAGTAATCCATAATTTCCGAGATCGTTCATCACGAATCCGAACCTCAGCAGATCGACCTACTGGGATCTGCTCATACCGATCAAGTTTCATAAATTTTCCATTTGATACATACAACTGCCAACGCCCTTCCAATGGGATGATCACTTCATCAGGCAAACTTAATGCTCCGCGGGCGACGTCTCATCTAACACCATCTGGGATCATAAAATCCATTCTCATTATAACATCTTGGCCAACGAGTCTTCTTACCCATGCATGGAAGTAATAAACCAAAGAGCCCGCTGACGTCACCTTGATTCTAGTACTCCCTTCTGTGAGGCATGCACTTTCTACGATACCAACACATTCTTGTGTTTGGCTCGTGTCGATCTGACAACCCACCTTACGAGCTAAGGTTGAGTCGATGATCGACACTTCGGCACCAGAATCAAATAACAACGTGGCACGTTCTTTATTAGTTTTATAACTCGCCTTGGCTTGTTTAAACCATTTCTTGGGCGAGTGGTACTTCCAATATCCACGTGATTCGCCCGGAAGTAGATCAACTTACATGATCACCGGGGACCTAGAAAACTCATCAATACGGAAATTAGCCAAACGTGGTAAATCAGGCTGTTCACATTTTTCATTATCCTTTCCTTCTTCTCGATCAGCCTTCTTATGCACATATGCAAAAATACACAAAATAGAACGCTCGTCTCATACCAGATTCCAACCTGGCGAGCGTCCTAGTTTAACATGTCTTCGGCTTCCTTGGGCAACATTCCGGCATGCTTGGTAGGGTTGTACTACTGGCAAATGCGATTGTAGAATTCCTCCATAGGGCACTTGCCTGCGTCATGAATTTCGCCGCATGCCCAGCAGACATACAAGCAGTGATCAGTCGGGTGACCTTTCTTGCCACACTTCAGACAGGTCAGGCGCTTCCAACAACGTAAATTGTCATGCTTGATCTATCCACAATGACTGCACTTCTTTTTCACCCCTTGATCAACTGCACTTGGTTCACTTCGCTTGCCAGATCGAGGCTCCCTAGGTTGATCCTGTGTCACTGGTTGATAGCGCATATCAGCGATCATGTAACTGTGGTGGAGCGGCTGATCAAAGTTTTTGACGCTTGATCAGGCGTTACCACGGCGCCCGGACTGCCGACTAAGGAAGGGGGTCCTACGGTTGTCTCTTGAATGTTTGTGTTCCCGCTCACCTTGTGTACCCGACGGCTTGGGCTTGGGTCGCTCTCCAGGTGGCGGGGATTGCACGCTGCAATTCCTTGTTGAAAGATTGAGTTGACTTGTGATGAAGCGACAGTTGTCGATCAGGCTTGATCAGGCGCAAATAGTCCATGATCAGGGCCTCTGGTCGTTGATCAGGGGGTGATCAGGGGTGATCAGAGCCAATAGTCGAAAATCAGATCGTGATCGACCTGATCGGTCTGATCGGCCTGATCTGTATGATCGATTTAGTCGATCAGGCACTATTTGGCGCGAGTTGCGAGCAGATAAACGCGGGTCGCAAGTTCCAGAGTGTTGATCAGGTGTTGATCGGCGAAGGGGGTACTTGATCATGAAGCGGAAGGCTTCACTGCCTGATCGCGGAGCCTCTGGAGTTTTAGTCAGCTAACAGAATACCCTATAGATATGTATTCTTAGCCTAGACATACGAGGGAGGGGAATTTCACTAAATCCACCTAGAGTTCCCGTGTGGCGTTTACAGCAGCTGAACTCTAGGGGCCAATCGTGAAACAAACGGGGAAGAGGTGAGAGCACTGCTTAATCACGCTCCCGAGACCAAAAAACATTTAAAAGAAGAACCGCTGACACAGCGGGCGGAGTTGCGGCTATTTCTCACACTCTACGCCTACCGGTGGGCCAAAAACGCACTCAGTGCTCCCGCCCGGGACGTAGGGGTATTTATCAGAGAGGGAGGCGCAAAGGTGCCGTCCCTAAAACGATCTGCTAGATCGCACGCAAAAGGAGAAGTTATTATCACTTAAATCCCAAGAACTACCAATTACCTAATATCCACCAATCAGAACTACCTATTCCAGCGTCCTCCGTCGACCAGTCGACCTGATTTATCCGTCGTTCTTCGATGTTCTTTGCTGTTCGTTGAGTACCTGTATGTAGTCGTCCCATTTTCCAATGTCCCGTCTATGTCCTGTCTATGTGCACCACGGTTGTACACGCAACTATATACACCGTGGTACACACAATCGTACACGATTACGTTCCCAATTTGTGTCCGCAGTCAGACCCCTAATTAGGCCCAATTTATAGCACACTTTACCACATAACGACGCTGATCACCATTACTTCCACTTTCGTCTGAACTTGATCCTTTGATACCAGACATAATATTGATCGCGCGCACTGCTCTAGGCTTCCGCGATGGGGCAGATGATCGAGCATCGCTAAATTTCTGATCGGCTAGTGCCTACCGCCGCCTTTGGCTGGCACGACTTATTGCGCGCATAAGCCCGCAGTGTCTCTTCCAAATCCGTAACATTATCCAAACACAGAAGTTCCAGTTGATCAGCGAATTTGCGATCGGTGCGGGGCGCCCTACTGGGGGATCCCTCAGTGCTGTTAAACCCCATGGTAGGGGCCGACAGCACAAAGCCCCGAGGGAAACTGTGCTTTCTAGCACCGAGTTGGTGTACCCGCCGGGATTGCTGGTCGTCCTTGCGGACGTGAAAGGCTTTGATAAGCCTTGGAGAGTCTTGATAGACTCTGGAGCGTCTGACAATTATGTCAGACGGGCTTCTATTGAGAAGAATTGGCTGTATGCCGAGGCCCTAGAGGCACGTCCTCGTGACGTTGTCACGGTCCGTCTAGCGACGGGAGCACAGGTTTCTGTACACAAGGTCTCGATTGACCTTAAGCTGAATTTTGCAGACTTTGCCAGCTTAGAACGTTGCCTAGTCATGGATTTGGACTCGAGGTATGACCTCATTCTGGGCATGAAGTGGCTGGAACGCCACGAGCCATGGATAGACTGGAAGTCTAAGTCCATTGGCTCAACGCACCCGCAGTCGGGTGAAGCATTGGCGAGTCATGAACCCACCTTTGCTCGATCGCAAAAGCGATTCTGGCGTGAGATGCCAGGGATTGGGATGTCTGAAATGATCATTCCCAATGAGGTCAAGGAAGATTTCCTTGACGAGAGGAATTCGTCGGTTAATCCCCACGCCGTTAGAGGCGTGTGGTGGAGTCAAGTTCAAAATCGAACACAGTTGTGTCGAGAACCTGACCACCATCGTGCACAGCCTTCCAACTTACGGGGGGGGGGTACCCCGCGGACCTTCGCTTGCGATCCGATCTGATCGTCCGCTGCTAGCAGACGACCGATCATCAACAGAAGACGCCTGGTACGATTGATCTTGCGTTGCCATATCACCTTTTGTACCCGATGGAATGGGCTAGTTCAACACTCGGTGGATCGTGTCGCTGGTTGACTTGGGTCTGATAGTATGCAGACCGTACTGGGGGGGTGTACCCTGGGCGGAACTCTTCACCCTGGGTACTTGTAGACCGGTTGCACTTGAAATATGTATAGTCCAATGGGTCGACCGTCCAATCGATCTAGACCCAACCAATACGAGATAATAGAGGGTAGACCACTCAACTGGTCTAGCCCCTGACCAATATGAGAGAAGACCAAAGCCGGTCTAAACCCCAACCAATGTTATGGTAAACCAATATGTCCACGTAAAGATCCGATATGCTCGTGAATTCCACAAACGATATCTCCACGTAAAGACCAATCCACTTGTTAGTACGTTCCAAACGTACGTGACTTAAACTTGTGAGAAGTCAGCCAATGGATACTCCTGTCGAAGGACTTCCGGCGGGACAAATGCGTCTGCGACGCGCCCCGGCCGGGTATAATGGGCAGGAGGGGATTACTCAACCTTCTGCCCCCAAACACTCCGCAACGTGCGAAGGCGACTTATAAAACCAAACTTTTAGAGAGTCTCTTAGGACCTCTTAGCCACTTTTCCAATCCAAGACCAATTTACTTCTTTTCCACTAACCTTACGGTCCCAATATGTACCAAACACTAAAATATGTAATACACGCAATGCCATGAGACTTACCAAAATCCGTGTGCTTGGCACTCCTTGCACATGATAGGCTTAAAATCCCCCCTTGTTTCCACCAATCCGATTTCTGACCAGCTGATCGGCACGCCGTTGACAGAAGGTGACCAAAATTTTGCCTTCGCTTCGCCACAGGCAAGACTGGTGAGTCGCCAGTGGTAGAGGTGGATTCCTATGAGGTTAAGCGCAAGGCGCTTCCTAGAGAAGACACTCGTAGTTCGTCTCTTCTCCTGGTCGGAATTGATTTCGACCACGCCGTGTTCGGCGAACAAGTTGCGACTCCAGTGGTAGGGGTAGAGACCCCTGTGGTTAAGCGCGAGGCACTTTCAAGCGAAGAGACCCGTATTTCGTCTCTTCCGCACGTCGGAATTGATTCCGACCACGCCGTATTAGGTGAGACCGGCGAGTCGCCGGTGGTAGAGGTAAAGACCTCTGTGGATAGGCGCGATGCGCTTCCAATAGATGGGGCAATTTACTACCCCCATCTGGGTCCCGGAATGAGTCCCGAGGCCAGTAGTCAGCAGTCCTATCGGATGCTGAATAGTGTGACAGGCGTTGTCACAGAAGGCGTAAGACTTGAACGGTTTCCTGGGGTAGGCTAACTGTTGTCGTTGGAGGAGATGTCCTTCAACGAGTTTGAGTCTGCTGTGAAAGCAGGTGAACTCGACGAGATCGTCGTGTTACGTCCGGAAGAGGAGTTGAACTCCTCATCTACGATGGACGAGTCAGTTTTGGATGCAAACCAAACAGGCATTGAATGCCCGAAGCGGCCACAAGATCCTTGCGGATCCTGGGAACCCTTACCATTCCTTTTTGAAGGAATTTGGAGATATCATTAGTGACAACCAACCGATGGGGTTACCACCGGATCTGGGAGTCCGACATGAAATTGATTTGGTTCCTGGAACCAAATACTGCGTCACGAGGCAGTGGCCTCTCCCCAAGGAGCAATGCGACGTCATCGACGCATTCTTCAAGGGGAAAGAAGAGGCAGGGATGGTACGGGAGAGCAAGTCTCCCCATTCATCACCCACTTTTTTGTTCGTAAACGGAACTGGAAGTGGCGCATTGTGCATGCGTACAATAAGCTGAATGCATCTACTGTACCCATGCAAACTCCGATTCCTCGGAAGGATGTCCTCCAGAACAATATGGCGGGCTGTACTGTGTACAGTGCCTTAGATTTGGTGGACAGGTATTAGAAGGTGCTCATGCGAGCATCAGATATTCCGCTTACAGCGGTCAGCACGCCTAGTGGCATGCTGTGGGAGTGGCTTGTTATGCCACAAGGGCTTTCGAATGCACCATCGATTTTTAATCGCTTGGTGATTCAACTCTTCCGCCCTCATAGAAAGTACACTCAGACGTACTTCGACGCCATATTCGTTCATAGTCGCGCGGAAGGCGACTCGTCTGATGTTCAGACGCACCTGGTATACCTTCGAGCGGTGCTCGAACGTATGCGAGAGCATAAGTTATATGCAAACGCATCCAAATGTATCTTTGGTGCTGAGGAAATTCCTTTCCTCGGATGCTTCATCGGTAAGGATGGAGTGCGGGCGGATCCCGCGAAGGTGAAAGCCATTGTGGAGTGGCCTTAGCCTGTAAATCTTAGAGATTTACGGAAGTGGCTTGGATTAGCCAATTATCTCCACAAATACAGCGACAACTACGCTGAAATGGCGAAGCCATTAACTGATCTTCTTAAGAAGGACTTGGATTGGTGTTGGGAAACCAAACACCAAACCGCCTCCGAAGCGGTTAAGGGGAGCTTGTTAAAAGATCCCGTTCTTGATCTACCAGATTCTGGGAAACCGTTTAGCGTCGTCTGCGACGCCTCCGATTTTGCAATCGGATGTGCTTTGTTACAAGAAGACGATGCGGGAAGGGAACGCGTGACCGCGTTTGAGTAGAGGCAGCTTAAAGCTGCACAACGTAATTATCCCGTTCATGATAAGGATCTACTTGCTATGAACAATGCCCTTGTAAAATTTAGGGTTCACCTAATCGGCTCGAACCCGGTCGTTTATACAGACCACGCGTCCTTACGGACCATGACAAAGTCGCCTCATCTCTCCCAACGGATGGCCCGTTGGATCTACTTCTTTGCGGAGTATAACTTTGAGGTTAAGTATAAACCTGGCAAGCAGAACGTGCTTGCAGACGCATTGTCGCGTCGTCCCGTTTACGAGCTCTCTCACGCGACATTCATCACCTCGTCTGTGGTGGATCTCATACGCCAGGCGTATGTGGTGGAGTCAAGTTCGAAATCGAATGCATTTGTATCGACAACCTGACCACCACCATCGTTCCCAGCCTTCCAACTTACGGGGGGGGGTACCCCGCGGACCTCCATTCGAAATCTGGTCCGATCGTCCGCTGCTGGCAGACGACCGGTCATCATCGAGAGACACTTGGTCCGATTCACTTAAGACCATCTCACCTTGTGTACCCATTGGAGTGGGCTAGTTACACACTCGGTGGATCGGGATCGCAGATCGATTTGATTCGGTCTTGAATATGAGACCGTGCTGGCTAAGTGTACCTAGGGCGGAACTCTTCACCCCAGGTACGGACAGACCAGAAACACTTCCGAAAGATAGATTCCAATAGGTCGATCGTCCAAACGATCTAGACCTGACCAATACGAAGTAATAGAGGGTAGACCAATCAAACGGTCTATCCCCTGACCAATATGAGAGAAGACCAAAACCGGTCTAAACTCCAACCAATGTTACAATGAGCCAATATGTCCACGTGAAGACCCAATATGCCCGTGAAACTCCATAAACGATATCTCCACGTAAAGACCAATCCAGTGAATAGCACGTTCCAAACGTACTTGAGTTAAGTGTCGAGATCGCCAAATCGTACTCCCGTCGAGGGACTTCCGGTGGCCAAAGTGCGCGTGCGGCGCGTCCAGACCGGTTATAATAGGCGAGAGGTGATAATTCAACCCTCTGCCCCCAAACACTCCGCGGCGGGCGGAGGCTACTAGTGTACGTGCAAAGAAAAACGGCGACCCCTTGCTGTGGTATAGACCAAGACCAAAGGACTTCTACTTAGAAAAATCCGCAACCAAAAGACTCTTACTTGGAAAAACCGCAACTAACCAATAATACTACCTCCCTATGGTCCCTAATGTACCCACACAAAATTATGTAAAATAACCAATGTCAGGTGACTCACTTAAGACCAGCGTTCTTGATACTCCTTGAATTTGATAGGCTAAAAAGACCCCCTTGTTTAGACCAATCCGAATTCCGAAATTCGACCAACTGCCTTAACCAAAAGTGACCAAATTTGTGGTACACTTCACCACAGCCTCCCCTGAGTATGACCGTGTCGCACAACGATAACGGTCTGACCTCACCCATCACTTGACCAACTGGACCTTGGTCACTCACACTTCGTCACCATGGACCAAACATCTTCGACACCTGCTTCAGGTACTGCCTTTTCCTGCACTTGATCTTCTTATGCTTCCCTTTGACGCCTGTTCTTATCGTTCTTGCAGAAACTGTATTCGACGAGTCGCCACACCTTGCTTCGCCTGTCCGGTCGGCTCGTTCTGAAAGCCCACGTAACTCTCATGCACTTCAAACATCGGAAAGGTGTCAGACTGAAGCCGACACGCGGATGCAGGATATGCTCGCAGAGAACATGCGTCTCAGGACCCAGGTGGCCCACCAGGCAACACGAGGTGTGCATCTTTGGTCTTTATCTTGTACTCTTCTTGACCCTCGTTTGTCTTCAGCTCTCATCCCTCCCAGCGTAGTCCAGGCAATAGGTGCCTTAGTTGACGCCAATAGGCAGTCCAACGATCATGTTGGCCAGCTCCGACACATTTTGGAGGAGCTGATAAGAGCGCGCCATGAGCTGTCCCGTCTGGAGGCTCATCAGTCCCATCTCCGGGATCAACTTGCACTTGCTCGTCGGCAGCAGCTGGACGGACAGTTTGACGCGACTTCACTGTGCATGCAAGGCGAAGACCTCGCGCGACGCATTGCCGAGTTGCAAATTGCGATTCAAGACCAGACCGGGAAGGTTCGGTCCTGTCAAGACAGGTCCGACGCTTGGACGCAAGAGTCGGGTCGTCATCAGGTGGCACTAGACCAGTGCCTCCAGCGCTTGATGAACTTGCTACCTCCGTGTTCGACTGCTTACTCCAGCGTAGATTGGTCCGCATCGGTAACCTTAGTCGCCTCAGGGCAAGACCAAGACCACTTGAAGCAGTACCAAGACCGCTTGAAGCAGGACCAAGACCGGCTTCGTTCATTGGCTGATATTCAGCAGTCTGAAATTACACCAAATTCAAAGAAGCGCGCGGACGCGCCGAGTAGCTCGAGGGCGCGGGGCACTGCGCGCGGACCCGGAATCGGGGGGAAGCGTGCAGTGTCCCATAAGCGATCCAAGACACAGGCGCTTCTCATGGTCTCGGGCTCGGACATGGACGACATCTACAGCCCCTCGGAAATTCGAGCGCCCTCGCGCCGTACTGCAAGTCGCATCCAGCACACAGGGGTCTCGTCTGAGGAGGACTCCAGCGAAGGGTCCGGCGATTCCGAGTTCATGTTCCCCATTCAGTCCAAGTCACGAACGAATTTGCGTGACAGTTTCGTCCAAGTGGCGTCGACAGTGGGGTCAGAGCAGAAGACCGGTCTGCCAAGTGACGATGCACCAGTATCGACATCCGCGACGCCGGCGCCTTCGGTTCTCCCCGGGACATCCGGGCTTCACAAGTACGCCTTATTGAAGAACATGGCGGTTGATACCAGCTCCCTTCCGCCGCGGACGTTTGAAGTCACTTGGCCGTGGTCGTCGGGGCAAATCAGCTGTTTGCGCCTGTCTACCCTGACCAAGCAGCTTCTAGTCTGGTATTTCTCTCGTCCGGACTCCTGGCTTTTTCCACCGGCCAATAAAACCCCTGCCGCGTCAGCATGGAGGGCGGACCTGATTACGTCGGCTCAGATCTCCCGCCTGTACGGCGATGAACCATGGAAAATCTTCGAACACTCCAAGATAGGACTTGTGTTCCACTTGACTCCATGGATCGGCACTTTGCTAGGCCGGGTGAAGAATTTCAACAGGATCCACGGCCAAGCAATTTGGGAAGCGTCCCACTACTTGGTGCTTCCTCCCGACCGGGTGCGACAAGATCCGGGCCTGGCTACGTTCCAGAGCAAGCGCAAGAGACGTCGAATTCTAGCGGGCGAGGCTTGGCAATCCCTGTGCCAGTACATTTTGGACGGGATGCGAGCTCGCGAGTGTGACGTCGACGTGTTCTTGTACCCGGTGTTCCTCCACATGCCAAGGCGTCGCGTTGAGAAGACCAGACTGCTGGCTGACGACGGCACATGGTACCCCGGGTCTTGATTGCGCTGAGCCGGTCGCGGACCTCAAGGATGCTTTGGTCCAGCCTGACCGGAAGGGCCCCTGGCGTAACCAGTTTTAGGATCAAGTGGAACATCATCCATCGATGGTCATCGGCCGTCTGCGGGGCTATAGCAAGTGAAGTCGTAGGTAGTCGACCAGATAACTCGTATACATGTCATCATTTCTTTTCATATTTCCGATCGTCAAATCACTTGAACTAGTTTTACCACTCTCTCCATAGTTGCACCGAACACGTTATCGTAAACAGTTCCACCTCCATCCCGAAAAATAGTCATCACATTCATCATTCCTCTATTCCAATCCGTCACAGTTCATCACAATTTCACATCAACTCCGGACCTTCCACATCTTCACACCGGTCTAGACCGACCGATGCTACTGCGTGTCTTGGTCTTGGTCTTCATGGGTCTGCATCACTGCGAAGCGATTACGACTGACTCGTTCTCGTTCGAACTCTCGTAGAAGGGCCCCACAATTCAAGTCGAGCTCGTCGACCCAAGTTGATTCATCATGGTCCTTCCATCAGACCAAGTACTCTCGGTGAGTCCGACCGAACCTGGTCTTCTTGGTCGACCGAACATCCAAGACCTTCTCCACTTCAAACTCGTCTTCCTCTAATGGTCGTTCCCAACTGTCATCCGGCAGTAACGCTTCATCGAAATCAAATTTCTTTTCTTCGTCTACCATACAGGGATTTTTTGGGTCGATCAGGAAATTCTCGGACCAGCTTCAACTTGGACACATGCACGATCGGGAAGACCCTGTAATCTGTACCAGTTGTTACTAGACGGGGAGCGTGCTCACCGATCAGCTCGGCAACACGGAAAGGGCCGTGCCACATGTGAGCCAGCTTCTTCGCATAGCCCTCTTTCACTCGGTCTAGGTATAGCCATACCCTCGCCCCTGGTTCTATACCGTGGGGTCGGACCTGGTCATTGGTCCGGTCTGCCCGGTCTTGTGTGGCCTGACGCAGCTTTTCGTTGACGACTTCTTTTGCATGCTGGTAGTGTTTCTGGACCTACATGCGCCAGCGTCGAGCGTCACGATCGCGGGTCCGGGTGCAACCGATAGGTATCGCAGCTTCCAATGTCGACCGAGGGTCCCATCCATATGCCAGATAAAAAGGCGTTTCTCCTCGGACCCGATCGGTCGACGAGTTGACTGCAAACACCAGCCTTTCTGCATACTCGTCCCAATCTCGCTGGTCTGGGTTAGCAACGCACATATTGATCGCCCTCGTCTGCACCATGCGTTCCGCCGATCCATTTGCTTGCGGACGATATGCCATCGTCGCACTCTGTTTCTGGCCCAGCATGTTATTGAATGACCGGAACACCTCGGACATAAAACCGGGTTCCCGATCGTGCCTGATGACCTCGCTGGCGCCGAATCTTCTGAACACACATTCTTCGTAGCTCTGGGCGATCTGCTCCGCAGACCGAGTTGCACTTGCCTTCGCAATAACTAGACCGGTGAACAGGTCTACCCAGATCAACAGCTCAGTGTTGCCGCGCGTCGATCTAGGCGGTGACGGTATGTGGTCCATCGCTATGACCTGGAAAGGGTAGGTAGCTTCGATATTTCCGGGCGATCGACCCTTGATTACCGGTCTACCCTTTCCTTTCTCGCAATCCGTGCAACAGCCCACATATTTCTGCACACTGCGGAAAAGACCTCTCCAGTGGAAGTGGGACCTGATCTTGTGATAGGTCCTGCCTATGCCCTGATGTCCCCCTTCTAGACTCACGTGATAGTGATGAAGGACATCCGGCTGCAGCAACTCGGGGATCACTAATTTCGCCAGTCGGTCCCGGTATGCACTGTCTTGGTCGGCATCGCGGCAGTAATACAATAATCCATTATCATCCACTTCGTAGCTATCCGCGATCTTGATGCACTCTTTCGCTTGATCGTTCGTCAACTTGGACAGTTCACCACGCAGGTAGGTCATCAGGTTCATAATCCATTCTTCTTCGTCCTGCGCCTTGAGGATCCGTTCCATCCTTAACTGTTGCACTGCGTAATTCGTTCAAACTTTCCTTCGGGAACGGTCGGCGAGACTTCTGAGCTTTCGATCTAGTAGCGACCATCACATGCACCTGGACTGGGGTGTTCTTGGGTCCGATCACTTCTGGGATCCTGTTTATATTCATCAATTCATCCAGAACGGCCTTCTCTGTGATCGTAGCCCCGGTCTGGTCTTGCATGGCCTTGGTCGCTAGGTAGTCGGCGCTTCTGTTCCAGCCCCGTTTCACGTGCAATAGCTCGTGGTTGGGGTGGTCCTTCAATGCCTTCATTACTCGATCGTTTAGCGTCCTTAGTCGTGTAGCCTTGCAGTCGATCTCTCCGGTGATCTGCCTGATCACTAGGTTAGAGTCACCACATATGATGACTCGCCCCTTCTCTCGCGACGACAGCAGGTCCAGACATAGAAGTAGACCTCGTTACTCCGCCTCGTTAACAGTAATATCCGGCGTGAAATCGGCAGCGGCTGCAACTATAGACCATTGTGGCAACTTCCACAATATGGCACTATAGGCGCCGACCTTCTTCTTCACTCTTGCCGATCCGTCAAAACCTAAGACCAAGAGCTCTTCGTCATGGTCGACGGTCGGTGGCGGTATCGAAACTGACTGCCGAGGTTGCTTCCTCGGGGCAATCGCTATCAATGCCTCGTCCACTTCATACCGAGGGGTGATACTGGCAGCTAATGTGCCCAATATCTCTTCCTCGCCCCCGGTGCACTTAACGACCTCGAGGGTCCACTGCGACAAGACCGCCGAACATCTGCCTAGACGTCCGTCCATCCCATTGGCTGATAATATCCAGGCCAAAGTAGACCGTCTTGACAGGACCTTTATAGGTCGGCCGACCAGCAGGTTGTTACACACATCCAGAATTCGTAGCAACGCCAGCACTTCTTTCTCGACAATTTCATAGTTCACTTCATTTGGTTATAGCGTCCTGTTCGTAAACGTGACTGGATGATACACACCATCGTGATCTTGCACTAAAGTGGCCAAGATAGCCCACTTACTGGCATATACAATAATGGTCGGCACTTTTTCGGGAGCGAAATGCTTGAGAATCGGAGCCGTCGCCATCTTGACCTTCAACATACCAAAGGCAAACTGTGCACGCTTCATATGATCTTCGGCCTCCACTTGCGGACAAACTGCAGCAAGACCAGAGTCGGCGCCCTCCTGTAAAGTTTCCCGGTCTTCTTCGCGCAACATATGATAGTCAACTTCCCGGAGCTCGTACAGCACAGCCGCGTAAATAGCAAAGATTTCAATGAATCGGCTATAATAATTCAAGCTTCCCAGGAAGGAATGCATTGCCTTCAGCGATATGGGGAACGGGAGGTTACTCAGGGAATCCAGGTCCTTGGGATTAGCCTCTAGACCATTGTTCTAGACCATATGGCCTAAATAGGCGACCTTGGACATACCCAAAAAACTTTTCACGGCACTGATAGATAGGTTCCAGCGGTCACATGTCTCCAAAAATCGTTCAACCTTCTCGCACAGATCGTTCCATGACGAGGCAGGTATCAGAATGTCGTCGATGTACGATCGCCTCCCTAGAACGGACGGTCTTCTTTTCCGATCGGGTTCACCCTCTCTAAACAGATCACAATTTTCAACAGGGTCCCGATCGGTCTTGATCTTGAAGTGTCCGTACAATGCGTTGTCTATCAGCCTTTGATAGATCTGGGGTGCGTTCTTCAGACCGAACGGCATACGGTTCCACTCGAAAAGACCAAACGGTGTCACAAATGCGGAATTCTCACGGGCTCGATCATTCATCGAGACCACCCAAAATCCACTTGCCATATCTAGCGAACAATACCACAAGGTCTTGTCGAGGTCTTCCAACAGATCATTAATCAGTGGCAGCTGGTACACCATGAGTTTAGTCAACCGATTTACCAGCCGATAGTCGATGCACAGCCTAATGTCAACGCCGTTCTTCTTGATAACAATTACGATCAGCGAGGCCCATGGCGAGGTCGACGGTCTAATAATCTTGGTGACCAACAGTCCTTTAATGAGATCAGAAAGCTTTTCACGGTACTGTGTCGCCACGCGTCAACATCGCTGGGCAATCGGCTTGGCATCTCCAACATCAATATCACAAATCGCACCACGGGCTGCAGGTGGTAAGGCGTTGCCGTTTCCGATCAGCAGATGTCTTTTCTTCCATACGATATTCTTCAACTGTTCGATCTGGTCTGGACTGTTAAGGTCTTGATCACCCACTTGTAAATCATCCATTGTAACTTCGGGCGAGTCGGCAGACACTTCAGAGAGGACTGCCATTTGGCTTTCCAGCTCCTGAATGTACTGTTCCCCGACTTCATGTATACAGACTTGTTCATCTTCTGGGGCGATATCACCCCCCCCAGACCATCTGGACCGGCTGAACGCCCCTGGTCTTGATCTACGGGCTGTCCTTCACTGATATCGGTCTGATTAGGAATACCGTCATGGTCCGACCTAGCAATTTCATGTTCCCCTTCATCCGTTTCTTGCTCCGCTGTCGCCTGGTCTTGTGCTGACACCACGTTGACAAACCTTGGCTTGTCTACTTGATGGTCCACCGTTCCTGGTGACTGCGGCGCCTTTCTTCGGACCAACATCTTTTTTGGGGTGACATAACTTGGTCTTTCCACTAAAGGTGAGGTATCCTCTTCCACCGACCCATCATCGCTGATAAGATCGGTGGTCGATTGGTACGCCAGGTTTTGCCACTCGACATACCGCCTCGACCCAATCGAGACGAACCCCATCTTCCTTGGTACCTTTCCTTCTGCTAACCACATACCAACAATAGTGTTATTGTCCAGTGTCAGCGGCTTGTCACCGATACTGGTAACACGGACAAAATCACGTCGACCAGCACTCTTTACGAAGGTCGAGACCCACCGATCGCCCCTGGTCAACCATAACTTCCTCGAACGGATACCTTTTTCGACCGAGGTATCTGCAGACCGACCGACTGGGATAGTGAGGTCTTGATCCCACCGGACCAGATCGGTATACGAACCATACAGAGGTCTTCGACCAGCCAACTGGACCTGGACCTCATCCGGGAGTGTAAGCACTCCATGTGACAGGTCTAGGCGAATACCAGCTGGGACCATGAAATCCATGCCTAGTAAAGCATCTGTCCAGCCAACTTGCCAACACAAGTGCTGAAAAAGTAGACCAGCGATCCCGACAAAGTAATTTTCACACTCGTTCTTCCTTCGGTCATCTAAGAGTTTTCACCGATCCCGACGCATTCTTGTCTCTGGGTATCGTCTATACGACATCCGACCTTACGAGAAAAGGCGGAGTCGATTATCGAGACTTCAGCTCCAGAGTCGAACAACATCGTCGCTTTCTGGTTATTAATCTTGCCACAGGCTTTCGCCTGCTTGAACCATTTATCAGGCGCGTGATACTTCCAGTATCCGCGGGATTCTCCAGGCAGCAAGTCCAACTGCATAACCACCTTGGTCCGGGAGTACTCATCGGTCTTCAGACTGTAGACCGGATGGTCTCGGTCGACGCAATTTGGAATAGAACGTGTATTGTCGGTCTTATCCTCCTTGCCGACATATGCATAGATGTGAACCGTAGAACGCTCGGCTCGATCCAGATTCCAACCTGGAGAGCGTTCTAGTTTAACATCTTTTCCGCGTCCGGCGGCAGCATCCCCGCGTGCTTGTCCGGCACGTACCACTTGCGTATCATGTTAAAAAATTCTTCAATCTTGCAGTGGCCGGCCTCGTGGATCTCTCCACATGACTTGCATACGAAGAGGCAGTGGTCATTCGGGTGGCCGCGTCTCTCGCACTTCTTGCACACCATCTTCTTCCAGCAGTTTGGACCATCATGTTTGCTCGACCCACAGTGGGAGCACTTCTGAAGAGGTCGGTCCGGATCGGACTTGCTTCCGTTCCTTCCCTTCCGGTCTACCTGGTCGGACTTCGACCTGGTCTTCGGGGCAGGTCCCGCAACATAGACGTAACGATACTGGTCTTCATCCGATGACTCCTGGCTGGATTGACTTCCACTTTACTCTTCCGATCCCGTGCTGTCTTCGGCTACGATCACCGCTCGGGTCGGTCTGGTCCAGGGCCTCTTGACCGGATCGGTCTGGGTCTGGGTCTTGGATCGGTAGCGACCTGATCCACCAGCACTCTTCGCCCTCATGCTACGCGACTGCTGTAGCGTCCGTAGAGTCTGTTCAACTCCACCCGCGTCCCTAAGACGCAGCAGAGTAAGCTGGTCCGCCAGTTCTTGATCGTACAGGGTACTAATGTAGTGACCCACATGTTCCAGAGCAGCACCGTTCGGCGGGTTATTCTCTTTAATTGTTATGCCGGCACGAAGTTCAGCCACGTTCAACCGATGCAAATATTCGATCAGTGTCTCGTCGCTCCGCTTCTGCATATGGTGATACTTGCGGGCACTCGAAAATCCGGAGTTACAATATTGCCCTTCAAACTCTGCACATAGCTGGTCCCAGTCAGACCGGAAATCCCGACCTAACTGTTGGATCCAGTTGGCAGCCGGTCCTTTCAACAAATCCCGGAGAATCAGACACCTTTCACTTTTCGGGGTCTGGTCTCGCAGGAACGCAGACTTGACCCGACCGAACCAAGACCGGGCCTGGTCTTCATCAGCATCCTTGCCAGTGAAGTCCTTGAGGTCGGTCGTCACGGCCATACGGATGCGCGGAATCGCAGCAGATCCAAAGTCGTAAGCAATGGTGGAGGCTAGGTTAGCCTTGCGTGGCTTGCCAGCGCCCGTGCCGTCTGACCCACAGTGGTCGTCAAGACCACCGACCGACTCCATGTCACAGTCACTTGTCTTACTTGGTCTACGCGGTCTGGCCGGTTGCGGCTTGCGCTTCCCTTTGCCGACTTTCTTACCACTTCGAGTGGGCTTGTCCACAGATGTTACCTATTCCATATCCACATCTCGGCAAACATTGGCACTTTGCTGGGTAGACCGGTCTTGGGCATGTGGCCGCAGAGGTGGTCTAACCCGGTCTTCCATGAAACTCTCCATCATCGTCTCAAACATGGTTTGGACGTTAGCTGGAGTCATGGGCAACGTGTTGATACCCTCCTTTTGCGGAACTGAGACCTGTGGGGGTCGCTGGAGCCCCGACTGGCAAGCAGCCCTTTGCTGCCGCATGTCCCTTTTTTGTTCAGGCTGGGCATGGTCCGCCCCCACGGTCATCCGCTCGACACCGGTCTCCAACTCTGATGAGCTGTTAGAGGCCTGTGGAGACTGATAAACCGATTCGTCATCAGAACGAATGTCGACAAGCGCTGTGGAGACTTCAGCGACCTTCACTGCTGCGGTGGGAGTTGGGCGGCGAACCGCCCCCACCAGTGAGACCAAATGGTCGTGGAAGGTCGACATCGACGATTTCAGCCTCCAAGTCTCAAATTCAAATAGTTTTTGGACATCGTCGGGGTTCTGCATTTTAATGCCAACCTCCGCCAACATCGCCACCAAATTTTTCACCTACAGTAATGGGAGATCACTCTGGACCGGCTCGGTAGTGGGACCGAGAAGACGGTCGGGGATCTGGAGGTTCAACACCCGAAAGACCACGTCAAAACGAACAAATCGTTTCAGCTCAATAACGTAGTACATCTTGTTTAGGTCTTCTTCATTGATGCCTCCATCTCCGACCTGCGACTTTTCTTCGAGGTCGTCTTCGTCGGCCGGCATTCCCAACCCTTTCTTGGGAATCTTGGGTAACTTGGGGACCTTGGGGAGGTTGGTCTGATCGTTCTGATCAGCTTCCAAGTATTTTTCGTCTTTTGATTTTCCATCAACTTTTTTATGCACATACATAGGATCAGGACTAAGGTCCTGATCCTTTCCGGGACTATAGCATGACTTGTTATAGTCCCGATCGGCTCCGGTGGGAGCCTTTTGGGGAGAAAAAAATTATTAATCCCGATCTGGTCCTCCACCAGGCCAGACCGGAGATCGCCATCTTTATCGAGAACAAAGACGTAAGGTGATAGCCTTTCCTTACGCCCTCTCCAGAACGATTCCAAATTCAAATCTTCAAATTCAATCTTTGATGACACCTCGCGGTGAAATCCACGATCACCAAGTGATCCGAGCACGCGCACCATTGTGGTGGAGTCAAGTTCGAAATCGAATGCATTTGTATCGACAACCTGACCACCACCATCGTGCCCAGCCTTCCAACTTACGGGGGGGTCCCCGCGGACCTCCATTCGAAATCTGGTCCGATCGTCCGCTGCTGGCAGACGACCGGTCATCATCCAGAGACACTTGGTCCGATTCACTTAAGACCATCTCACCTTGTGTACCCATTGGAGTGCGCTAGTTACACACTCGGTGGATCGGGATCGCAGATCGATTTGATTCGGTCTTGAATATGAGACCGTGCTGGCTAAGTGTACCTAGGGCGGAACTCTTCACCCCAGGTACGTACAGACCAGAAACACTTCCGAAAGATAGATTCCAATAGGTCTATCGTCCAAACGATCTAGACCTGACCAATACGAAGTAATAGAGGGTAGACCAATCAACCGGTCTATCCCCTGACCAATATGAGAGAAGACCAAAACCGGTCTAAACTCCAACCAATGTTACAATGAGCCAATATGTCCACGTGAAGACCCAATATGCCCGTGAAACTCCATAAACGATATCTCCACGTAAAGACCAATCCAGTGAATAGCACGTTCCAAACGTACTTGAGTTAAGTGTCGAGATCGCCAAATCGTACTCCCGTCGAGGGACTTCCGGTGGCCAAAGTGCGCGTGCGGCGCGTCCAGACCGGTTATAATAGGCGAGAGGTGATAATTCAACCCTCTGACCCAAAACACTACGCGGCGGGCGGAGGCGACTAGTGTACGTGAAAAGAAAAACGGCGATCCCTTGCTGTGGTATAGACCAAGACCAAAGGACTTATACTTAGAAAAATCCGCAACCAAAAGACTCTTACTTGGAAAAACCGCAACTAACCAATAATACTACCTCCCTATGGTCCCTATTGTACCCACACAAAATTATGTAAAAAAATACCCAATGTCAGGTGACTCACCCAAGACCAGCGTTCTTGATACTCCTTGAATTTGATAGGCTAAAAAGCCCCCCTTGTTTAGACCGATCCGAAATTCGACCAACTGCCTTGACCAAAAGTGACCAAATTTGTGGTACACTTCACCACACGTATGAGAAAGAACCACAACGTACGGCGCTTATCAGCGCGTTGGGTGGAAAGGGACTTGGCTCGTCTGAGCCTACTCTGTCAAGTCAAGCTAAAGCTCGGTTACACCGTTACAGGTACTGTGACGGTTTGCTATATTATAGCACGAGCGAGGAGGACACTCCGCGGGTGGTTGTTCCTCATGATGAGGAACTGAAGTATAGAGTCCTCTTTGAGGTACATGACGCCCCTACCGGGGGTCATTTAGGTCGGGATAAGACCTACAGCGCTTTAAGCGCTTTGTATTGGTGGCCCAACATGTATAATAGGGTCGGTGCGTATATACGCACCTGTGAGACGTGTCAGAGGGTTAAACCATCTGCAAGTTCAGCTGCGCCTTTGGAGAGCTTGTCCGTTCCAACGGAGTGTTGGAAATCCATTAGTATGGATTTTATCTTCGGGTTTCCTAAGGATAAGGCCGGCAACACCGGCATTTTGGTCTTTGTAGACCGTTTGAGCAAGATGGCTCACCTGGCGGCGGTGCCAGAGTCCATTCATGGTCAAGGAGCAGCGAAAGTGTTCCTAGACCGTGTCTTTCGACAGCATGGTCTACCGGATTCCCTTGTATCGGATCGGTATCCCCGTTTTACGGGAAAGTTTTGGGGAGCGTTGTTTAGGGCTCATGGCACCAAGCTCCTCATGTCCACTGCGGATCATCCGCCCAAGGATGGTCAAACGGAACGCGTTAATCGCGTTGTTGAGGATATTCTCCGGAGTTTATGTCCGGATTCTCCAAAGAGTTGGAGTGAGATGCTTCCGATGGCCGAATTTGCTAATATCAATTCGGTCCATGCATCTACGGGGTTTACCCCGTTTTACGTGAACGGATTAGTGAATCCGAGGGTTCCATTGACGCCTCGAGTGTGTGGCCCAGGGATTGAGGGGGGAGTATTTCCCGATATCATCCCTGTATCTGTGCGAAAGCACATCGATAAGTTTTATCGACGCGCCTTAGTGTCTTACGACACGTTTGCGATGCCATGGCGGAAAGCCAAGACACGCAAAAGGAACAGGCCGACCACAAGGGTCGGCGTAACGAAAGGGCGTACAAAGTAGTAGAAAGTGTTTTATTAAACGCTAAGAATCTTCCTACACATGCAGTTTCCAACGTGTTACAGAACAAACTGCACCCCAGGTTTGTGGGGCCTTTCAAGGTGCTAGCCCGAAAGGGCTTGGCGTATACATTGAATATCCCGAAGGCGATGCGAACGCATCCAACCTTCTATGTGGGTATTCTTAAGCCATACCAGAACCCGGAGGCGGGTACCCTCTTGGAGGAGGCTGGGCAGCCGGATAGCCGAAAGGCACAACAGGTCGGAATAGCGCCGACAGGGTCGAAATGCGACCATGAAACTCCGCAACGACGGACTCGAGAGAGGCAAGCCGCTTCTCGATGCGTTCATTCGCACTCCCCTCGTCGCGGAGTCCCTCCTGGACATCCCGAATGCGACGGCTGTGTCGATCACAGCGCTCGTTGAACTCACGTCGCAATAGTGCGACCTCCTCCGCCAGTTCTCGATACGGAGGGTATTCCACATTACCATGTGGAGCGCCTGATGGCGCGACGCCATCATTGGGGTGAGACCCAATATCTGGTGAAGTGAAAAGTCTATCCTCATTCACAGATTTCTTAGGAGTCAGAGACTCCCCTGTGGCTGGATTGCCGTAACGTCGTTGACGCTTTCGAGAGGGAGAATCCCGCTGCGATTCAACGACCAAAGGGGAGGAAGAAGCCCCTTCACTCCCAATAACTGGGAGTTTGCCGGAGGGCAGATGAAGAGTTTGCATTGCTCTCCGGCACCACACCGGGGGCAGGAGCGCTAGCAGGGTGCGTGCAATAAGGGGCAGGTAATTGCTCCAGCGCTTTGGCCTGGGCATACGCCAAGCGCAACGCCCTCTCTATCCGAACGTCGCGTTCGGAATAGCTGTTGTACAGCTCGTCAAAGCTAGGGAGACTCTTCTCCCCTTCCGCCCAAGCGCGGAATGCCCGCTCTGCCTCCTCGACATCCTCGTCTTGCAGGAGAACGTAGGGAACCTCGTGGAGGGGATCGACGACGGCACCCCGTGCCTGTTTCCCGATGCGCGCTCGGTATGATTTGACAGTGAAATGCTTCTGTGTTAGCAGTCTTGCCCGGAGTTGTTTCCGGCGCGCGAGCTCACGCGTAAGTACAGACGCAGGGCCGGTGATATAAGAGGCTAAAACCCTCTTTAACTCTTTTTTGGCCTTCTTTTGAGGGTCACGAGGACCCTTCCGTGCCTTTACGGCATGTCGGGCCTCCTGAGCCGTGTCTGGCTCATTGGTGACGGTCGCCTTCGGCGACCCGGATGCATCACCCGCAGTTGGTAGAGGTGGCGCACCCGTTAGTGCATTTTCCCCACGTGTGGGGAACGGATTGGACTGCCCACATCGCCGTTCGGCGTTGTCGGAGCGGTCAGCCTTTGGAGAGATATCCCCAAGGGCATCCACCTCCGAGTTATCGGAATAGTTTCCATCCTATTCCCGAGGAGAATCCTCATCACCACTTAAGGTGCTCATGGTAAGACAGAAGTTCTGGCAGTTGGAGTTCTCCAACTATAATTGATTATTGCGTAAGCAATAGTCTTGATGGGGGAGGATGTAACAGGGTTACATTCGGTTACATTTAGTTATGTTGTGTACGTAAGTACACTACGGTTGAGGTCAGTATTGACTGGTCCGAAAGGTTTGGACCTATTGGTTATTTTAACCAATCAGGACAGGAGCCCTTGGTGGAGTCGTGGCATCCTGCCACGTGTTGGTACACAGGTGGTGTACATTACATTTTGGATAGGTATGAATTGAGTAAGTTCTACTTAGTATTACATATAGTTTACATTAGTTTAATTAATTTAGGCTAATTACATATTAAATATACATCAGCTTACAAAATACACTAAAGAGTGCTAGGCGCACGACCTCGACCGGTCGCGCGCGCAGTGAGTGTTGTATGTAAGGGAAGTCCTTCCCTTAGCTACCCCCTTAGTAGGGGAGCCTTGTGTCAAGGCGTTAGCTTGTGCTAGCTTGTAAACCATAGAGAAATCTTGGCCCCGAGTAAGAGAGTACTCTCTTACTAAGCCCTTTTATAATGGCGTATCGGCTAAGTAGCGGCACATCGCCGCTTAAGGAAAGTTTTCCTCTGTGCGCTAGCCGCACCGGCTACATCACCAGTACGGCCATGCGGGATGGAACACGATGTGAGATTGTCGACGATCACCAACTGGAAGAATTAGCCGATCTCAACCGATTGTCTGAGGTGATTACTTGGAAGGAAGATTCCACTGTCCCACAAGTGCTGGTGAAAAAGCGATCACGTTATCTTCGATCAACGCAGCCGTCAACGTGGCCCGAAGTATCCATAGAAGGGATAAGGGCGAAACGTGTTAAAAAGGCGCAAGACGAAGAGAAGTGGATTTGTGATTTGCGATGTTACTTGCATGGTAACGTTGCACAATTGAGCGCAGACGAGGTGATAGATTGCGCGAAAATAAAACAGTCGGGTACACAAGGTGAGCAAGACATAGGCCTGTCACAGGACAACCGGAGGACCCCCTTCGTTAGACGGTAGTCCGGGCGCTGTGGGAATGCCTGATCGAACCTCAAAAATTTTGATCAGCCGCTCCACCACAGGTACAGCACCCCGAATGCCATCGAGGTCGGCGCGATCATTGTGGGAAATCGATACGACGTCACCACTCGAATGTCCAGTTGTAGGTCGCCTTTTCACGGTCTACATCATCGGAGAACATCTCTGGCCTTTTGAGAGCGAAGTCTGCGGAACTACAACTAAAGCGCAACGTTGTTTATGACGAAGCACTACGTTGAATGAGGTTGAAAATCTCGCAATGATGGGAGCAGTCAATATCCGAGATTGCACACGGAGTCGTTGACAGCAAAAATAGTTTCTTTTCTTTTTGTTTCAAAGTAAATGTAGATATACAGTAGTTTCAATGAATATTTCAATGAAACAGTTCGACGGAAAACGACGGGTACCTCCCCTAGTGTTTTATAAGAAAAATACGGGATCTAGTCGCAAGTTTATCTCAAACTGGTATTTTGAAGAAGTTATCGCATGTTTGATGTTCTCACCGAACAAATTTGCTTGCGAAGTGTAAAATGAACCGATTCCGCCATAATAATTTTTTGGGAAAATTTCATGCATGCCCTCGCTTTTTGCGGAAATAACATGCATACCCCTGTTTTTTTTTTAAAAAACATCCATACCCTTTTGCTTGGGCGAGTAGTCGTTCCTTTTAGGGTATAATATTTCGAAATGCGCGCGGCTATTTCCACACACGCTTTTGCTATTTCCACACACAATTGCTATTTCCACACACAATTGCTATTTCCACACGCACCCGGCACCCCCCCCCCACAATAATAGCAAAAACTAGTGTGGAAATAGCCACGCCCTCACAGAAATGGGATTGACAGATGAAGACGAGAAAGTTACTACGCAGCTTATCCACAAGTGAATAACCAGGATAATGTCCCATCTGGTAGGCTACGAATGGCGAGTCAAGTAACTTGGTACTATCTAATTGGTGTGCATTTCTTTGTTTCGTAGCCGTGTTTGCTGGGCTATTGAGTATGGATTGTAAACCGACGGAAGTAGGTGTGGTTCGTAGTGGTTATTGCGCCGTCCGAGCATCTGTACTGCCAGAGCTTTTGGATGGAATTCCCACGATGCTTCCAAGCTGTGAAGAAGGAGCAACATATGAAGAGATGTTGCGAAAAATCCATCATGATCTTTTGGAGGTGCACGTCAAACAAGGAAAGCTCGTGTGTCCTGAATCTGGTAGTGTGTTCCCTATCATCGATGACATCCCCAACCAACATGCTGCTGAATGAAGACGAGGTATAATACGAGCTAGCACACTTTCAGATAGATATACGTTTGATTTTTATACCAAGCTCTCGTTTCATCTTTCTGATGCTGCTGTTATCCACGAACGATTTTTCTGTACGAAACAAGACTCCGTTGTATCGGATATGGCGTCCACCCTCCCTTTATTGTTGACAAATAAAGAGCTGCACTTCAAATGACCACGTCTGCCGGTTTTCGGAACGACTGTGTCTTGCTCTTGGAATAATCACCTCTTTGAATACATGAAAACGTTATTGTCAACGCTATCAAACCTTAAAGAGACATAAACCACCGGTCACCGTAATCGGCATCATCCTTATCCGACCGCCTCAACTTTCCACGACCTTAATCCACTGAATACGCAGCTCAAATCGCCTTCTTTATCATCAGCAATGGCAAAACCGACCTGTCAATATCAACTCCAGAACTTTAAACATTAATGACTGGTTACGTCAACGACTACACCAAGGTGGCGTACAGTTTGAGCTTCGCTGGATCGAGGTCCGTTTCGTCGTTAAGCTTAACAAATCCTTTCGCTGTCAATAAGAAGTCACTAAAAGGCAGCTACAGAATTGCAAATGAGCATGTGTCGTACAAGTGTCGTAAAGCGGACTTTTTATTAGGCTAAAATAGGGCCTAATGTTGGACATTTTATTAGGCCCATAGGGGGCCTAATATTATGACTAATATTAGGACCTAAATTAGGGGCCTGATAGTGGACGCAGATAGTGGATACAGTAGTACATAATTAGGTACCGCCATGTGTACCACGGTGGGTACAGTAGTACGTACCACCGTGGTGTACATAGACATGATATAGAAGGGACACGGAAGATGTGCTGATTACTTACAGGTACGCGGCGAACACCAGCGAACAAACAAGGAACAAGCGGAAAATCAGGTCGACTGATGGACGGAAGGCGTCCCGAATGGACGATGCGGATTGGTTGAAAGTAGGAACAGGGTATATCTAAGGGTTTAATTGCTAATACAGTTCTCCTTTTGCGTACGATCGCGCTGATCGTTTTTTGGGAAGGCACCTTTGCGTCCCCACCTTATTGAAACCTCTACGTCCCGGGCGGGTGCACTAAGTGCGTTTTTGGACCACCGGTTGGAGTAGAGTGTGAGAACTCACCCCGCAACTCCGCCCGCAGTGTCTTCGGCTCTTCGTTTAAAGGTTTTTGGTTTTGGGAACGTGATCGAGCAGTGCTCTCACCTCTTCTCCGTGAAAATAACGTTTGGCCCCTAGAGTTCGGCTGCTTTAAGCGCCCCACGGGAACTCTAGGTGGATTTTAATTTAAATACCTATTCCTCATATAGTATAGTCTAGGAGCGCATTGATTTGGGCGTTCCTTAGCTGTTTGACGGCTTAGACGCTCCGCGATCAGGCAGTGAAGACTTCCGCTGCCTGATCAAGTACCCCCCTACCGATCAACACCTGATCGACACTTTCTGCGAATCGTGATCGTGATCGCTGATCGCAAATCGCGACAACTGCTACTGGAACGACTTCCGGTGCTTGATCAAGTCTGATCAAGGTATATTACGACTGGGCAGCAGCTTTTAGCCCCTGATCGAGCCTTTCAGTACCTGATCGCACTTGCGATCAAGACACCTGATCGCATCTGCGAACAAGACAGAATATTGTTGATCGACGGCTATTAACGTCATCCAAAGCCTGATCGCGCCTGATCACGACCGATTGGCTTCGTTTCAGTACCTGATCGCGACTTGCGATCAAGACGCCTGATCGCATTTGCGATCAAGACCGAACACAACTGAACTACGGCTATTAGCATCAGTACAAGCCTGATCAAGCCTGATTACCACTGATCTACATCGTTTCAGCGCCTGATCGCACTTGCGATCAAGACGGAATACTGCTGATCGTCGGTTATTAGCATCAGCCCAAACTTGATCAAGCCTGATCGCGGCTAATTGACGTGGTTTAAGCACCTGATCGCACGTGGTCACGCCTGATCGCATCGGTTGTATCGTCACAAGTTAGTTAATTCAATCTTGCACCGAGAATTCGCTGTGCACTGTCCCTGTCCCCGCCACCTGAGGAGCGACCCACGGCATAGCCGTCGGGTACACAAGGTGAGCACGAACACAAGCAGTCGAAGACATCCGGAGGACCCCCTTCGTTAGTCGGCAGTCTGGGCGCCGTGGTACCGCCTGATCAAGTCTCAAAAACTACGATCGGCCGCTCCACCACACAAGCATAAAGAAGGAAACCGAAGAAGAACGCACATCAACGTCTACCCATTGATTTGTCGGTGTTCGGATAAAACCCTGTATCATTAATAAATGCCACCGATCAGTAATGTCCTTAAAGCAATTCTAATAAGTTAGAACTTTTGCGTACCATGAACAAATTAAATGGGTTCCAGCTTTCCATTTGCACGTTCATATGATATATGCGCCCATCCGTCAAAATTCACATTGTAATCCCTTCATAGCCATGCGCCCATCCGTCATAATTCGCATTGTAATTCCTTCATAGCCATGCAAAGCAGCTCTGGCGGTACAGATGCTCGGACGGCGCAATAACCACTACGAACCACACCTACTTCCGTCGGTTTACAATCCATACTCAATCTCCCAGCAAACACGGCTACGAAACAAAGAAATGCACACCAATTAGATAGTACCAAGTTACTTGACTCGCCATTCGTAGCCTACCAGATGGGACATTATCCTGGTTATTCACTTTGTGGATAAGCTGCGTAGTAACTCTCTCGTCTTCATCTGTCAACCTCATTTCTGTGAGGGCGTGGCTATTTCCACACACGCTTCTGCTATTATTGTGGGGGTGCCGGGTGCGTGTGGAAATAGCAATTGTGTGTGTGGAAATAGCAAAAGCGTGTGTGGAAATAGCCGCGCGCATTTGGAAATATTATACCCTAAAAAAGGAACGACTCGTCGCCCAAGCAAAAGGGTATGCATGTTATTTTCAAAAAACAGGGGTATGCATGTTTTTTCCGCAAAAAGCGAGGACATGCATGAAATTTTCCCTAATTTTTTACAACTTTGCCTCAATATTTGATAGAAGTCAGAAACAAGAGCTTGTACACTTTCATTTTCTAAATGCGCAAGGATTTAATATCGCTCCATGAACGAGATACAATCGGCATCGTGCTTATTTCATGTTATACAGTGTATAGCCACTCATTTTTCTGTTTCTGCTTCTTGGCTTTTTTCTCTGCCGCGATCTTCTTCCAGTCAATGTTCTTGCGTTTCAACTGCTCTTTTCTACGCCGTGCTTCTTCACGATTTTTCTCTAGCTCACTCACATCGAAAAAGTGGCTCATCTGGCGCCCTGCGCGATCAGATGCCATGCCTGCTTTTTGCCAATACTCGTCTCCCCCAAGTTGTTCATATTTTCCCGTAAGCCGATTGAACTTTGCCCGTGCAATGTAATCCACACCTGAAACGATCTTATCGTCTTTTCCAGTCAAATCTGAGTCTGGGTTCTCTGGCGGGATCCAACTTGCCAGCTGCCCATACAGATAATGTCAATGGAGTTGATGTGATATTCAAGAAAATTATGCAAACGTACTCCCGAAACAATAGGTGCATCTGGCTTCGCCCACTGTGTAACTCCTGTAACCACATTATGATAGTAGTACCTCTGGGTCTGTGCATCAACATGTTGTTGCCATTCGGCTTTTTCAGGTCGAGAAGCGTCCGAGACTTCATCATCCGGGGAAGATGAGATAGGAGGAGCTTTTCGATCAATGTCGCTTAAAATTGCATTCAGTTTGCTAAGATTTCCCGATGGATCAAGCACTTGCTGCGTCACTCGTGCTAGGCGTTCCGTACGCATCCGGTTTAAATGGGCCTGATATTCAGCGGACACTTGAGGATTCGTGGATTGACCTGTTTCTTGTGTTAACTCGTTAAAATCCTTTGGCTTTTCCCACTGCGTTTGTCCTGTACTAGCATTGTAGAAGCACGGTTTATTACTCGTAGGATCCACGTACTTAGTCCATGACGAAGCAGCAGCTGAAACGCCTTCTATACTTTCTTTTGCTACTTCTTTTCTTTCCTTCCAAACACCACCTGACAACGACTGACCTGCTTTATGTTTGTGTTCTACTTTTTCCTTCCCGATCTCCCCTCTTGTCTCATGTTCTCGCACTTGAGTCTCTTTTCGTAGCTCTTCTATTTCTTCATTTTCGCTGTTTGTTATTTCTTGATTGTTTGTCAGTGTTTCTTTTTTGTTTTCTGGTGGTACAAAATCTTCAGGCTTATCCCAACGACTGACTCCGGTCACTTCATCGTGATAATATGTTGCCCCCGACGCATCGTCTACATACTCGCGCCATTTTCTCGTCTTGCCATCTTGACTTGCATTTAATGCCTGCGGAGACTCAAAACCTGCTGGAATCTCCCATGACGACTCGCCTGTTTGCGCATTGAAGTAATAGGCTAAGCCAGAAGCCTCATCCACGTGCTTTTCCCATTCGCCCTTAATCGTCATTTTAGAAACACAAAATTTAATGTGAATGTACTCTAAAATACGGTATCAAGTCCTAGTTCATTCTAATCAGGAACACTTGAAGTGCACCGGACCGATAAAGAGCAGCAGAGTGCAGCAAGTAGAACTCCCACGTACGTTTAAACGAGTCGGGGAGCGGCATCTGTTGCAATGACGTCATCTGATCCACTGCAGTAGTTTGGTCAAATGAACGCAGCTCTGCATTGGAGCCCCATTGCGCTTGGAATCGACGGTTCCATTCGAGAAAAGTTCGTTCATAGTGGTCCGAATATCCTAGCGTCTCATGAAGCGTGAAGCCCATCTCAAAGGCAAGTCGACGCATGTATGGCAATGAGATAGCGTAGCAGGGATATGCTCCGTTTACGTATTTGTTTGTCCAGGAGTGGGTCAACATGTGCGCGGCTGTACACGCGCTAAACTCAAGTAAGGTCGTGCCATTTGCGTTCTGAATGCGCTTCAAAGTGCGTAGAAACCGCGTTCGCTGTGACTTGGGTACAGCTTCCATCACGCCACATAACGTGATACGGTCAAACTGGGATGTGTGGAAACCAGCTAACATGGTCAACAGTTCTTCTGGTGTTTTAGCGACCACGAACTCTATTTGATCCAAGACTTCAAGCTCATGTGCAAGTTTCTTGGCGCGGGCTAATTCCTGAACAGAAGATAAGACACAGACAATCGTGGCGCTAGGATGTTGTTGAGCAAGATAACAGCCCACGCCACCCCATGATCCAACGCTAATATCCAAGACGGTATGACCAGTCTGAAGCATATAAAGTTTGAATACCGCCGCTACTTTGTGAAGAACGAAAATTAAGTACGTACCTCAATATGTAGCAGCTGGTCTAAACTTGTAAGCTTGTTGATCTGTGCTGCGTCAATGGTCGTTGTCCCTACAGTCCACATGCCAAAGCCTTGGTGGCAGTAGCGGTCCATATAGGCTTGTCGAAACTCTGAACCGATATCAAACTGTTCTGATACAGCACCGACAACGAAACCCATTGATGATGGGGGGTAATTAAATAAGCGTGCAGCGAGCGCCACAAAACGAGCGCTCCAGGAACGGTACAAATCTTGTCTGGCTTCTATTGGAATAGAAAGCAGACTGGCAACAACCTCATCCAGCGTACGGGTAGAATTAGTTGCCCAAAGACAACCCACGTAAGTTTCGCCGATAGCCACTATTCCTTCTCTCATCCAATCTAGCCAGAAGGAGTCGTCTCGGACGACAAAGTCCTGCGGTCAACGCACTAGCCGTTTGTTGTCTGAACTGAAGATTTACTTTGATGGCAGCTTCTTACCACATTTGGCCGAATACCCCCACTTAATAAGAGGCGGTACATTATTGTCTTTGCAACCTTCCTGAGCTTTGGTAAAAACAAGGAGCGAATAAGTTGAAGACAAGACAAAATACCTCCGGCAATCGCTGCCACGGCATAAACCCAGAAAAATTTCTACCCCGCAAGGTATACACATTAGAAAAGACGCAAATACAAGCAAACTCGTGTGATAACGCTACCTTGTGTGCTAAAACACAAAAGATAGGGACAAGAACGTTCAGCATGAGCTCCATTTTGTAAGCCGCGCTCCAGAAATGCTGCGAGCGTGGCGGTGAAAAGCGATAGATATGATCGGCTTTAGGAAACACTCCACCTCCAGCGACAAAATAGCTCCATAATCTCGACGATCTTCACAAAAAACAATCAGCACTTGTGTTGACTTCAGATGGTATTCTTCTTACATTAACGTAGGAATACTCATCCACACACGAACAAGAGGCAAGTAGCACGAAATCAGCAACATTGGCACCAGAAGGTGCAGCATAATGTCTCCGACACGAGCTGCGACGCCCAATACTGACGAGCTTGACCAGACTCCGAGCCATCCATTGAGAAGGGCAGTAAAAGCGTAACGATCAAACACTCGCAGCGAGTACCAGCCAACCATAATAGTGATGCCCAAAGATGTGGCAATACCCAACGCTGCTTTAGATGCCAGTACGTGAGCGAAGATGGTAAAAAGGAACCAGCAATTCGTGTACATGGTACGGATACCCACAAAAGGCGGTAACGCGACGATGCTGAAGAGTAGTGTTACAGCCAATGCAGCGTCCACGTGGTCATCAGTCCGGCGACTAGATGTATCCCAACGCAAAAGTGTGTCCATCTTGAATTGATTATGAAATCTATTATATTGCAAGATTATAACGCTAAAGGGTCAATGTACGTAGTAGGTAAGTGACGACAAAATTGTGAACACCAGCATGGTGTGTAATAACACACAACGTCGGGATTATGAAATTATAAAGCATTTCAATCTTGCGGATAATCAACCAGAACCTCTTTGGGCGCGGCGGGGCGAAATGGTACACGTCGTTACCTGTGAGACAAAGATCACCGCCAGCAACCAGCTTGATCCATAATTTGGAAAATCTAAGATGCAAATCAGAGTCAACCAAAGGCAACAGTTAAGCAAAAGGTACTCGTTCTCACTCACAACAAAATCGGAGCGGTCATCCAAATTCGGACAAGAGGAAGGTAGTAGAACGCAAACATTAGCGGTACGCCCATGTGCAGTATAAGATCGACGGAGTTTGCCAGGAGCTGAAAGCACCGGTATTCGCTTACAGAGCCAAACCAACCTTGCAAAATTCCCATGAACGTTGTGCGGTCGAACAGTCGAACAGTGTACCAACCCATCATGATGGTGAGCCCCAGAGACGTGGCTATCCCCAGTGCCACCTCCGATTCCACCATAAATGCCAGCACTGAGAAGATTGCCCAGCAAAAGGTATAAAGAATGCGTGCGCGCATCAACACGGGCAGTAGCGTCAAAGAGAACAGCAGTAGCACCGTCAGGATAGCGTCGATACTTTCTGAGATTGTGGAGGTCACCTGGAGCTCACCATCGCGAATTCTCAGCACTGTGAGACTTAATGTATCGTGCGCCAGAACTAAAAAATCACTGGCGTCCATGTAGCTGTTAGATAGCACTAAAAATCACGAGAAAGATACCTGAGAAAGGCAGATGTAAAATGAAATATATTAAATGCACTTACGTTTGCGCGGCGATAGCAGTTTCGAAACTGAACATGTGAGTAACAGCTTCAGCTGTACCCATTCAAAAAGGCAATTGATATCCGTATCCCCCCCAAATTACTACCCGTATCCCCCCCTCAATTATAGGCGTATCCCCCCCAAAACTGAGAGCAAAATCCTCAAGTTGTTTTATCCAATAAGATATGGGGTTGCTAAAAAACAAGTTGATGTAATAACATTCATTTTGATTTTAGTCACCACATCGTTTATGCATAAAATGAACTGCGTTTTTACCTGCCAAGATGCCAACTTGTAGATTGAGTCGTAGCGATCACTTTCCGTCTCAAAAATTTGTACTGACCACTTGTGATAAGCCTTTAGTAAACTCGAAGGAAAACATCCAGGTCACTTGAACGGTGGGTGTCACCCATAGACTCTGTGAATCGATTCAGCAGAACTTCTGCACCAGCCATGTCTAGCTGGCCAATACGACACAGGACAGCATTCCCGTACGCTTGATTAGCAAGATCGTTCTGCCCATTACCGCGTCGAAGATCGCCAACTGCTATGAAAAACTCCTCAGCGAGGGACCACAAGCCACGATCCGCATACATCTGAGCGGTGCACAAACCATTTTTAGCCGCACTGTGCATCCTTCCACCAGCTTCGGCGATCCGCAGGGCTTGTACATACAGATCTGCGACTTTCTTTGTGAGCTCACGGCTTATGCACGCAGCTGTAAATTTTCGCTTCAATCGCAAAGCAATGTCGGATAACGCACGAGCTGCTTCATCAAAATATCCGGCACTAACTAACTCGTCACTGACGCTGCGAATTTTACAAAACAAGTCACTTTTCTCATCAGGGAACGTCTCTGCGTCGTCTAGGGTGCACCACGCCGCTTCTATCTCGTAATTAGCACGTGTCAATAAAGCATCAGTGACCTTGGCGGCTTCCAAGAATAGCATTGCAGCATGCTTTTAATCCTTTTTCAGTTTAAATTGGATCGCCTTGGCGCGGAGTTGTCGATGCGACTCGCTTCCTATTTCACCACAATCTGTCTTCGACCCTGATTTCCCAGTTTTCCTGTATATTAACACTCCATTGTCACTCCGAGCATTCGAGCCACCAATACAACCAGAACTATTCACCATAGACTTTTTTTCAATACTTGGCATGGTTCTTCCTCTTGAGATCTTCATTACCCACGGTGCACGACAAGTTTCTAACGAAATCTCCAGCTTCATCAGCCCAGCGCCATGTCCCAAAGACGCCAAGAGCATCACGCTCTCGTAACGGTACGTGGACGACGCTAAAGATGAGCACATTATAGAAGCGCCAAGTTAACGGCTTATTGCAGACAAGCTCCTTGGCAGTCTGATACATGGCCATAAACCACTTGGACACGCCCACCGAAGCGTCAGGAAGGATATCTCCTTGTTCATTCTGCTGGATAATCCACACGGCAAGCGAATGGTCGGACGGATTCGTAACAGCTGCCACGGAGAGAAGAGCAGCCAAGAGTAGTACGAGACGGTAGATTGTCGCTACGAGGACGGGTAAAAGTGTAGCCATGAGGAACATGCCCAAGACTGTTAGAAACGAGACATTAGTGGGTGTACTTCAAACGTAGAGGTCAACAAATTAACAAATTAACATGTGCAAGCGTACGAATGAGGAAAATCACATTATTAGCAGTCATGGGTGTCGGAACTGCTGGCGTTTCTCAACGTCATTGGAAAAATGTAAGGAAAAAGGGGTTTGTCTAGGTATTTTCTATGTATATACATGTGAAGGGGGTGCGTATTACATCATCAACTTGTTTTTTAGCAATCCCCATATCTTATTGGATAAAACAACTTGAGGATTTTGCTCTCAGTTTTGGGGGGGATACGCCTATAATTGAGGGGGGGATACGGGTAGTAATTTGGGGGGGATACGGATATCAATTGCCTTCAAAAATGTAATTTGGAATATATAGTGCACAAGTGCAGCAAGTAGAACTCACACGTACGTTTAAACGAGTCGGGGAGCGGCATCTGTTGCAATGACGTCATCTGATCGACTGCAGTAGTTTGGTCAAATGAACGCAGCTCTGCATTGGAGCCCCGTTGCGCTTGGAATCGACGGTAAAGGTTCGCTCATAGTGGTCTGAATATCCTAGCGTCTCATGAAGCGTGAAGCCCATCTCGAAGGCAAGTCGACGCATGTACGGCAACGAAGACCAAAAAGCCTAGTGATGGCTGGTCAAAAAGGTGGTCCTTTCTACGATGAAGCATATTTCGATTATGGAATGAGTGTCTGTCGCGTCGTCCCGATTACGAGCTCGCTCTGTATCAGTGATATATATATGAAAAAAACATGTGGATCGTTGATAGCGGAGCTCGTAGACACTTAATGTCGAACGCAGGGCTACTGGAAGTTGCTAAAGAAATCGGTCCGAATGAAGCATTTGCTCTTCCAAAAGGCGATATGCAAAACGCTACCAAAGTCGGCAATTTTTTTTACGCTAAAGACACATGCAGAACCCTCGACGGTCATTGAATTGACCGAGGTGTTTTACGTGCCAAAGTTGGCGAAAATTTAATTTGTTTTGGAAGGCTACGTGAAAAAAGGTGTACCATTGCAGACAATGGTCACCTGGTTCATATGATACTTAATTTAAGAAACTTTTCGAATTAAGACGTTTGGATCTGTATTTGTGGCTAATCTTTTGATTTCACATGGAAGTAATTTCACGAGTGGATTTTTGAACATGGTTAGAAGAAAGGTAGTGAAAAATGTGCCGAATGACGCTCACGCTGGAAGTTTACACCCTGCCTCGTGCGCTTGGGTCACCTGGCCTATAAAAACCGATGAAAAACAGGCCGGCGACCCCGGGTCGGGCGTAGTCCTCACGGACACGAAACGACCCAATTGCCTGACATGTGCCGAAGGCAAAGCGACACGCAGAACACAACCAAAGAAGGACTTGGGCAATAATTCCCTGGTCGGTCGGATAGGAGGCGTGATCTGGAGCGATCTTAGGGGTCCTATCACTCCTCGCGATCAACGTGGGAATAATTTTTTTTTCTTTTCGTCGACCAGTTTCCAATTAGGTGCGCATGTTTGCCGCCCTAGGGCGGCAAAGATTTTTGTGGATTTTTTATCTTGTTTTGAGAATAAATTCCACTGTCGTGTGCACGTACTAAGGACGGAAGGTGGCGGCGAATACCAGAATGTAGATCTGTTCTGTAAATAGACAGGTATTTGCCGGCAAGTCACTGAGGCTGGTAAGCCAGTCTCAAACGGCAAGTCAGAGTGGATGAACCAGACCATTTTTAATATGTTCCGATGAATGATTTTTGGTTCAGGTTTCCAGCAGATTTTTTGTCGGAGGTGGCTGAGTATACAGCCTACATACTCAACCGAACTCCGACAAGGGTAACCAAGGACGCCTGTGACCAATCGAAGTGCTGACTGGGACGCGTACAATTTAACGGATATTGTGATTTTGGGGTCGCCATGTATGATATGGAGGAACCCAAAGAGGAAGGCTCTGGCGCGGCATGCAGAGCGCTTGAAAAAATGACGAAACTAAAGGCTACAAGGTTATGCTTCTCAAGGACCGAGTTGATACGGTTACAAGGCACGTCACTGAGATTGAAACGCTGAGTAAAAAAAACAAGCGACAAGATCACCAATGGATTGGAAAGTGACATTTAATATGAGCTAGAGGCTCACGAAATGTCCCTCTCACATGCAAACAAAGACGTTACCGTGGAAGACGAAGATGAAAATTGATGAAACATTGGATGTGGATGAAAAGCGTTAAATCAGAAGAATTTAGATTTTGAGAAAGTCAAGTCAAAGGAAGAAAAAAACGCGAACAGAAAGGGAATATAAAGACTCCCGCAAGTACAAAAAAGATTCAACCAATTCGACTTCGTGCAACCTTGGGGAGACAGGCGCAGCCCGTTGCACCGGTCCGGCTGATGGAGTGGGCTATGCGCCTTCGCCGTGTCAGAAAAAAATTAAATACATATGGAATGCTTCAAAGGCAGCGGGGCCAGATCCCAAGAGTTACAGAGAGGCCCACACAAGTGCCAACAATGACATGTGGAGTGATGCCGAGCGGACTGAATTACAGTCCCTCGAGAAATTAGAAACGTGTACAATTGTGTGTCAGCCGCCAGGAAAGTACCTCTCCCGACCAAGTGGGTCTATAAGACCAAACTTAAGACCGATCGATCGGTAGAGAGGTACAAGGGGAGACTTGTTGCCAGGGCCGACAAGCAATTTTACGGCGACGATTATTTCTTTACGTTCTCCACCGTGATGAAACTGAATAATGTTAAAGTTATTCTGGTGCTAGCTCAGATTGGGGGTCGCCGCGCGACACGAATACGTGCCAAGTGCGTACCCCAAGGCAAAAGCAGAGGACGAAATGGAAATATTTTTACATGTTCCTCAAGGAATGAAGATAAACCAATGACAGCTAAAGTTTTCGGCGTGGTTTTGCAAAACGAGTTGGCTTTGAAGTCGAAGCGCAATCTGTATGGGTTGAAACAAGCCGGCCGATTGTGCCACGATTGTTTGTGCAAGACTTTGCAAGGATTGGGTTTCGTGCAGTGTGTTACTGACACTTGCATTTTCGTGAAAATTGGTGAAAGAGGAACGGTTGTAGTTGGTGCCTATGTGGATTACCTTTTGGTCACAGGCACCAATGATGAAGCTGTTTCTTTTTTTTTTACGGAGATGAAAGTGTTGGATTTAAAAGACGTCTCCAAAGTTGCGAATGATTTGGGCATAAGGATTGGAGGAGATCCAAAGTGCGGTTATTTTTAGATCAAAAAGCGACAATTTTTGATAGTCTAAGTACACACAACCTTTCGAAGATGAACCCGGCCAAGACTCCGGTTCTCGTATTTGATAACATGCAAAGTTTTTGTGAACCTCTGCCGGTAAATGCTAATTCTAAGATGCCGTGCATCAAGAGCTGTCAATCTATGGTTGGGAGTCTGTTGTGGATCTCGCGGTGCACACGTCCTGATATTTCTTTTGCTGTGAAACGCGTCACCATACATACTCATGTGCCAACGATTGGAGACTATAAATTAACAAGCAAATTCTGAAGTACCTAAAAGTTACGAGTGGATTACGACTAAAGTTGGTTCACTATGAGGACCTAACGCTGCCGTTACGAATTACATGCTACAGCGACGCTGACTTAGCCGCGGATAAAGAAGACCGCAAGAGTGTCAGAGCCATGGTGATTTTCCTTAATGGTATCGTGCTAAATTCTCAATGTAAAAATCAGACTACTGTGGCAGTCTGGACGGCGGAAACAAAGTTTGTAGCCGCCTTGATGGCCGGTCGATAGTCTCTAGAATTGAAATATCTACTGTCTGAAATGGTAATTCATGCGAAGACGCCCCTGGTTCCGAAGATGTACAACCAGGCGGCAATATAGCAAGTGGAGAGCAAAGTGAGTGCCGCAACTGCTAAGCACATTGATATCAAGCTGAAATTTTTGAAAGATTTTTCGACGAAAGGCATTGTTTTGACGACTCACATTCGAAGTGTGGAGATGGTGGCTGATTTACTAACAAAAGTCTTATGTGCACCAAGTATGCAAGAACTGCGATTAAAAGTGGGTTTGATTTGATGATGTCACAACCTACGGTGTTTCAGAAGGAGTGTTTGAATTATGTGAAGCCATTTTTACCTTTTATATTTCTCCAAGATGGTGAAACCTCATTGCCTGAAATGTGTAGGTACATTTTTAGTTACACCTTAGATATAACATTTTGTATGGTTATATTTGTTTGGGTAACCTTATATAATACACTTTTCATTTTACTGTCTTTTGTATTTCAGACTGAAACGACTCCGCGTGGCGCACGTCATGCACAAGCCTTATCTCCGCGCGCCTAACACCCGTGTGTGTTTGTGTGTTGTTGTTTTTTAGATTTTCCTACAACATAACGTTATACGGTCAAAATGGGAGTGTGGAAACCAGCTGAAATAGTAAACAGTTCTTCTGTTGTTTTAGTGACCACGAATTCGATCTGATCCAAGACTTCAAGCTCACGTGCAATTTTCTTGGTGCGGGAAAAACAGAAGATAAGACATGGCGTTAGGGTTTTGTTGAGCAAGATAACAGCCCAAGGCCATGAACTATTGCTAACGATCCTTGTACGCTGCTCACTATGGGACCGGGTGTCCCGGGTTGGATTCTGGGGTTGGTTGGTTGAAAAGTGTAATGTGCCCATTCAATTCTAGCCCATCAGCGACCCAAAGAACGGTAAATATCATATCTATCTTCCCTCTGGATAGTAGAATATCCCAACGCAAATGTGTGTCCATCGGTGGTTGATAATAATGACTAATGTAGTACACGGTCGTACCGACAGGGCGGATGGTATATAAGGTTAAACCATAGAAGCAACTACGTGACCGGGAACGTCACAGGTACAGAAAAATTTAAATAGGTACACTGACCACCACATTTAGTCTGTGCCTCAATTAGATTGGGTTCAAAATTAATGTGTCCCAAATTAAATGTTGTGTGGGTGGGGCTGAGCCATGGACCCATTCTAATTGTGTAACTTGTACTGTCAGAACTAGTATGGGTTGCCACGCAATTAGATTGGGCCAATCAAATAATGGACAAACCACAACCACTTATTCACTCTCATATCTACAGTGGAAAATTGGTGTGGAACAATCATATTTTCGTTCCTCTGTAGAATCTCTCCTTTTTTGGTTGAGCACCAAACACGATGCGAATCTCTTTGGCTTCCCCCATACTGAACGGCTTTCGCCGTCAACAGCATCAGCATGATCAACAACGAGGTGAAGCTGCTCCTCCACAATCACCATCACCCCCCTACTGCTGCTCCTAGAGAAGGAGGCGCGTCGTCGTCATCAACAAGTAAACGGTCTCTACAGCATGTCGTGACGAAGGATGCTCGAAAGAAGGTCATGCTGTGGATGATAGAAGATGAAAATCAGAACGGTTTGGATAGACTGCCTACAAAACATTCAAGCAATTCCCGCAGTGCTTTCGAGGAAACTCAAAAGCAAACTTGCAAAAGTCCATGAACTGGTGGAAGATGCGCGAAACGTACCTGGAGACTCTAGGAACAACAAGCGAGATAAATTCTGTAAGCCGCGGCCCATCGTGGAAGGAGGAGGAGAGTGATGCTAAAGGCAACTGCTGGCCGCGGCAGGAAGCAAGCAGCCTGGGTCAAATGGCTTCACCAGGAACTGCTCGATGAGTTTGACAGACTTCGTAAAGCTGGTCTCAAGATGTCCCTTGGCTTACTTGTAATCATCGCTAAGAAGATCATAACAGATTCTACTCGCGATGATTATAACTCTAGGACTCTAGATCCAAGAACTGGAAAGAAGATTCTGGAAATGGTGACTCACCGTTGGATGTAATGCTTCATGGAACGGTTTGATATCGTTGTGCGCAAGAAAACTGGCAAGCTTCAAGTCAGCAAAGAAAAGCAAGACTTCATTGAGAAGACTGTTGCTTTCCATCTCGGCAAGGTTCGGAGAGAGTTTGAGAGTGGAGCTTTGGATGAAGACATGGTTGAGAACATGGACAAAACTCACTTCATCATCAACATAGACGATGGCAGAACACTTGGATTGACAGGAGACGAAGATGTTAAATACGCAGACTTCGTCTCCGGAGGAGTAGGAATGACTATGGTGATGAGAATAACAGGCGGAAGAGATGCTGTGATCGAACCTCCGATGATGATATTTGAGAATAATAACAGGTGTTATCCCATCAGACGAGTCCCAGATGACATCCCTGGGGTCTGCTATTGGACTGGGCCAAAGCGCTGGATGGATAGGTCGGTTTTCCCGCAGTGTCTGCGAGAGAGAAGAGCCATTCGTCCTGATTTGTTCGGAAGAAAGATATTTATCTTCCTTGATAACTGTGGAGGACACAACGAGACTGAGGAAAACCAGGCCGCCCGTACATACCTCAACGCTGAGCTTCGTAAACTTACGCCTAATGCCACTGACCTCTGCCAATCAGCAGACTCTTTTGTGATTTCCAAGATCAAGGATGCCTAGAAAAAAGAATGGGAGGAAAATATGGTGGAGCTCATCCAGAAAAACCAATGGCAGAACGAAGTCCGCGGAGATGATGGCTGGTCAGGAAATCTAAGGAATCATGGCAAGAGGTTTTTTATGGAGCTTGCTGCACAATCTGTGCGAAAAGTTAATGCTCATAGCGACGATCAAGGTGTCACTTACGCAAGGAAGGCCATGATCCACTGTGGCATTGCAAAGGACTTGAACGGCAAGTGTAACAAGGAGCAACTCCGGCCACACCTGCAGGAAATCATCGAAAAGTACCCCTCATTATTCGCTGGAGAAGAATCCCCGTACCAACTGAAGGATGACGGAGACGATGGTGAGGCATCATTCGAAACTGCAGCCGCCAGAGATGACAGCGAAGGGGTCTCGGAGGAGGAAAACAATAGTACAACGACAACAATCACAGCTGATTCTCCATTGGAGGGATGTGGTAATGGTATACCACCAATACCAATGGCAAGGAAACCTGCACCGTTAATGTAAAACAGAAGCCACGTTGACGCTGAAGATTATCACCACCACCAACACTTTTCATCTGGAATCGCAGCAATGATGATTATGGATTAGGACGAAGAAAACAACACGATACCACAACAACGGAAGCATTCGTCCAACAATAAGAAAGGGAGAATAACTCACGCTCGTTGCGTCGCGGAGGCATTCATGTTGAAGACTTCGTTGTGAAAAAGAGAAGGAAGAAGTCCTCGATCAACAAACATGTTGTTCACGATGATGATGATGAGTTTGAGTATGAATAGAACATGTAGATCCTGATTAAGCAGTAATACAGCAAAATAGTTTGGAATTAGTTTGGTCTAATCAACAATATATTCATGAGCTTTTTGGTGTGGACCAACCTTTATTTGAATGCTCAAAAATAACGTGGACCAGACTATTTCGGAATTCACCCATATAGTCTGGGTACATTATTAGTATGGCCCAAGCTAATAGGTGTGAGTAAGTCTTTAAAGCCATGTTCATATTTACTCTGACCCAGACTAAATGTGGTGTTCGGTGTAGATGTTAACAATATCTATCTATCTATCTATAAAATTCTAACTATATTATAAGTCGGATCTAATTAAATTCCACTTTAATAAAAAGCGGCACCATCCCTGCTCCTCAATTAGGTACCCGCCTCCCCTCCCCAATTCTACCGCAGGCAGAGAGTCCGAGCTCACGACGAAACCGACTGGATCGGGAAAGACTTGGTTGAGAACGTGTTTTTGAGACACAAGAAGAAGAACGACGAATCCGACTCGCTCTGGAGAGGCGTTCTCGACAACGTGATGTTAGGACGCCAAAACAACAAAAAACAAAAAGAACAACGACGTCAAGTTCAGGCAGCGGCAAGTCATGCTCAGCGTGCACGACACCTTCCGGAAGACAGTTTGCGCGCCGCTGGTACTAAGTTCTCCCTTGCACGTCAGGAGATCCCCGCAAATTCCGCATCGCTGCACTTTGTGCTTAACCGGGATAACTTTTCCTGCCAGCACACTATTGGATTGAGGGCGCGTGAACGGTCTGGATTAACCCTTTCACGCCCACTTTTCACCACGTGCTGCGACCGAGGCAAAGTTTCCAACGTCCCACCGTTGGTACAACCACCAGAGCCGTTACGGAGTCTGCTACGGGATCAAACGCCTATTGAACGGGCGTTCCGCACCAACATCAGGGCGTAAAACAGCGCGCTGTCGTTCATGTCCCTGGGTGCAAAGTTGGACGAACGATTCATGCAAGTAGGGGTGTAAGCCTTCCGACTACAAGGCTCCCTGTATCACCAAATAGGAACGCTGTTACCGGAGCCTGATCAGCCAAGGAAGTTCTGGCAGTTATATATCAATGACAGCAGCATGGCAATTGGGGGCCGCATGAATGTCTATCCGCATCTGGATGGGCGCATCATAGGAGAAATCCAAGCCATGCGCGAACAGCACAACGCTTACGTGCACTTGTATGAGCAGGTTAGGCAGAAAACGGAGGTGGATCAGGTGGTGGATCTGGAACTCCGTCTGCCTTGCCTGCAATCAAACGACCGAAGAAGTTACAACACCCCAACTGCCAACGAGGTGGGCGCCACCATGGTGGGAGATGGTTACGACGACAGTATCTCCGATCGCGAAATAATTCTGAAGTGTCACGTCGGACGCCTCCAGCGAATTTCAGCGTTGCACTCAGCGTCACTATGTGATTCTTTTCCCCGACGGTCGACAACGGTGTACTCCCAAGATACCGCTAAGGGGATTCGAGTACGACGTTGGGGAGGGAGAGTTTGTTGACAACGAGCATGCTATCCGTGGGAGAGGCGGAACAAGACGTGTCTCGCAGATGCAGTACTATTCCTACATGCTGCACCCTCGCGCACCTGGCGAGCACCTCTTTTTGTCTAGACGACTGTTTCAGCAATATATCGTGGTCGCGTGGGTATGCGTGGAGCAGAATCGCCTACAGTATATTGCCGACCACCAAGTTGATCTGCGGTGTGAGTTGTACTCCGGAGTCATGAATGCAATAAACAACAGTGACTACAACGCAGCGCAAGTTGGTCGAAAAATGATTTTGCCGTCCACATTTTCTGGAATCGATCGACAGACGAGCCAGATCTATCAGGATGTCATGGCAATTGTGCGCAAGCGTGGGCTCCCAGATCTTTTTGTAACCTTCACGTGCAATCCAAAGTGACCCGAGATCACGGCTGAGCTTGAACCGGGACAGACCGCGCTGGATCAACCTAATTTGCTGCGCGGGTATTTAACATCAAATTCCAGGAGCTCCTGCGTGACCTCAAAGACTGGAAGATTTTTTGGACTGTAGTCGGCAAAGTCTGCATGGTCGAATTCCAAAAGCGTGGCATCCCACATGGTCACATCCATCTCATCGTGGACGAGGATTTCAAGCTACGCACCCTTGAAGACATTGACTCGGCAGTGTCCGCAGCGATTCTGTAACAGGGTTACATTCGGTTACATTTGGTTATGCTGTGTACGTAAGTACACTACGGTTGACGTCAGTATTGACCGGTCCGAAAGGTTTGGACCTATTGTTTATTTTAACCAATCAGGGAAGGAGCCCTTTGTGGAGGCGTGGCAGCCTGCCACGTGTTGGTACACAGGTGTGTACATTACATTTCGGCTAGGTACGAATGGAGTAAGTTCTACTTAGTATTACATATAGTTTACATTAGTTTAATTAATTTAGGCTAATTCCATATTAAATATATATTAGTTTACAATCACACCTAAGACTGCTAGGCGCACGACCTCGACCGGTCGCGCGCGCAGTGAGTGTAGAAGTGAAAGGGGATACCTTCACTTAATTACTCCCTTTCTAAGGGAAGCCTTATTTCAAGGCGTTAATTGACTCTAACTAGTAAACCAAGGGAAATCTTGGCCCCGAGAAAGAGAGCAATCTCTTACTAAGACCTTTTATAAGGGCGTATCGGCTAAGTAGCGGCGTATCGCCGCTTTAGGAAAGTCTTCGTCTGTGCGCTAGCCGCATCGTGCGTGTACGCACCGGCTACATCTGGTAGCACTACTAGTAAATCCAACACCCTGTGTTGGTAGACGACAACATCCTCTGCAAAGGATGATTCAGGAAGATTGGGATAGGCTAACCCTCGTCCAGCGGGAAGCCCTTAATAGGCTGTTATCCATACTGGGTGACGAAGGCATGCAGCTCCTAGTGGAGCAGGGCCTTGGTGCCGTAAAGGCGAGGGTCAACGCCCTAATCGACCATGAGGCGAATTTTCGTGGAAGTCATTCCTCGTCCACGGGGGTGCGCCCTCCGTTGTTCTTTAAGATAAAGGAATTCACCGGTGGAAAAGGTGATAACCTTTATGTGTGGCTTCGAGAGGTCAAAACGGCCTTCTCCACAGCGAATGTGATCGCGGATCACTTGCAAGTGGGACTTGCGCTGACCCATCTTACGGGTAAAGCCCGTGCATGGGCGTTCACGTGTTCGGAGTCGGTCACGGACGTGTTCCCAACCTGGGAAGTCCTTAAGCAAAAGCTTATGGACATGTATGCCACGCCTGATCTGGTTTTCCAGAATCAACTGGCGTTTCTGAGGTGCCGTCAGGGCACTAGGGACTTGGAGACGTACATCCAAGAACTGAAGACCCTGTTGGAAGGGATGTACGCGAAATCGTACTCGGACGATGTGTCCATTCCCGTGTTCATGGGAGGCCTGAAAGAAGGGCCAGCACGTCCGTATCTCTTTCAATGTCGACCCCAATCCCTGGGGGAGGCGTTTAAGATGGCGTTCAACGCCAAAAGGAACTTTCGTTCCTCTAAGGTGGGTCCCGAACCCATGGACCTTGGTCAGGTCGAAGAGGAGGAGAAACCTTCCGCTAAGAGCCACTCTGACTCTGACTCTACCTCGCAGAGCTTCGATTCGGAGATCTTTGCATTGCTGCAGCGGCAGGGGCCGCTGAGATGCTTCCAGTGTGGAAGCACGGATCATCTGCGGAACAGATGTCCGAAAAATCCCCAGCGAGACAATCGATATAAGGGGCCGAGGGCGGGTAAAAAGCCCTTGCCCAAGCCGTCGGGAAACGACGGCTCCCAGTAGGTGCGGGCGCCCTACTGGGTGATTCCTCAGTGCCGACAGCACAAATCCCCGAGTTAAACGGTGCTTTCTAGCACCGAGCTGGTGTACCTGCCAGGTTTGCTGGTCGTCCTTGCGGACGTGAAAGGCTTTGATAAGCCTTGGAGAGTCTTGATAGACTCGGGAGCGTCTAAAAATTATGTCAGACGGGCTTCTCTTGAGAAGAATCGGCTGTATGCCGAGGCCCTAGAGGCACGTTCTCGTGACGTTGTCACGGTCCGTCTAGCGACGGGCGCACAGGTTTCTGTACCCAAGGTCTCGATTTACCTTAAGCTGAAGTTTGCAGACTTCGACAGCTTAGAACGTTGCCTAGTCCTGGATTTGGACTCAAGTTATGACCTCATTCTGGGCATGAAGTGGCTGGAACGCCACGAGCCGCGGATAGACTGGAAGTCTAAATACATTGGCTCAACGCACCCGCGATCGGGTGAAGCATTGGAGAGTCATGAACCCACCTTTTCTCGATCGCAAAAGCGATTTTGGCGTGAGATGACAGAGATTGGGATGTCTTAAATGATCAGTCCCAATGAGGTCAAGGAAATGTTCCTTGACGAGGGAGATTCGGTGATTAATCTCCACGCCGATATAGGCGAGACTGGTGAGTCTCCAGTGGTAGAGGTGGATTCCTCTGAGGTTAAGCGCGAGGCGCCTTTTAGAGAAGAGACACGAGGTTTGTCTCTTCTGCAGGTAGGGGTTCCCGACCACGCCTTGTTAGGCGAAGATGTTGCGACTCCTGTGGTAGGGGTAGAGACCCCTGTGGTTAAGCGCGAGGCGCTTCCAAGCGAATAGACCCGTAGTTCGTCTCTTTCGCACGTCGGAATTGATTCCGACCACGCCGTATTAGGTGAGACCGGCGAGTCACCGGTGGTAAAGGTAAAGACCTTTGTGGATAGGCGCGATGCGCTTCCAATAGATGGGGCAATTGACTCCCCCCATCTGGGTCCCGGGATGAGTCCCGAGGCCAGTAGTCACCAGTCCTACAGGATGCTGGATAGTGTGACAGGTGTTGTCACAGAAGGCGTAAGCCTGGAACGGTTGCCTGGGGTAGGCGAACTGTTGTCGTTGGAGTAGATGTACTTCAACGAGTTTGAGACTGCTGGGAAATCAGGTGAGCTCGACGAGATCGTCGTGTTGCGTCCGGAAGAGGGGTTGAACTCCTCATCCACGATGGACGAGTAAGTTTTGGTGCAAACCAAACAGGCATTGAATTTTCGAAGCGACCACAAGATCCTTGCGGATACTGAGGACCCTTACCATTCCTTGTTGAAGGAATTCGGAGATGTCATTATTGACAACCCGCCGATGGGGCTACCACCGGATCGGGGAGTCCGACATGAAATCGATTTGGTTCCTGGAACCAAATACTGCGTCACGAGGCTGGCCTCTCCCCAAGGAGCAATGCGACGTCATCGACACATTCTTCAAGGGAAAAGAAGAGGCAGGGATGGTACGGAAGAGTAAATCTCCCCATTCATCTCCCACTTTTTGTGCTCGTAAACCGAACGGAAAGTGGCACATTGTGCATGCGTTCAATAAGCTGAATGAAGCTACTGTACCCATGAAGACTCCGATTCCTTGGAAGGATGTCCTCCAGAACAATATGCAGGCTGTACTGTGTACAGTGCCTTAGATCTGGTGGATGGGTATTATCAGGTGCTCATGCGAGCATCCGATATTCCGCTTACAGCGGTTAGCACGCCTAGTGGAATGCTGTGGGAGTGGCTTGTTATGCACAATGGCTTTCGAATGCACCAGCGACTTTTAAGCGCTTGGTGACTCAACTCTTCCGCCCTCATAGAAAGTACGCTCAGACGTACTTCGACGATATATTCGTTCATAGTAGCGCGGAAGGCTACTCGTCTGATGTTCGGACGCATCTGATACACCTTCGATCGGTGCTCGATTGTATGCGGAAGCATAAGCTATATGCGAACGCATCCAAATGTATCTTTGGTGCTGAGGAAATTCCTTTCCTCGGATGCTTCATCGGTAAGGATGGAGTGCGGGCGGATCCCGCGAAGGTGAAAGCCATTGTGGAGTGGCCTTCGCCTGTAAATCTTAGAGATTTACGGAAGTGGCTTGGATTAGCCAATTATCTCCACAAGTACAGCGAGAACTACGCTGAAATGGCGAAGCCATTGACCGACCTTATTAAGAAGGATGTTGATTGGTGTTGGAAAACCGAACACCAAAACGCTTTTGAAGCGGTTAAGGGGAGCTTGTTAAAAGCTCCCGTTCTTGTTCTCCCAGATTCGGGGAAACCATTTAGTGTCGTCTGCGACGCCTCCGATTTCGCAATCGGATGTGCTTTGTTACAAGCAGACGATGCAGGAAGGGAACGCGTAATTGCGTTTGAGTCGAGGCAGCTTAAAGATGTGGAACGTAATTATCCCGGTCATGACAAGGAGCTACTTGCAATGAAGTATGCTCTTGTCAAATTTAGGGTTCACTTACTCGGCTCAAAGCCGTTCGTGGTTTATACAGACCACGCGTCCTTACGGACAGCGACGAAGTCGCCTCATCTCTCCCAACGGATGGCCCGTTGGCTCTCCTTCTTTGTGGAGTACAACTTTGAGGTTAAGTATAAACCTGGAAAGAAGAACGTGCTTGCAGACGCGTTGTCGCGTCGTCCCGATTACGAGCTCGCTCACGCGACATTCGTCACCACGTCTGTGGTGGATCTCATACGCCAGGCGTATGAGAAAGACGCACAATGTACGGCGCTTATCAGCGCGTTGGGTGAAAAGGGACTTGGCTCGTCTGAGCCTACCCTGTCAAGTCGATCTAAAGCTCGTTTACACCGTTACAGGTACTGTGACGGTTTGCTATATTATAGCACGAGCGCGGAGGACACTCCGCGGGTGGTTGTTCCTCATGATGAGGAACTGAAGTATAGAGTCCTCTTTGAGGCACATGACGCCCCTACCGGGGGTCATTTAGGTCGGGATAAGACCTACAGCGCTTTAAGCGCTTTGTATTGGTGGCCCAACATGTATAAGTGGGTCGGTGCGTATATTCTCACCTGTGAAACGTGTCTGAGGGTAAAACCCTCTGCCGAGTCAGCTGCGCCTTTGGCGAGCTTATCCGTTCCGACGGAGTGTTGGAAATCCATTCGTATGGATTTTATCTTCGGTTTTCCGAAGGAAAAGTCCGGCAACACCGGCATTTTTGTCTTTGTAGACCGTGAGCAAGATGGCGCACCTGGCGGCGGTGCCAGATCCATTGATGGACAAGGAACAGCGAAAGTGTTCCTAGACCGTGTCTTTCGACAGCATGGTCTACCCGATTCCGTTGTATCGGATCGGGATCCCCGTTTTACGGGACAGTTCTGGGGGGCGTTGTTTAAGGTGCTGGGCACCAAGCTCCTCATGTCCACTGCTGATCATCCGCAGACGGACGGGCAAACGGAATACATTATATCGCGTTGTAGAGGGTATCCTCCGGAGTTTATGTCTGGATTCTCCAAAGAGTTGGAGTGAGATGCTTCCGATGGCCGAACTTTCTATAAACAATTCGGTCCATGCATCTACGGGGTTCATCCCGTTTTACGTGAACGGATTAGTGAATCCGAGGGTTCCATTGACGCCTCGAGTGTGTGGCCCAGGGCTTGAGGGGGGAGTATTTCCCGATATCATCCCTGTATCTGTGCGAAAGCACATCGATAAGTTTTATCGACGCGCCTTAGTGTCTTACGACACGTTTGCGATTCCATGGCGGAAAGCCAAGACACGCAAAAGGAACAGGCCGACCACAAGGGTCGGCGTAACGAAGGGGAGTACAAAGTAGTAGAAAGTGTTTTATTAAACACTAAGAATCTTCCTACACATGCAGTTTCCAACGTGTTACAGAACAAACTGCACCCCATGTTTGTGGGGCCTTTCAAGGTGCTAGCCCGAAAGGGCTGGCGTATACCTTGGATATCCCGAAGGCGATGCGAACGCATCCAACCTTCTATTTGGGTATGCTTAAGCCATACCAGAACCCGGAGTAGGGTGCCGTCTTGGAGGAGGCTGGGCATCCGGATAGCCGAAAGGCAAAACAGGTCGGAATAGCTCCTACAGGGTCGAAATGCGACCATGAAACTCCGCAACGACGGACTCGAGAGAGGCAAGCCGCTTCTCGATGCGTTCATTCGCACTCCCCTCATCGCGGAGTCCCTCCTGGACATCCCGAATGCGACGGCTGTGTCGATCACAGCGCTCGTGGAACTCACGTCGCAATAGTGCGACCACCTCCGCCAGTTCTCGATACGGAGGGTATTCCACATTATCATGTGGAGCGCCTGATGGCGCGACGCCATCATCGGGGTGAGACCCAATATCTGGTGAAGTGAAAAGGCTATCCACATTCACAGAGTTTTTGGGAGTCAGAGACTCCCTGCGACAGGATTGCCGTGACGTCGTTGACGCTTTCGAGCGGGAGAATCACGCTGCGATTCAACGACCAAAGGGGCGGAATAAGCCCCTTCACTCCCAGCAACTGGGAGTTTGCCGGAGGTAGATGCAGAGTTTGCATTTCTCTCCGGCACCACACCGAGGGCAGGAGCGCGAGCAGGGTGCGTGTAATAAGGGGCAGGCAATTGCCCCAGAGCTTTGGCCTGGGCATACGCCAAGCGCAACGCCCACTCTATCTGGACGTCGCGTTCGGAATAGCTGTTGTACAGCTCGTCAAAGCTAGGGAGACTCTTCTCCCCTTCCGCCCAAGCGCGGAATGCCCGCTCTGCCTCCTCGACATCCTCGTCTTGCAGGAGAACGTAGGGAACCTCGTGGAGGGGATCAACGACGGCACCCCGTGCCTGTTTCCCGAGGCGCGCTCGGTATGATTTGACAGTGAAATGCTTCGGTGTTAGCAGTCTTGCCCGGAGTTGTTTCCGGCGCGCGAGCTCACGCGGCAGTACAGCCGCAGGGCCGGTGATATGGGAGGATAAACCCCTCTTTACCTCGTTTTTGGCCTTCTTTTGAGGGTCACGAGGACCCTTCCGTGCCTGTACGGCATGTCGGGCCTCCTGAGCCGTGTCTGGCTCATTGGTGATGGTCGCCTTCGGCGACCCGGATGCATTATCCGCAGTTGGTAGAGGTGGCGCACGCGTTAGTGCATTTTCCCCACGTGTGGGGAACGGATTTGACTGCCCACATCGCCTTTCGGCGGTGTCGGAGCGGTCAGCCTTTGGGGAGATATATATCCCCCAAGGGCATCCACCTCCGAGTTATCGGAATAGTTTCCATCCTCTTCCCGAGGTGAATCCTCATCACCACTTAAGGTGCTCATGGTAATCCAGAAGTTCTGGCAGTTGGAGTTCTCCAACTATATTTGATTATTGCGTAAGCAATAGTCTTGATGGGGGAGGATGTAAAAGGTTACATTTGGTTAGATTTGGTTATGTTGTGTACGTAAGTACACTACGGTTGACGTCAGTATTGACCGGTCCGAAAGGTTTGGACGTATTGGTTATTTTAACCAATCAGGGCAGGATCCCTTGGTGGGGAGGCGTGGCAGCCTGCCACGTGTTGGTACACAGGTGTGTACATTACATTTCGGCTAGGTACGAATGGAGTAAGTTCTACTTAGTATTACATATAGTTTACATTAGTTTAATTAATTTAGGCTAATTACATATTAAATATATATTCAGTTTACAATCACACTTAAGACTGCTAGGCGCACGACCTCGACCGGTCGCGCGCGCAGTGAGTATAGTTTTTATTAATAGGGAATACCTTCCCTTAAATACTCTTTTTCTAAGGAAGCCTTGTTTCAAGGCGTTAGTTATCTCTAACTAGTAAACCAAGGGAAATCTTGTCCCCGAGTAAGAGAGCGATCTCTTACTAAGCCCTTTTATAAGGGCGTATCGACGCTTTAGGAAAGTCTTCGTCTTTGCGCTAGCCGCACCGTGCGTGTTCACACCGGCTACAGATCCCTGATTCACCAACACATGCAGCTGCAAATGAAACCTTGACCCGCTGCTTGGTGCACGGACCTTGCGGTGTGGAAAATCCAAACACTCCGTGCATGGAGGATCGCAAATGTACCAAGCGCTATCCGAGGGCATTTATCAGCCGGACATCTGCCGAGGCGGACGTTTACCCGGTGCACCGACGGCGGGATGACGGACGTTTGTTTGTGGATGCAAAATGTCGCCATGTTGACAACTGCTGGATCGTGCCGCATAATGTTCCTCGCTTCCATGTACGATGCGCACATCAATTTCGAGGTGGGTCTGACGTAAATATGGTATTTATACTGGCTGACAAAGAACCGTCGTCTACTGCAGGTGTGTTCCTCCATCACCGCTGTCAAATATTTGTTCAAGTACTTATACATGGGGGACGACCGCACTACTGCGGTGCTTGAAGACGGAACGAGATTAAACAGTACATTGACGCTAGCTACGTCTCTGCCCCAGAAGGCTACTTGCGACTTATGGGCTTCAAGATTTAAGGCAACTGGCTGTCGGTGCAGCGTTTGCAGGACCACCTTATTGATAATCAGCAAATCGTCTTTAACACAGATGGAAACTTGGTAGATGTGGTAAACGATGACCGGGCACGTAAAACAACTTTCATGGAATGGTTCAATGCCAATCGCGCGAGTGAGGTTTCTCGCAACACAACCTATCTAGTCTTACCATCGTTTTGTACGTGGAATGACAGCCTCAAGCAGTGGACAGTCCGGAAATGAGGCGAGTGCATCTGCCGACTCTATTTTGTGAGCCCCAAAGATGTAGAATGATATTTTCTGCGCACTTCGTTGACAACCGTCAAAGGCGTGATATCATTTGCCGAATTGCGGACGCGTGATGACGTGGTGCATGAAACATTGAAGGCGATGCGTGGCCCTCGGATTATACGAGAATGACGAAGGGTGGCGCAAACGCCTTCGTCAAGCCTCCTCAAGGCATAGCGGGGCACAACTACGATCTTTTTTCGTCACCATTCTCATCCATGGGCCACCCGCAGAGCCACTACAGTTGTGGGTCAAGTTTGCAACGGGACTGTCAGACGACTGCATACACCGGCTGCGCCAACAGGAAAATGCAGAGCCGTCAGAGGTGCAGATCAAAATTCTTGCGCTGAAGAATATTGCGCAGCTCTTTCTTCCGTTTGAGAAGACGCTGGCAGACTTCAACCTCCTGGAGCCTGCGTTTACGATGGATGAGCTCCAAGGAAACCGCTTCATTGCGGAGCAGCTTGCGTTTGATGCCAACGAATTGAGACGACAGAGCGAGCAGGAGGTCCACACGCTAAATGAAGAGCAGCTAACCGTCTACCACGAGGTTATGAAGCTTAACGGCCGCGTCATCTTCATTGACGGACCAGGCGGGACGAAAGAAAAACATTCCTTGGGAACATCATACTTAATTCAGTGCGAGGCCAGGGGATGATTGCACTTTCGGTCGCATCGTCCGGCATCGTAGCATTGCTTCTGAATGGGGGCCGCACAGCCAATTGAAGGTTCAAGATTTCAATTGACTTGAAGACCTTGGAAGTATGTTCAATCAGCAAGCAGAGACCTTGCTGATATGATTCGCCGGACAGGGCTGATTCTGTGGGATGAAGCCCCTATGATAAGTAAGTTCGCTCTTGAGGCTGTTGTCCGCACACTTCGAGACATCATAGATTGATACGATGCTCCTTATGGCGGAATCACGTTCGTGTTATCGGTAGAATTCCGCCAATTGCTGCCTGTTGTCCCAAAGGGCCTACGTCCTGATATTGTTGCGGCATCTATCAAGAAGTCCTACCTGTGTAGTGCATGCACGTGTATCGCTTACGGCAAAACATGCGTGTGAGAAAGCCCATCCAATTGCGGACATTGGGTACCGCACCTTTGCGTGTTGGCTGCTTGCAATTGGAGAGGACCGGCTAGAAAAAATCGACGCAGATCAGATTTGTTGTCCGGCGTTGATGGTGACCCACAACCAGACATTGAATGGACTGATCACCACGATTTATTAATGGCGTTGCTGATGCCGCAAGAAACGCGAGTGCCTACTTTGTACTCCGTGCAATCCTTGCCGCCCGCAATGACAATGTAGCCGAGGTCAACACAGCCGTCCTGACCATGGTTCCGGGGGAAGAACAAGAATTTCTCAGCGCCGACAAAGTTGACGATGAGGAGGGTGCAAACGTAGTTCCGACAGAGTTCTTCAACCGGCTCGACGTGAATGGATGGACGCCGCATCGATTAGCACTGAAAGCTGGCTCACCAATCATGCTCCTGCGGAATCTGGATGCATCCAACGGTCTTTGAAACGGGACGCGCCTCATTGTCCGCCGGTGTTCCGCACGTGTGATTGAGGCCGAAGCCTTGACGGGTGATCATGAAGGGTATATTTGCTTTATCCTGCGCATTGCACTAACACCTGAGCAATCTGGTCTGCCATACACGGCCCGTCGGAAGAAGTTTCCTGTGCGCTTGGCTATGCGATGGCGATTAACAAGTCACAAGGACAGACTCTGCACAAGGTTGGCATATGTCTCACATGGGACGTGTCCTCGCATGGCGAGTTGTACATCGCCGTTTCACGGTCGACAGCACCGGAGAACATATCCGTTCTTTTGGAAGCTGGGTCTGCAGAACTACGACTAACTCGCAACGTCGTTTATGATGAAGCACTACGTTGAATAAGGTTACAAATGTTCGCAATGATGGGAGCAGTCTGTGTTCGAGATTGCAGACGCAGTCGTTAACAGCAAAATAAAATCTTTTCTTTGTTTTGGTAAATGTAGATATACTGTAGCTTCAATGAAATTTCAATGAAACAGTTCGTCGGAACGACGGATACCATCCCCTATTAGAAGTAGATAACAACTAAGTATTGTTAAGTGCTACCAAATGACACTTTATTACAGGTAAAAGGTTCGAGTTGTTTCCGGTGTTGCAATACGACTTACGAACTTAACTTCAGTAGGTAAGTGACGACAAAATTGTGAACACCAGCATGGTGTGTAATAACACACAACGTCGGGATTATGAAATTATAAAGCATTTCAATCTTGCGGATAATCAACCAGAACCTCTTTGGGCGCGGCGGGGCGAAATGGTACACGTCGTTACCTGTGAGACAAAGATCACCGCCAGCAACCAGCTTGATCCATAATTTGGAAAATCTAAGATGCAAATCAGAGTCAACCAAAGACAACAGTTAAGCAAAAGGTACTCGTTCTCACTCACAGCAAAATCGGAGCGGTCATCCAAATTCGGACAAGAGGAAGGTAGTAGAACGCAAGCATTAGCGGTACGCCCATGTGCAGTATAAGATCGACGGAGTTTGCCAGGAGCTGAAAGCACCGGTATTCGCTTACAGAGCCAAACCAACCTTGCAAAATTCCCATGAACGTTGTGCGGTCGAACAGTCGAACAGTGTACCAACCCATCATGATGGTGAGCCCCAGAGACGTGGCTATCCCCAGTGCCACCTCCGATTCCACCATAAATGCCAGCACTGAGAAGATTGCCCAGCAAAAGGTATAAAGAATGCGTACGCGCATCAACACGGGCAGCAGCGTCAAAGAGAACAGCAGTAGCACCGTCAGGATAGCGTCGATACTTTCTGAGATTGTGGAGGTCACCTGGAGCTCACCATCGCGAATTCTCAGCACCGTTCGACTAAATGTATCGTGCGCAAGAATTGAGACCTCAGTGGGTTCCATTCAGGACTGTAGCTTTAGTGGTCAAGAAGTAAACGTAGAGTGACGATTTTCACATATTAAGTGAATGTCAATCAAATGACAATATTAAGTGACGTATGGGTTTCTGAAAAACATTTGGCGTTTTGTATGGCTACGTCACCTCACCGAAACTGTAGGTGCTCCCAGCAGTAATCTTCACTGTGGTTCTACGTACAGAATAAGGTGTTCCGCTTTTTATGGATGTAGACTGGACGGTTTCAATGCATTGGATTGCAACAATCTAACGTACAATTTGTTTTATACAGTGCTATCTGTTTGCGCCTTTATACGCAATTTACTAGCCTGGTTGTCGCTTGCTGGCGCAACTGCTGGCCGCTGTGTCGATCCTCCAAACACTGGCTGCATAAATGTCGTGTCGAATGCTTGCCAGTTGCGGAAAAACGTGCCCGTCAATGAATCCTCGCGAGATCTGCCACCTGAGCGACGCACGGGTGAAGGCAAGTTCGCGTCCACTTCGTTGTCACTCATGGTGTCTTGAAACTGTGGCATTGGAGTGAGAACGAGAGCCTCCGTTCCTGTGCCGTTGCAGTATTCCTTGGATTGCTCTTCCTCTGGGAACGCTAAGGCGCCATGCACTTTACCATCGCCATGGTTTGTGCTCTGTTGAATAAGCTGTGACGAAGATTCCTCCGACTCTGATGCAGTCGTTGAGCTTCTATCCTTGTCAGATTGACTATGTCTCTTGTACGAGCCTGTTAGGTTCAAGCTCGACAGCAGCGGGCCCATAAGCCCACCAACAAAAATCGTCGTGATGAGAATCACCACAAGAGTCGTTGACTCGATGAGTCGCCGATGCGATGATCTATGGAGGCCAATATAGTTCCAGTTTTTAGCCAATGCAAAAGCCATCGAACCGCGAAGACCTGCTAGCCAGATGACGCCCATATGCTTCAATGGAATACGGTTTGACTGCGAGCGCAAGCAATTGCAGAGACTCAGCAACGGGAAGACGCTGAAGAAACGGGCAACTATGCAAGCTAGTAACGTAAGGCCGATGAAAGACAAATCAATATCATCCACGTGTAATGCGGCACCAGCGTTCGTTTCTTTATGACCAGCAAAAATGGTAATTACTGACGTACCCATAAAGACATACACAATGTTTTCGCATACAAAAGCTAACATGTGTAATAGATGCGTGAACGCATGCTGTGCTTCTTTCGATAATGTATTGAAATGGTAGTGCGCCGTCATAGTACCCGAGAAGAAAAGAGCCACAATGCCACTTAGTTTCAATCTGTCTGCCACGAAATATGTCAAGAGACTAAAGATCAAACACAGCGTGATCTCATAACTCGGGTAGTACCGCAACGTTGTAAAGAATTGGCGTTTAAGTAAGAAGGCTCCACCGAGCGTGATCAAAGCACTTACAATCAGCGAGCCAATGAACATGCCGCTTGTGTTCAGCGCTACACGTAAAAGTTGCTTGGCAGTAAAATTACTGTCGGCGTCCCACTTGTTCAGCGTCTGGTAGAGTGCAATAGCCACTGCGTCGTTCAACACGCTCTCACCGAAGACGATGTTGAACAATAAGGGCGGAACATTTAACTTATCAAAGCAGCTCAACGTTGCCACAGTGTCCACCGCACTGATTAACGAGCCGAAAAGAAACGCCTCAACCCACGACAGCCGGGTCACAACGTCGGCTAATCCTGCGAGGTACAAGATGCCACCCGTGACAGTCGTGGCGACAGCGGTACCCAATACAGCCGTGATGACAATTGCTAGAAAATTACGGAAGAAAACTGTACACTTGATAGAGAAGCCTCCTTCGTAGATAATCGGTGGTAGCAATACATTGAAAAAGAGACTGTTGTCCAGGTTTAAATGCGTGTGAAGCGCCGCATGCTTACCACCAGCAATCATGAAAATTCCCACAAAAAGTCCGAGCATAAGTGCAAAGCTGCTTTGTGATATGACCATACATGAGTATCGCCCGAGCATATACGACGCCATCACCAGGACAAACAACATAAGTAGCAACAGCACCGCGTCCTCCATGTCTTCTACTCTGGCTTCTTTAATTGGTATTAAATTCACCAGTCAGATAGATATTCTGTGAAAATAAAATAACAGAATTCATCTCGATTCATGTCGCGATCCCGTACCTAATCGAATATCTCGATCTATCTAAACAAATGAATTGATGTCGCAATCTCGTACCTAATCGAATAGCTTGATCTATCTATACATCAGAGAGAATAAGAATTGACTTCACGGTCTCGTCCCTAATCGACTATATCGATCAATCAATAGATCAGAAAGAATTGATATCGCGATCCCGTACCTAATCGAACTCAACCTATACTATAAATCGGACCTAATTGAATTCGACTTTATCATTGGTTATTACCAGGCCACTTTAGATTCGGTGTTTCGAGAATTTGCACCTGAAATTAAGAAAATAAAAATTTGCATGCACCGAAAATAAGTCCTTAATTATTTCCTTTTTGGGTCAATGGTCAACAACACGTTCGGTTCGTAGCCAACGGAACTTGATCTTCTTCTGCAACCACCATGCCACCAAAGGCTAAACGCGCTAAAGTTGACACACCCTACCTGCAACATCACGCGCTGTGTTACGGCGTCCGTCCCTCCACTCACGACACGGTCACGTCAGCAGTGACCTCAGTGCAGTTTCTTTTCTGCGTGTACTTTCCCAAAGAAAGGCCTCCTGGTGCTAAGCGGGATGTTACGTCAAACGTCAAATACTTCGCTGCGCCGTTTCGAAGCGACAACTACGTCAGCCATCTTCGCGGCCAGCACCCGACAGCCTGGGGCGAATACGAACGTCTTTCCGAAGAAGGTAGATCTTTGGTTTCCGAGGCAAGTCTCCTTATGGCCACTTCTACTAATTATTTGAGGTGCAATGTCCAGAGAAGAAGCATTACTTTGAGGGTCGCGCCCTTCACAAGAACACCATTGATTCGCATTACGGACGGCAAAAAGACGCGCTCGTCTTTTGCCTTGATAAAGGAGTTGTGGAGACCCTCATTGGCGAGCTGCTGTTTCTCCCTGACGAGGTGAATGGTCTCATCCACACGCGCGCACTGGAACTCGTTACTCGTACAGAAGGCGACGCCGCATATGAGGCGTAGGTTGACAGCGTGATGAGGTCCAATCTCATCTCCGGAGTGGTCGGATCGGGTTCTTCTTTCATACAGGCAGCGCGGTTATGTCAGATCGCAAAGGAGGCGACGAGCGTCGCGCAACTTGGGACTTTCACAGTCGTCTCTAATACGATTCGTGTTGTGTGTGCGGCCAGCTTCCAGACGCTTGTCGATTGCCTGAAAAGCGTCTGGGCCTTCTCAATCGCCATTGATGTGTCGTCGCATTTTGGGTCCTCCTATTTCGACAACCGTGTACGTTTTGTCCTCAATGGCCGTCTTTATAATCTCCACGTTATCGCGGTTCCGCTCTAGAACGACACACCGCTAGCGAGATGGTCCGCCTCATTCATAAAGTCTTTGACGTGTTGTGTCCCACGTGGAAAGACAAACTCCTCGGCGTTACAAAGATGATGACGCGGTTATGACTGGACGTCTTCGCGGTGTGGCAACGCAACTTGAACAAATTTACAAGCCAGGCTTTTACCGAGTGTGGTGCGCATTGCATCATATTGACCTTACGATGCAAGCGTCCTTTTCTGCGCTACTGGGTGGCCGGTTTTCTCCTACAGCTACGTCACTGCTAACATACCTTCGCCGCCAGTACAATCTCATCACAACCATGCACAGCACATGACCGGCTCTTTCCAAAACTCCATGGGGGTTTCTTGACCTTGGTGGTCACTCACCGAACGAGATCCAGCAATTTTCGGAAAGCAAGGCCCCGGCGTCTTTGGCCTACGCTCCCGAATCATCATGGTGGTGCATGTTGTCGGTTATTGAGACCGTAACCCTCGAGGTCAACGCGGCTGCGTCTGCGCTGCAAGTACAAACGACATTTCTGGATGAACAAGCCGCTCGACCGAAGGAAATGGCTCACCGTGTTGGCCTTCTCATCACCGCGAGCGATCCCCAGTCTGAATCCGTTCTTAACAGCATGGACACATCACTGTCGCGCCTCGTTCAGCAACCCGCGCCGCTGTTGCCGAGTTTTTCCATGATCAAGGAGGATTTGAAACGGACTTGCTTGCGGCGCTCTCGGAGGCCGAGCACCAAATGTTGGTGACCGAAGTTGCCACGTTCGTAGTCACAGTTATTAACTGTATAAACAATGTAGTCGCGGAGCGAGATTCGCGCAACGGCCCTGCCGACGTCCTGCCACCAGTGCTACCGCATACTCTCAGACGTCTGCGCCGCCGCAACTTTGCTGAAGTTGTCTCGGTGGAGATGTAACGCATGTCATCTTCGTGGTACGCCACAGACATCTATCTTGTCGAAATTCAGTTTTCAGACTTTCTTTTCGCCGTCGGTACGGAGAATAACTTCAAAAGCAACTTCAAGAGGATAAGGCCGACGTGGCCTTGACATTTAACAAAGCGTGGGAAAACTTACAATGCCGCTTCCCACGGCTTTGCGACTTTGTGGAAGGGTTTGCCTCAATGTTTCCCAATACCGCCACGGTGGAGTCGGACCTCTCAGTGCTGGGGTGGGAGAAAGATGAACATCGCCAATCACTCACCAATTTTTCCCTCGAATGCATCCTCCACAACAAGCAGTTCGAGGCGATCCGAGGCCTGGCGCAGCATCTTTAGAACATCCGAATAAACCTCGGTGACTTGGCCCACTGGCAGTTTGTGAATATATATTTGTAATTGCACCGAGAATAACGAATTTAGCAATTGATTGGCACCGATATTAAGCGGTTTCGTTATATTTGGTGTACACCGAATATAAAATGGCCTGGTTATTACAAACATTAAAAGTAGCGCTTATAGAAATGATCCTCTGTAAGTACTGTCTTATAGCGCTTATACTCAACAAAGCCCACCCTACCTGCTCCCGCATTAGTTCCCCGGCCCCAAAAATGTGACCGCAAGCAGAAAGTTCGCGTTCACGGAGAAACCGACTGACTCAGAAGAAGCATGCTCGACAACGTGATTTTGAGACGCAAGCTCAACAAGAACAACGACGCCAAGCTTAGACAGCGGCAAGACGCTCTCAGGGTGCACAACAGCGTTTGGAGGACCGCTTGCTCGCAACTGAACTGGATTTTCCCCTTGGACGTCTGGGGATCCCCGCAAACTCCGCCTCTCTATTCATTGTGCTCAACCGGACTAACGTTTCCTACCACAACTGCAGGGCGCTGTATTTGATTGATGGAGCGCGTGAAGGGTCCTGGATCAACCCTTTAACCCCCACCTTTCCACCATGTGCTGCGACCGTTGGAATGTGGCCAACTTTCACAGCTACCATAGTCGCTATATAGTCTGCTGAGGGCGTTCCGCACCAAATGAGGCGTACAACAGAAGCTTTCGTTCACGTCCCTGGGCGCAAAAATGGATGTTGGGATTATGCAGGGAGGGGTGTACGCCTTTTGACTCAAAGTTGCTCTGTACCACCAGATGTGCCAACGCCTGGTCAGCCAAGGAAGTTGTCGTAGTTGTATATCACCGACAACCGCATGGCGGTTCGTGGCCGCATGAATGTCTTTCCGCATCTAAATGAGCGCATCATGGGTAAAGTTCAACCCATGATCGAACAGCATAACTTGTACGTGCGGGCTTACGAACAGAGGCGACCGCGGATGGAGGGGATCAGGTGGTTGATCTGGAACGCATTATCCGCCGGTATTCGGCACGTGTGGTTGAGGCTGAAGTCGTGACGAGTGATCATGCAGGGTATGTTTGCTTTATCCCGCTCGTTGCACTAAAAACTAAGCAATAAGGCCTGCTCTACACGGTCTGTCGGAAGAGTTTTCCTGTGCACTTGGCCTATGTGATGACGGTAAACAAGTGACAGGAACATACGCTGCGCAAAGTTGGCATATGTCTCACAAGGGACGTGTTCTCGCATGGCCAGTTGTACGTCGCCTTTTCACGGTCGACAGCACCGGAGAGCATCTCCGTCTTTTTTGGAAGCTGAGTCTACAGAACTACGACTAATGCGCAACGTCGTTTATGACGAATCACTACGTTGAATGAGGATGCAAAAATCTCGCAATGATGGGAACAGTCAATATCCCGAGATTGCACACGCAGTCGTTTATGGCGAAAAAATAAACTCTTTTCATTTAGTTTCAATGTAAACAAAGATATACTGTAGTTTGAATGAGACTTTAATGTAGACCGTTCATCGGAACGACGGGTACTATCTACTAGTTTAGTAATAAAAAGACTTCCCTATACTACAATGTTCGTACAAACTCTTGTATATTTTAATTGTTTTCTAAACAGCTGTATTAGCACAAAAATCGACGAAATCTGGCGTTAGGGTGTCAAAACAGATTTGTATTTTTAAGAGAGAATACAACTGTCGAAAACAAAGGCAAAGTTTTTTAGCAACGAAGCATTCGTGTCACTACGTTGGGCTCCATTCTGAGAACGGTTGCTAACTATGTCTCACGACTTAAGGGTCTCATCATCTTGATCCCTATACCTTCGCTCAAACGAAAATACACACAAGGTGATCGAAGTGAAGATTAAATTGAAAAAAATGAATCTATATTTGGCTAGGAGTCATTACAAGATGTTACCGGGCGTGTAATTAATACTGTGCATTTGTCGGTCGCACATATCTACTTTTCGGTGTGATCTACACACGTACCAACAAATAGTAAGTGCTCATAGAGTGCTGGCGAAAAATTCTATATGAAATTTTCTAGACATTTTCGACATTGATGGGTCCTCTCTATTACAATGGGTACGATGAAAATGGTTTGTCCTTGACGTTAGAATTCATCCGCATTGTATAATAGATCACCCATAAGGTTCTAGAAGATGAGAAGACTGACCAAAGAGCTACACCGCGATCGCTAGAGCAAGACGTAAGTATCACGATATGATCGCTGAAGCCTGCTCCAGCACACTTTCGCTATGGTTCTTAAGAACCGCAAGAGCTTATGTCGAATTTGAATGTTGTCATTTTTGTCTTTCAAGCAAATTCTTATCGTGAAAACGGATTAGCTATAATTACAAGGATTTATGTTGAAAGATTTCAAGCTTATAACGCTTAGTGGACTAAAGTGAATATTAGGGAGTGTCAAACATCAGCAATCTGGTGGAATTTCAGTGGGCAAAAGTGGAAAAGAGAGGACGAGATTGGGACCTCATTCCGCGTTTAATGTTATTCACCACCTCTGGAGGTGGTGAATAACATTAAAAGCGGAATAAGGACAACAAAACAACAATGGTGACAACCGTTGTCTTCTGACCGGCTCCGTGAAGGCGGCGGAAGTTATCCTCAACCTCCAGCCACTTTAGCATAAGGTCCCAGTGTTCAACCTTAAACCTGACACTCAAACCCTTCTCGCCCCCACCTTTTGCTGGTTGTGTGCCACGGCCAGACGACATTTATCCTTTTCACGTTTGTCCAGAAAGCGAGATGGGGGCTGGGATGAGGGGGGAGGTTTTGTTTTTTGTCCACGTTTGCCCAGACGATTTTTTGTTTTTACGGCATTGCAGTTCCACTACCCTTGCACTTGTTATCTCAGGTGTGTCAAGATATAAGACGGGGAATAACAGATGAACTACGGTCCAAATAATATCTAGAAAACTAATCCTTAAAAAGTGATATAAAACTGCTGAAGTTTCTAATGTTTGACACTCCCTATTATAAGCTTAAATTCTTTCAATTTTATAATATGTTTTCTCACGTTCGTAGCCGTTTCAATACATCCCGGACGGCGGACCGAGCAGCGGTCCCCTCACGTCTCACGCGTCGGTTACTACCGGACTAAAGTTATCGGTTAAGGTAGTAAACTCTATCCTACGTCTAATGCAGTAATTTACAACAGGTTATGAGCCCAAGCTTGTATGCTGTCTATAACATTTGTGAAAGTCCCCTCGTTATATGATGTTATTTCTCGTTTCCGTGTGGACTATCACTATTTTCTTTTGTGGTATAAAGATGAGCGATGATAGTGGTAAGCAGAGTGACTATGCAGGTGTGGACCAGGGGAGGTCCTCCAGGCGTTCTGGACATCCTGAAGGACGTGCGGGAACGGATTATGTCTGTGAAAGATACAAAAGGCCACTCGTCGGAAAGTACAGCTGGGGGTCGAAAGAAGATTCCCCGGTTGCTGCACGAGACAGTGTGAACGGGAGAGTTCAAAAAATTATCGCCCGTTCGGTCAGCAAAAGACCCTTCACCATTTGAATGGAGATGTTGGGATTGAGATGGGTCGGGCGCCCGCGTAGAACTTTTGCCAGGCCCCCACCAAATCCCCAGTTAAAATGCCACAGATGGCAGGCATGGGTTCTCCGCCAATGGATAAAATGTATGGCCCGCGTTTCGGGCAGGATGGCGGCGCCAAGATCCCGAAGCTCGGGATCGCGAATTTCTCCGGTGTGGAAATTTCCCCGGGACTTGGATCAGGTTTTAAGCAGTAGGTTTACCTGTTTTTTGTGGAGGCTGTGGCAATGACCGAATCACGCCGGGATTCACATAGTCGGAACGTTTGAAGGTTAGCAAGTTGGGGGAGTACCTGGAAGGCACGGCCGCCGAAATTTTCGTGCGAACATTGGGACATGGACATGGTGGCCGATGTCCCCCTCCTTGCATTTCGTTCTGGACGAAATGAATGGAGCTTTTCGTGTGAATATCTCCAACCACCAGGAATCGATAAGGTTTGCTTCGGAGAAGAGTCGCAAAGGACTTGGACCGAGCATTACTTGTACCTGGTAGCTCTGGCCAGGGAAAGTTGACTGAGCGAGAAATTGGCGGTCGAGAACATTGAGGAGTTCACTTTGCTCCACCTAAAGATAGCCATCATAGCTAAATTGACCCAATTTGTATGGATTTCTTGGGTCATGCTCAAAAACAGATATCATGGGTGCAGGAACTCGAAGAAGATATACCCAAAAGAAGGCAGCATGCGAGGCTGCACGCGAACGTCGTGACTGTGGCTGAATATGTGAAGAAGTGCTACGGGTGTGGAAAACCCGCACACATTGAGTGAAATTGCCCTCAAAAAGTGAAGAAGTCCAAGAAAGGCGGTTCCGGGAGGAACGCCGGTGGTTCTGACGGTTCATGGAACCGGAAGGTCGCATTGGCAACCGCAATATTTTCCGATGACCACACTGCTGGATTGCTGCCAGATGGTCTGTCGTCGGAAAACACATGGATTATTCATAGCGGTGTCAGCCGACATCTGGTTGCCGACGAAAGTTTATTGGAAGACGCGGTCAAGTGCAGGTCAACCAACGGGTTCACTTTCCCAGATGGTGGCAGGTTATCTGTAGCCAAAGTTGTAAAGATAACTCTGCGACACCGGGGGATGAACCCATTACGATCCATTTATCTGAAATTTATTTTGCGCCTAACTTGCCAAGAGTCTACTTTCGCTTGGTAATTGGAGGGAAAAAGGGTGAAAGATACTGGATAGTGATGGAGTACTTTCGATTAAATGAAAAAATAAAAGTGTTGTTTCCTATCCAAGTTTGTAGTTCTCTTTTCGTCGCAAATTTAATGTCTGAGAAGCAAGTCGGATGCACGCAACATTTTTCAAATATGTTACTGAATACTGTTGCAGACGATACTGGGAATGATGCGCAAGAAGGAACTTTGCATCATTTCCATCTCCGACTAGGTCACTTGGCGTACGACTCAGTTGAGAGACTTGAAAGGACCCCAGGTCTGGCATAAGGTTAACGGACAATAGTCGACCAAATTGCTTAACCTATGCAGAGGGTAAAGCCACCAGATAGGCTCAGCCAAAAAAGACTCTCGGCAGCATTCACCCATTGAGCGCATTGGAGGCGTGATCTGTAGTGACTTTAATGGTCCGATCACGCCACTCGACAGGCAAGGCAATCGCTACCTGGTGGCATTTGTGGATCACCATTAAAATTATGTTCATGGTTTCGCTGATCGAACGAAATATTGAGCAGCGATAATGTTTGAGCATTTTTTTGATTTGGTTTGAAAATGAATTTGGATGTAGAATTCACGTTTTGAGCACCGATGGAGGTGGAGAGTACAGGACGTTGATCCGTTTTGCAAACAAAGAAGAGTTCGAAGACAGGTTGGGAGGCTGGGAACCCAGACTCAAACGGAAAATCCGAGAGGATGAATCGGAACGTTTTTAATATGGCCCAGTGCATTATCTTTGGCTGAGGATACCCCTAATGTATTGGTCGGAAGCGGCTGAGTATTCGTCTTATTTACTCAACCGCACGTCGACAAGAGCCAATCCCGGTAACCTGTCACCATACGGAGTGTTAACAGGAAAACGGCCGTCACTAAAGGAAAATTGTGGTTTTCGGCTAGCTCTGCATGGTTTAGAGGGATCAAAAAATACCCTCGCAAAGCACGCAGATGGGGCAGTAATTATGGGTAGCAACGCTGAGATCAAAGGATACATGTGCTTCTAATGAAAGATCTAGTGGTTAACTGTCAGTCGTCATGTCGGCGAATAGAAACACTTGACAAAGTGACGAGATCACGAAGAGTCTCGAATCCAAGGATGAGGAGGATCTTGAACATCTCGCGGAACGTCGAACACAGTTAATCAGTCCAGTGAAGTACTCAAGAAGTGTCGGCAGAATCAAAATCGAAGAAACCGGATAAAAACAAGCGTCCCAGGAATTCGTAACGACACGAAAGAATACCCCGAAAGCAATTGCTCTCGCAGAAGCACGCAGAAGTGGAAGCAAAAGACGTATCGAGTGAAGAACGTCAAGGGACAATTATAGAATATCGCAATGAACGTAACCGTTCTGCTGGAAGTACGTTATATGTGTACTCGGTATGTAGCGACACACAAAATGAAAATGTTTCTCGAATTGGCGTGTCGGATCCAAGGTATCACTGAGAGGCCCATGAAGGTAGAAATGCCGACATGTGGAAAAAGGCAGAGCAAAAAGAACTCAAGTCGCTTGAAGATCTCGGAACCTGAAACTAATGAAAAGAAGACCAAAAAGATCCCTTTGCCCACCAAAAGGGTATACATGACGAAGTTACGTTTGGATGGAACCATGGGCGATACAAGGCTCGGCTACTCGCGAGGGGTGACAAGCAGGTTTACGGGCAGGATTACTTTTTTTTAATTTTCGACGGTTATGGAAATTAATAACGTAAAATAATCCTCGCCATGTCGCAGATTTGGGGAGTGCCAACCCGCCGTAAAAATTTTCATGGTGATGTGACAAGTGCATATCCGAAAGCAAGGACTTAAAATGGTATGCTATTCATTCGAAGATTACTCAAGAAATGTACATTTTGGGTGAAACGTTGGAAATTTTTAATGCAGTTTCAAGTGATGAACAGGTTTTGAAATTGGAGAAGAATTTGTATGGGTTGAAGCAGACTGGTAGACTCTGAAATTAGCTGCTTTGTAAAACCCTGGCGAGAATGAATTTTTCGCAGTGTGTGACAGACACCTGTGTGATTGTTAAGCGTCTCGAAACCAGCATTGTATTTTTTGGTTTGCGCATATGTGGATGACCTTCTCGTGACTGGAACCACGATTGAAGTGGCCAATGATTTCTTTCCAAAATGGCTGGTTTGGAGCTTAAGGACTTGGGTGTTGTGGAAAAGTTCCTGGGGATCCGGGTTGAATGAAACCCAAAGTATCGTTTCATGAGGGATCAGGAGTCTGATATTGATGAGCTCCTGATCGCCCACGGACTCAACAAGGTGAACCATACTCGTACACCTGTTGTAAATGTTGATGATACAAAGGAATTCCAGCAACGTTTGCCAGAAAATTCACGAGAAAATTTTCAAGTGTAAAAAGTTTCCAGTCTTTAGTTGGCCGTTTACTGTGGAATTCTCGTTGCACGCGGCCGGACATTGCCTTTGACATACATCGTGCAACGAGGCGCACGCATTGACCTACGCTTGGGGACTACAAGGCGGCGAAATGAATTGTAAAATTTCTGATAGGGAGTAAGTCTCTGAAGATCCGTTTGAAGCACGAAAACGAATCGCTAAGCAAATTCGCATCATGTGCTACACCAATGAAGATTTCGCCGCCGATAAAATGGACTGCAAAAGTGTTAGCGCGGCAGTGGTTTTCGTTAGTGGAAATATATTTTCGTGGCAATGCAAAAAACAAAGCACGATTGCACTGTCCACAGCTGAAGCAGAATTTTTTACTGCAGCTGTGGGCGTTCAAGAAGCATTGGGATTACGGGAACTACTCATGGAAGTTGGCATGTCTGCTAGAGCACGTTTTTAAACATGTGTAGTGAGAGGATAGTGCTGGAAGCCTAAGCATGTTGACGTAAAATTAAAGTTTCTCAAGGATTTTGCTAAACAGGGCGTGCTCAAGGTGACACATGTGACGAGCTTGGAGATGGAGACTGATCTACTAAGTAAGGATTTAAGTGCACAGCGGATGCAACACTTACGGATGAAGATTGGATTGCATTGACGATGTTATAGCGCGCGCCGTTTCAGGAGGAGTGTCGAATTTGGATGTTTTCATTTTTGGCTTTCAACCAAATTCTTATCTTGAAAACGGATTGGCTATAATTACTAGGATTTATGTTGAAAGATTTCAAGCTTATAACGCTTATTGGACTTAAGTGAATATTAGGGGGTGTCAAACATCAGCAAATCTGGTGGAATTTCAGTAAGCAGAAAAGTGGTAAAGAGAGGATGAGATTGGGACCTTATTCCGCTTTTAATTTTATTCACCACATCTGGACAGTGTGAGCGTCACATCTGCCTCCGGCGAACTCCCACTTATTGGGAGTGAAGGGGCTTCCCATGCCCCTCTGGTCGTTGACCTACAGCGGGATTCTCCCGCTCAAAAGCGTCAACGACGTCGCGGCAATCCTGCCGTAGGGAAGTCTCGAGATCCCACGAACTCTGTATATAAGATTTGGCCTAATCTCACTTGAATATCCGCCGTTATTCTGCCTGACACCAACGCACACCCCACTTCCCCCGCAACCACTATGACCGCCGCCCGCGAAAAAAACACACCAGCGCTGTAGAAAAAAAGAAAGACCTCCCTCCTCTACATCCCCAACTCCTTGTCCAACTGATCCCCCCCCTCCCGCACACAAGCGCCTCTTTCCCCACGAGAGGTTGCTGCATCCTTTGTGCACTCCAGCAACCCTTTGTTTCACCTGCCCGTTTTCGCTCTCCCGTCCAAATCTCACCCTTTGGTTGTGCCAGGAGACTCAGAGTGGTATCAGTGTACGGGGCTACGAGGTTGGGGCCATAAGTAGTCAGGGAAGGTGCTGGCTTGTAGCTGAGCTTGTGTTCACCACTGTGGAGAACTTGCCTGTTATTGCTGTAAGTTGCTACCATCTTTCCTCAACAAGCCTCCGTGTCTCTCTGTATTCCAGTCATTACTTGCAGGCTCTGAACAGTGTGTTTGGTGGGCTGAATATCTTGCCATTTTCCAGTGTGACGCTTTTGCACTATGCCTTACCCTTAGCAGCGTGCCACCCTCATTAAGGAAGGCGAGGCCAGCCTTGAGCCTGCCCTCGTTTGTGCCCTTATGGATGATGAGTGGAGACTCCTTCTCTCCCTGCTTGGCAAAGAGCTGGAAGTCGATGAGAACTTTTTCGACTATTCTGAAGCTCTGATGCTGAAGTCATTCAATAAGTGCTCGCAATTGCCTACTCCTGAGGTTATGTGGCACCTCGATTGCGACATACACAAGTCTGCTGCATATATGGCCGCCATCTCCTCACAGCTTTCTGCCCAGGATTTCAAGCAGCAAGTCCGCATGGGGCGTGATTCGTTTGCTGCAGTGCTTTGTTTAATCGAAACCCACCCCATTTTTCAATCCGGCAGCTTCTGTCCGCAGACAGATGTTACTATCCAATCGGCCTTTGCTCTTGAGCACCTTGGTAAATATGGGACGGATGCCAGCCTCGGAACACTAAAGCGCCCATATGGTATTGGTGCGGGCACAGTAGACATGTTCACCGATCGGGTGGTTAAAGGCCCTGAATGACCAAGGGACCGCGTTATCACCTGGACGTCCCTTCAGGAACGCAACATGATTCGAGACGTTTGGTTTAGAAGGTTTTCCCGGCTGCATTGGCCTTATTGATGATACTACCATCTCACTAGCTCATCGCCGTGGCTTCTGCGGTAAAACATATTTTGATAGGAAGAGCCGTTATTTTGTCAACGCCAAAGTAATCTGTGATGACAAGATGAGGATCAGGTCCCTTCATGTCGGCTGTCCGGGATCATGCGCAGATGTCACCGTTTCCGACGCATGCAGATTTATCAGGATCCTCGACGTTTCTTCCGTGAACGGGAATATCTCTTGGCGGACTCTGGGTAACCTGTGTCCCCCATTGTTGTCCCTGTCTACAAAGGGAAAGAAGCTAGAAGCAAGGAGAACACCATGTTCAACATGGTGGTTTCACATGTCCGTGTGCTCAATGATAATGCCAGTAGGATTCTCAAGGGGCGTTTCTCTCTCCTGCATGAAATGCAAATCCATTCAAACAAGATACTATGAAGAAGGACATGTTGCGCTTGTGCCGCTGGGTAGCTGCTTGTGTAGTCCTTCACAACCCCCATATCGAGATGCACGACACATGGGACGAGGTTGACAGCGAGGAGGAGGACAATGAGGGAGTAGGGGGAGTGGTATTCCCCCTGAGCTCTGTGGGAGCACATTCCCGGTGAAGGGCATGACCTGCGGTAAACTGTGAAGCAGCAGTGTCTGGAGATCCAGGCTAGAAATCACAATTCCTTTCTTAACTACGCTCTCCAGCATTGTTAGGAAGAAGAGGAAGAGGCTTAATCTTACCGCAAACTTTATATAAGGGTTATTTTTTGGTAAGGAAGCACTGTGGGCAGAAAGAAATGTAAAGCACGCAGGGTAATCCCTATTCACTCTACCATGAACAAAAGTTCGCGAATCTCTTCAGCAGTTTTACCGAAAGGGCCAGCTGCACAACTGCCTGCGCCTTGGACTTTTTAAGCTCCGCAGCAATACTCTTATGCTCCAAATGCAGCTGAAGATCGCGCGTTTCACGGTCGCTTGTTTCCTTATTAGATAGGAACTCCATCCAGGTCTCATCCCGCTTGGCGAAAATTCCCTCCAAGCTCGTGGGCTCCCTATCTTTACCACCTGTACGAAACTTTTTGTCCTGCGGAGTGGTATCACCAGCCTTCTTCTTCTTGGCTTTTGCTGTCCTCGTAGAGGCAATGGCGTCCTCCAGAGAAGGGGAAGGTGCTTAGGGGTTCAGATCTTTCAACTGTCGTTGTGGTCATCAGAAAGACTGCCACCCAAAACAGTCTGGGCCCACTTCACAAGATAATCAGCTTTGCGAGACTCCCTTTTCATCGTTTTCTACAAGCAATACGTCTTCGACTGTGCCTCCACAAGCTGTTTTTCCAGCCGCAGTGGCGTCAGGGGGCCGCCCGGTAGGACAGAGCTTTGGTTCCTCCTCGGCCCCCACAATTTCGACAGCTTTAGGCTCTTTGTCGCCGCGCACTACAACCTTGACACCACCAAGCCGACCAACTTCAAGTGTTGCGGACGTCTCCAATTTTTAACTCGGCCCCCATAAAGCGCAACCATGCGCCTGAAATACTTGCATTTTTCTTCTAGAGCTCCGTCAAGCGTGGTTGTCCTGTCTATAGCACCCCATCCGGTCTGCTTCAACAAGCCCCTCGATTCGTTATACGACTTTAAGTGGTTATGGTGCCCGCATTATTGACATGAGGAAGAGGAATGATTTTTTTGTGTGTTGCTACAGAACGCTTCCAAAAACAAGTTTTCACCTCAGACCGGGAGCGCTTGCGTGGTCAAAAAAGTTGTTCAGATGCCCGAGAATTTATTTAACGCGCCGTTTTTGCGTAACAAGACAACTTTGTTGGTTTTTTTGTGGTGCCAACCTTTGTCTTCAGACCGGCGCCGAGACGGCGGCGGAAGTTATCCTCAACCTCCAGCCACTTGAGCATAAGGTCCCAGTGTTCAACCTTAAAGCTGACAATCAAACCCTTCTCGCCTTTACCTTTTGCTGGCGCGCCACGTCCAGACGACAGTGTCGTCTTTCCTTTTCACATTTGTCCAGACAGCGAGATGGGGGCTGGGATGAGGGGGAGTTTTTGTTTTTTGTCCACGTTTGCCCAGACGATTTTTTGTTTTTACGGCAGTGCAGTTCCACTACCCTTGCACTTGTTATCTCAGGTGTGTCAGGCTTTAAAACGGGGAATAACAGCTGAACTACGGTCCAATAATATCTAGAAAACTAATCCTTAAAAAGTGATATAAGCCTGCTGAAGTTTCTAATGTTTGACACTCCCTATTATAGGCTTAAATTCTTTTAATTTTATAATATAATTTTCTTACTTTCGTAGCCGTTTTAAGACATCCCGGACGGCGGGTCGAGCAGCGGTCCTCCTCACCTCTCACGCGTCGTTTACTACCGGACTAAAGTTATCGGGTCAGGTAGTAATCTCTATCCTACGTCTAACGCTGTGATTTACAACACGTTAAAGCTTACAGAATTGAAATCACTGATTCCCCGAATGTAAACAGCGATGAAGCCACCGTGCGCAAAGAAAAGAGGGATTGAGGGTGTCATTTGCGTGTAATTTAGTCTGGTTATTAATTGGGTATTCACCACAATGGAAGAATTCCTAAATCCGCACATTTCACCCGGAGTAAATGATTTTACATTTATTTTTCTGCGGCCATATGTAGATTGATATGTGACAAATGTGAGAACGAACACCACCAAAATCCCCACCAACGCCTTCAAAGATACGTAATACACGTCCTTCAAGACCCATCTTCCCTGGCATCATATCACCTCCAGCGCCCGCTTCCAACTAGCCATGAATGTCTCTACTCTTCTACTTCTCCAATCATCTCGGGCAGATGAGCATACAAGGCGCCGTCGACTGGAACATGCACTTCTGCTGGTTGATCTGTACTACCAAACACGTACGCGTAATTATATCACCTCGCAGGCACTTCCGCGGGATGTAGATTCTGAATGGGAGCATCTGTATCGGACAGTCACAGATGGGAACTTTATCAACATTCTTGGAGTTCCACGCAGCGCATTCGTCTGCCTGATGCAGGCCTTTGACCGACACTATATCGTTCGCAGTGGGACTGGGTGCCCAGGACGTCCAACCCGTATGGTAAACAAGCGGGCAGCGCTCGGGCTTCTTCTGCATTTCTACAGCTGCACGGCAGATGTCAAAGTGCTCTGTGAGGTCCTTGGGTCGTCCCCGTCAACCACCGCGCGCATTATCCAGCAGGCAGAGTTAGCCATGGACGAGGCGCTCGGGGAGATACCAGAAGCAGCGATCTGGTGGCCATCTGCTGCCGAGAAACGGCTCTGGGAGTCATGAATAGCAGTGCGGGAGCCACGTATTACAGCAAGGTTCGGCTTCATCGACGTAAAAAACTTCAAAGTGCAGCGACATTCAAATTTCAACGAACAAAACGCTATGTATAACGGCTGGCTGCATTGTCACTTCGTCACAGGGACCATCGCTTTGGGAGCTGATGGTTGCATCATGTGGATGAAATACAAATGTCCCGGGTCGTGGAATGATGGCGAAACCAGTCGCGGTTTCCGGGACCGCCTACGAGATCCGGACCTCACCCTGTCCGGCTATGGGGTATGTGCGGACTCTTCTTTCCCAGTCTCTGGAGATATGACTGGAAGGATCGTCACCCCGCTGAAGGATGGAGATCTGCGGCGTGCTGTTGCACGTGGTGGAGATGTATATGAGATCGAGTCCAACAACATAGCAATTACATCTATTCGACAGAGTGGGGAATGGGCGTACCCAGCAAGTTCTTTCGTCGACTGCAGCTTCCGATGCCATGGGATTACATCCGGCGGGGCAGATGTATCACAAACATCCACCACTTTAACAATTTTTTCATCCGGCGTACATATATCAGCCAGATCCGGACGATTTTTGCGCAGTACGACAATGATGTGAGGGAGGCTGGATACTTGAGGAACGGTTTGTAATTGTTAAGGAATTATTATAGAGGTTGAGACAGAGGAGATGGAGAAGAAAATATAAGGAAGAAAGACATAAGAAAGGAGAAGGAAGGAGGTATATCGAAATCTGCGTGAATACACAGTGATGGTTTACTTGGGTGGGGATTGGGATGAGGGCTGATGGGCTGGCTGGGAAGGATACGGGAAGCGCACCTGAGCACCTAGCGAGTCTCGACTCGCTAGATCCTTTCGTGGGGACAGCTGTGCCCCGATCACTTTGTTCGGAGTCAGAACTGTCTCCGAACATGGAAGAACCCTTCCTGGCAACACACCATTCGGGGGTTGTCATCGTGCGAGATGTTGCATTAGCAACATCTCCCTGTTTCTTGCCAGATGCCGCCGTAGCAGCATCTGTAGTCGAAGATGGTACGTCTTCCGACCTTTGCGTAGTTGACGCCGCTAATGCAGCGTCACTGTTGTCACTCAACACCTCAGCACCTAGTGCTGGGGCGGAGGAAGAAGCTCCTTCGATGTTTTCAGCTGCGCTCTTTAGATCGCCGCCGCGTGCTTTGACCATCGAGTCGATGGTCAATCAGTTGGTAAATGAGAACGACCAACAAGAGCCACCCATGATTGGCCAAAATAGGAATTATTATTGGCCAACCACCTTAAGTGGGGGGTGATGTAATGGGGTGCCATTACATAATCGATATTCAAGTTAGAATATCACAGTTAAATTTCAGACGCGTTGTCTGAAATTTAAATAAGATATTATAAGTTATTATAATCTACGAAGGAAAAGTCGATTCTGTATAAATACCGAATCTTGCAGGCTAACTAATAGTACAGTTAGTTGAATACTTGATATTATTATATTAATTAGGTAGTTACTATACTATTAGCCGCTAACCACCCATTAAATAAACACTCTTAATTTTGCGTTCTAGGACATAAGTAACTATTTATATTTACTTTTAGTATAGGATTAGTTGTCACCAACTAATCCTACCCCTTTTGTATTGCGCGCTTCCTCGCACAATACAGTGTAAGCCTGTAACAGGATCAGTCCTGTTACACCCCCCATCTGGGTCCCGGGATGAGTCCCGAGGCCAGTAGTCAGCAGTCCTATAGGATGCTGAATAGCGTGACAGGTGTTGTCACAGAAGGCGTAAGCCTTGAACGGTTCCCGAAGTAGGCGATCTGTTGTCGTTGGAGGAAATGTCCTTCAACGAGTTTGAAACTGATTTGAAGCAGATGAAATCGACGAGGTTGTCGTATTGCTTCCGGAAGAGGAGTTGAACTCCTAATCCACTATGTACGAGTCAGTTTTGGTGCAAACCAAACAGGCATTGAATTCCCGAAGCGGCATCAATATCCTTGCGGATCCTGAGTACCCTTACCATTCCTTACTGAAGAATTTTTGGAGATGTCATTAGTGACAGCCCGCCGATGGGGTTACCACCGGATCGGGGAATCCGACATGAAATTGACTTGGTTCCTGGAACCAAATACTGCGTCACGAGGGAGTGGCCTCTCCCCAAGGAGCAATGCGACGTCATAGACGCATTCTTCAAGGGGAAAGAAGAGGCAGGGATGGTACGGGAGAGCAAGTCTCACCTTTCATCTCACACGTTTTGTGTTCGTAAACCGAACGGAAAGTGGCGCATTGTGCATGTGTACAACAAGCTGAATGCAGCTACTGTACCCATGCAGACTCCGATTCCTCGGAAGGATGTCCTCCAGAATAATATGGCGGGATGTACGGTGTACAGTGCCTTAGATCTGGTGGACGGGTATTATCAGGTGCTCATGCGAGCATCCGATATTCCGCTGACAGCGGTCAGAACGCCTAGCGGCATGCTATTGTAGTGGCTTGTTATGCCACAGGGGCTTTCAAATGCGCCAGCGACTTTTAATCGCTTGGTGACTCAACTCTTCCGCCCTCATAGAAAGTACGCTCAGACGTACTTCGACGATATATTCGTTCATAGTAGCGCGAAAGGCTACTCGTCTGATGTTCAGACGCATCTGATACACCTTCTATCGGTGCTCGATTGTATGCGGGAGCATAAGCTATATGCGAACGCATCCAAATGTATCTTTGGTGCTGAGTAAATTCCTTTCCTCGGATGCTTCATCGGTAAGGATGGAGTGCGGGCGGATCCCGCGAAGGTGAAAGCCATTGTGGAGTGGCCTTCGGCTGTAAATCTTAGAGATTTACGGAAGTGGCTAGGACTAGCCAACTAAATCCACAAGTACAGCGAGAACTACGCTGAAATGACGAAGCCATTGACCGACCTTCTTAAGAAGGATGTTGATTGGTGTTGGAAAACCGAACATCAAAACGCTTTTGAAGCGGTTAAGGGGAGCTTGTTAAAAGCTCCCGTTCTTGTTCTCCCAGATTCGGGGAAACCATTTAGTGTCGTCTGCGACGCCTCCGATTTCGCAATCGGATGTGCTTTGTTACAAGCAGACGATGCAGGAAGGGAACGCGTAATTGCGTTTGAGTCGAGGCAGCTTAAAGATGCGGAACGTAATTATCCCGGTCATGACAAGGAGCTACTTGCAATGAAGTATGCCCTTGTCAAATTTAGGGTTCACCTACTCGGCTCAAAGCCGTTCGTAGTTTATACAGACCACGCGTCCTTACGGAAAGCGACGAAGTCACCTCATCTCTCCCAACGGATGGCGCGTTGGCTCTCCTTCTTCGCGGAGTATAACTTTGAGGTTAAGTATAAACCTGGCAAGCAGAACGGGCTTGCAGACGCGTTGTCGCATCGTCCCAATTACGAGCTCGCTCACGCGACATTCATCTCCTCGTATGTGGTGGATCTCATACGCCAGGCGTATGAGAAAGACGCACAATGTACGGCTCTAATTAGCGCGTTGGGTGGAAAGGGACTTGGCTCGTCTGAGCCTACCCTTTCATGTCGAGCTAAAGCTCGGTTACACCGTTACAGGTATTGTGACGGTTTGCTAGATTATAGCACGATCGCGGAGGACACTCCGCGGGTGGTTGTTCCTCATGATGAGGAACTAAAGTATATAGTCCTCTTTGAGGCACATGACGCCACTACCGGGGGTCATTTAGGTCGGGATAAGACCTACAGCGCTTTAATCGCTTTGTATTGGTGGCCCAACATGTATAAGTGGGTGGTGCGTATATACGCACCTGTGAGACGTGTCAGAGGGTTAAACCCTTTGCAACTTCAGCTGCGCCTTTGTCGAGCTTGTCCGTTCCAACGGAGTGTTGGAAATCCATTAGTATGGATTTATCTTCGGCTTTCCGGAGGATAAGGCCAGGAACACCGGCATTTAGGTGTTTGTAGACCGTTTGAGAAAGATGGCTCACCTGGCGGTGGTGCCAGAGTCCATTGATGGACAAGTAACAGCGAAAGTGTTCCTAGACCGTGTCTTTCGACAGCATTGTCTACCTGATTCCGTTGTGTCGGATCGGGATCCCCGTTGTACGGGACAGTTTTGGGGAGCGTTGTTTAGGGTGCTGGGCACCAAGCTCCTCATGTCCACTGCGGATCATCCGCAGACGGACGGTCAAACGGAACTCGTTAATCGCGTTGTTGAGGATATTCTCCGGAGTTTATGTCCGGATTATCCAAATAGTTGGAGTGAGATGCTTCCTATGGCCGAATTTACTATTAACAATTCGGTCCATGCATCTACGGGGTTTACCCCGTTTTACGTGAACGGATGAGTGAATCCGAGGTTTCCGTTGACGCCACGTGTGTGTGGCCCAGGGATTGAGGGGGGATTCCCTGATGTCAGCCCTGTATATGTGCGAAAGCAAATCGATAAGTTCTTATCGACGCGCCTTAGTGTCTTACGACACGTCTGTGATGCCATGGCGGAAACCCAAGACAAGCAGAAGGAGCAAGCTTACCGCAAGGGGCAGCGTAACGAAAAGGTATACAAAGTAGGAGAAAGTGTTTTATTAAACGCTAAACATCTTCCTACACATGCAGTTTCCAACGTGTTGCGGAATAAACTGCGTCCCAGGTTTGTGGGGCCTTTTAAGGTACTAGCCCGAAAGGGCTTGTTGTATACCTTGGGCATCCCGAAGGCGATGCGTACGCATACAACATTCTATGTGGGTATGCTCAAGCCATACCAGAACCCGGAGGCGGGTCCCCTCTTGGAGGAGGGTGGGAAGTCGGATAGCCGAAAGGCACGACAGGTCGGAACATTTCCGACAGGGTCGAAATACGACCCTGAAGCTCCGCAACGAGAGACTCGAGGGAGGCAAGCCGCCCCTCGATGCGTTCATTCGCACTCCCCTCGTCGCGGAGTCCCTCCTGGAAATCTTGGATGCGACGGCTGTGTCGATCACAGCGCTCGTGGAAACGTCGCAATAGCGCGACCTCCTCCTCCAGTCCTCGTACGGAGGGTACTCCACATTACCATGTGGAACGTTTGATGGCACGACGCCACCACCGGGTGATACCCAGTACCTGGTGAAGTGGAAAGGTTATCCACATTCCCAGAGTTCGTGGGAGTCCGAGACCCCTGCGGCAGGATTGCCGTGACGTTGTTGACGCTTTCGAGCGGGAGAATCCCGCTGATAGTCAACGACCAAAGGGGTGGAAAAATCCCCTTCACTCCCAGTAGCTGGGAGTTTGCCGGAAGCAGATGCAGAGTTTGCATTGCTCTCCGGCACCACATAGAGAGCAGGCGCGTGTAGTAAAAGGCAGGTAATTGCTCCTGAGCTTTGGCTTGGGCATATGCCAAGCGTAACGACCTCTCTACCCGAACGTCGGGTTCGGAAAAGCTGTTGTACAGCGCATCAAAGTTAGGGAGGCGCTTCTCCCCTTCCGCCCGAGCGCGGAATGCCCGTTCTGCGTCCTCGACACTCTCTTCCCGTAGGAGAACGTAGGGAACCTCGCGGGGGATCTCTACGATGGCACCGCGTGCCTGTTTCCCGAGGCGCGCTCGGTAGGACTTGACAGTGAACTGCTTAGGCGTTAGCAGTTTGTCCCGGAGTTGCTTCCGGCGCGCAATTTCACGCGGCGGTACGGCAGAAGAACCAGGGGTATAGGAGGCTAAACCTCTCTTGACCTCGTTATTAGCCTTCTTTTGAGAATCACGAGGTCCCTTCCGTGCCGGGACGGCATGTCGAGTTCATGAACCGTGTCTGGTTCATTGGTGATGGTTGCCTTCGGCGACTCGGATGCATCATCCGTAGTTGGTAGAGGTGTCGCACGAGTTAGCGCGTTTTCCCCACGTGTGGGGAATGGATTGGATGACCGACAACGCCGTTCGGCGCTGTAGGAGTGGTCGGCCTTTGGGGAGATATCCCCAAGGGCATCCACCTCCGAGTTATCGGAATATTTTCCATCTTTAGCACCACTAATTGTGCTCATGGTTAGCCAGTGGTTCTGGCAGTTGGAGTTATCCAACTAAATTTGATTTATTGCGTAAGCAATAGTCTTGATGGGGGAGGATGAACAGGGTTACATTCTGGTTACATTTAGTATGTGGTGTACGTGAGTACACTACGGTTGGGGTCAGTATTTACCGGTCCGAAAGGTTTGGACCATTGGTTATTTTAACCAATCAGGGCAGGAGCCCTTGGTGGAGGCGTGGCAGCCAGCCACGTGTTAGTACACAGGTGGTGTACACTAAATTTTAGCTAGGTACGAATTAGTAAGTTCTACTTAGTATTAAATTTAGTTTACATTAGTTTAAAGTAATTTAGGCTAATTACATATTAAATATACATTCAGTTTACATTTCACGCAAAAATTACAGGACTCTCGACCTCGACCGGTCGCGTGTAGTGAGTGTAGTAGCGTAAGGGAAGTCTTCCCTTCTCTACCCCCTTATTAAGGGAGCCTTGTGTTAAGGCGTTAGCTTGTGCTAACTAGTAAACCAAAGTGGAATCTTGGCCCCGAGTAAGAGAGTTCTCTCTTACTAAGCCCTTTTATAAGGGCGTATCGGCTAAGTAGCGGCGAACGCCGCTTAAAGGAATGCCTTCCTCTGTGCGCTAGCCGCACCGTGCGTGTACGCACCGGCTACAACCTGTGTTGGTAGACGGCATCCTCTGCAAAGGATGGATCAGGACGATTGGGGGTTTAATAATATTTTTTTTAATATTTTTTATTTTTATATTCTATTATCCAATAATATTATTTTTAAATAATAAAAATCTAAAATTAATAATTGTTTTAAGTTTTAAGCTAACCCCCGTCCAACAAGAAGCCTTTAAGAGGCTGGTACCCATATTGGGTGAGGATGGCATGCGCCTCCTAGTGGAGCAGGGTCTTGATACCTTGCGTGAGAGGGTTAACGCCCTCATCGTCCATGAGGCGAATATTCGTGGAAGTCACACCACGTCTACGGCGGAGCGCCCTCCGTTATCCTTTAAGATAAAGGTGTTACCGGTGTTAAAAGATGATAACCTCTATGTGTGGCTTCGAGAGGTCGAAACTGCCTTATCCACAGCGAATGTGATCGCAGATCACTTTCAAGTGGGACTTGCACTGACCCATCTTACGGGCAAAGCCCGTACATGGGCGCTTACGTGTACGGATTCGGTCACGAACGTGTTCCCGACCTGGGAAGTCCTTAAGCAAAAGCTTATGGACATGTTAGCCACACCTGATCTGGTTTTCCAGAATCATCTGGCGTTTTTGAGGTGCCGTCAGGTCGCTAGGGACTTGGAAACATATGTCCAAGAACTGAAGACCCTGTTAGCATGGATGTACGCGAAAGTGTATTCGGACTATGTGTCCATTCCCGTGTTCGTGGGAGGCCTGAAAGAAGGTCCAGCACATTCGGAGCTCTTCCGATGCCGACCCCAATCCCTGGGAGAGGCGTTTAAGATGGTGTTTAAGGCCGAAAGGAACTTTCGTTCCTGTCAGGTGGGTCCCGAGCCTATGGATCTTAGTCAGGTCGAAGCGGAAGAGAAACCTTCCGCTAGGAGTCACTCTGACTCCTTTTCGCATATCTTCGAAGCGGAGCTCCTTGCAATGTTGCAGCGGCATGGGACGCTAAGATGCTTCCATTGTGGAAGGGAGGATCATCTGCGGAACAGATGCCCGCGAAACCCCCAGCGAGACACTCGCTATAAGGGGCCAAGGGCGGGTAAAATTCCATCGCCCAAGCCGTCGGGAAACGACGGCTCCCAGTAGGTGCGGGGTGCCCTACTGGGGGATCCCTCAGTGCTGTTAATCCCCAGGGTAGGGGACGACAGCACAAAGCCCCGAGGGAAACGGTGCTTTCTAGCACCGAGTTGGTGTACCAGCCAGGTTTGCTGGTCGTCCTTGCGGACGTGAAAGGCTTTGATAAGCCTTGGAGAGTCTTGATAGACTCTGGAGCGTCTGACAATTATGTCGGACGGGCTTCTCTTGAGAAGAGTCGGCTGTATGCAGAGGCCCTAGAGGCAAGCTCTCGTAACTTTGTCACGGTCCGTCTAACGACGGGCGTACAAGTTTCTATACCAAGGTCTCGATTGACCTTAAGCTGAAGTTTGAAAACTTCGACAGCTTAGAACGTTGCCTAGTCCTGGATTTGGACTCGAGGTATGACCTCATTCTGGTCATGAAGTGGCTGTAACGCCACGAGACATGGATAGACTGGAAGTCTAAGTCAGTTGGTTCAACGCACCCACGGTCGGGTGAAGCATTGGAGAGTAATGAACCCACCTTTGCTCGATCGCAAAAGCGATTTTGGCGTGAGATGACAGATATTGGGATGTCTTAAATGATCAGTCCCAATGAGGTCAAGGAAGTGTTCCTTGACGAGGGGGATTCGGCGGCTAATCCCCGCGCCGTTATAGGCGAGACTGGTGAGTCGCAAGTGGTAGAGGTGGATTCCTCTGAGGTTAAGCGCGAGGCGCTTCCTAGAGAAGAGACCCGTAGTTCGTCTCTTTCGCACGTCGGAAATGATTCCGACCAAGCCGTTGTAGGTGAGACCGGCGAGTCACCGGTGGTAGAGGTTGATACCTCTGTGGATAGACGCGATGAGCTTCCAATAGATGGGGCAATTGACTCCCCCCATCTGGGTCCCGGGATGAGTCCCGAGGCTAGTAGTCAGCAGTACTATCGGATGCTGAATAGCGTGACAGGTGTTGTCACGGAAGGCGTAAGCCTGTAACGGTTGCCTGGGGTAGGCGAACTGTTGTCGTTGTAGGAGATGTCTTCAACGAGTTTGAGACTGCTGTTAAAGCAGGTGAAATCGACGAGGTTGTCGTATTGCGTCCGGAAGAGGAGTTGAACTCCTCATCCACGATGGACGAGTCAGTTTTGGTGAAAAACAAACAGGCATTAAATGCCCGAAGCGGCATCAATATCCTTGCGGATCCTGAGGACCCTTACCATTCCTTACTGAAGGAATTTGGAGATGTCGTTAGTGACAGCCCGCCGATGGGGTTACCACCGGATCGGGGAGTCCGACATGAAATTGACTTGGTTACTGGAATCAAATACTGCGTCACGGGGCAGTGCCCTCTCCCCAAGGAGCAATGCGACGTCATCGACGCATTCTTCAAGGGGAAAGAAGAGGCAGGGATGGTACGGGAGAGCAAGTCTCCCCACTCATCTCCCACTTTTTGTGTTCGTAAACCGAACGGAAAGTGGCAAATTGTGCATGCGTACAACAAGCTGAATGCAGCTACTGTACCCATGCAGACTCCGATTCCTCGGAAGGATGTCCTCCGGAACAATATGGCGGGCTGTACTGTGTACAGTGCCTTAGATCTGGTGGACGGGTATTATCAGGTGCTCATGCGAGCGTCCGATATTCCGCTTATAGCGGTCAGCACGCCTAGTGGGATGCTGTGGGAGTGGCTTGTTATGCCACATGGGCTTTCGAATGCGCCAGCGACTTTTAATCGCTTGGTGAATCAACTCTTCTGCCCTCATAGACAGTACGCTCATACGTACTTCGACGATATATTCGTTCATAGTCGCGCGGAAGGCAACTCGTCTGATGTTCAGACGCATCTGATACACCTTCTAGCGGTTCTCGAATGTATGCGGAAGCATAAGCTATATGCGAACGCATCCAAATGTATCTTTAGTGCTGAGGAAATTCCTTTACTCGGATGCTTCATCGGTAAGGATGGACTGCGGGCGGATCCCGCGAAGGTGAAAGCCATTGTGGAGTGGCCTTCGCCTGTAAATCTCAGAGATTTACGGAAGTGGCTTGGATTAGCCAATTATCTCCACAAGTACAGCGAGAACTACGCTGAGATGGAGAAGCCATTGACAGACCTTCTTAAGAAGGACGTAGACTCATGCTGGGAAACCAAACACCAAAACGCTTTCGAGGCGGTTGTGGGAGCTTGTTAAAAGCCCCCGTTCTTGCTCTCCCAGATTCTGGGAAACCATTTAGTGTCGTCTGCGACGCCTCCGATTTCGCAATCGGATGTGCTTTGTTACAAGCAGACGATGCGGGACGGGAACGAGTGATCGCGTTTGAGTCGAGGCAGCTTAAAGCGGCGGAACGGAATTATCCCGTTCATGATAAGGAGCTACTTGCTATGAAGTATGCCCTTGTCAAATTTAGGGTTCACTTACTCGGCTCAAAGACGTTAGTGGTTTATATTGACCACGCGTCCTTACGGACGGCGACGAAGTCGCCTCATCTCTCCCAACGGATGGCCCGTTGGCTCTCCTTCTTTGGGGAGTATAACATTGAGGTAAAGTACAAACCTGGTAAACCGAATGTACTTGCAGACGCGTTGTCGCGTCGTCTCGATTAATAGCTGGCTCACGCGACATTCATCACCTCGTCTGTGGTGGATCTCATACGCCAGGCGTATGGGAAATACCCACAATGTACGGCGCTTATCAGCGCATTGGGTGACAAGGGACTTGGCTCGTCTGAGCCTACCCTGTCAAGTCGAGCTAGATCTCGGTTACACCGTTACAGGTACTGTGACGGTTTGCTATATTATAGCACGAGCGCGGAGGACACTCCGCGGGTGGTTGTTCCTCATGATGAGGAACTAAAGTATGTAGTCCTCTTTGAGGCACATGACGCCCCTACCGGTGGTCATTTAGGTCGGGATAAGACTGTGGTGAAGCACATGATAAATTTTTGCGGTACCATAGTTCGTACAATAGTCAGTACCATAGTTGGTACAATAGTCAGTACCATAGTTGGTACAATAGTCGATATATTAGTCGGTACGATAGTTGGTACGATAGTTGGTACAATAGCCGGTACGACTGTTGACACAACAGTCAGTACAACAGTCGGCACAACTGGCGGCACAACCGTGGTGCACATAGACAGGACATAGATGGGACATTGTGAGATGGGGCGATTACGTACAGGTACCTAACGAACAGCAACGAACAGCGACGAACGACGGATAAATCAGGTCGACTGGTCGACGGAGGACGCTGGAATGGGTAGTTCTGATTGGTGGATGTTAGGTAATTGGTAGTTCTTAGGATTTAAGAAATAATAAAGTTCTCCTTTTGCGTCCCATCGATAAGATCTCCGAGGTGGAGGCGTTCGCTCCTCCCTCTCTTTTGCATACTCACCCTTTACGTCCCGGGAGGGAGCACGTAGTGCACGTTTTGGCCCACCGGCAGACGTAAAGGTCTGGGGAACTCACCCTCAACTCCACCCGCTGTGTCAGAGGTTATTTTGTAAAGTTTTTTTTTGGGAAGGTGTTATCACCTCTTCCTCCATTGGTCCACGTGTGGCCCCTAGAAGTTCGGCTGCTATAAGCGCCCCATGGGAACTCTAGGAAGATTTTTAGTGGAAACTGTCGATCAGCCCGTAGCTGATCGCCCCCCCCTCGTAGGTCTAGACTAAGAATACATTTCGATAGGGTATTCTGTTAGATGATTAAGACTCCAGAGGCTTCGTGATCGGGTGGTGAAGATTTCCGCTGCCTGATAAAGTAACCCTCCAACTGATCACCATACGATCGACGATATGAAAATGTGTCCTGTGATCAACAACTCGCAGATCGCGCCAACTTGTACAAAATCGACTAAATCGACTAGATTGATCACCGACTCTGATCATACCCTGATCAAATGCCGGCGGTCCTGATCAACGACTTTTAGCGCCTGATCAAGCCTGATCAAGCCTGATCACTGCTGATCAACGACTTTTAGCGCCTAATCAAGCCTGATCACTGCTGACCAACGCCTTTTAGTGCCTTATCAAGACTGATCAAGCCTGATAACTGCTCATCAACGACTTTTAGCACCTTATCAAGCCTCATCAATCCTGATCACTGCTGATCAACGACTTTTAGCGTCTGATCAAGCCTGATCAAGCCTGATCACTGCTGATCAACAACTTTTAGCGCCTGATCAAGCCTGATCACTACTGATCAAACCCTATCACACCTGATTCAAGCTTGATTGTACCTGATCACGCCTGATCAGCACATAGGACGTTTCGTTACAAGTTTCACCAATCTTTCATTATGGAATTGTCGTGTTTACATCCCCTCCACCTGGAGATCGACCCACGCCCAAGCCGTCGGGTACACAAGGTGAGCAGAAACACAAGCATCAAAGGACAACCGGAGGGCCCCCTTCGTTAGTAGGCAGTCCGGGCGCCGTGGTAACGCCTGATCAAGCTTCGAAACTTTGGTAAGCCGCTCCATCACAGACCTACAGCGCTCTAAGCGCTTTGTATTGGTGGCCCAAAATGTATAAGTCGGTCGGTGCGTATATTCGCACCTGTGAGACGTGTCAGAGGGGACAAACCCTCTAAAGATTCAGCAGTGCCTTTGGCAAGCTTATCCGTTCCTACGGAGTGTTGGAAATCCATTAGTATGGATTTTATCTTCGGTTTTCCGAAAGATAAGGCCGGCAACACCGGCATTTTGGTCTTTGTAGACCGTTTGAGCAAGATGGCTCACCTGGCGGCGGTGACAGAGTCCATTGATGGACAAGAAACAGCGAAAGTGTTCCTAGACCGTGTCTTTCGACAGCATGGTCTACCTGATTCCCTTATATCGGATCGGGATCCCCGATTTACAGGACAGCTTTGGGGAGCGCTGTTTAAGGTGCTAAGCACCAAGCTCCTCATGTCCACTGCAGATCATCCGCAGACGGACGGACAAACGGAACGCGTTAATCGCGTCGTAGAGGACAGTCTTCAGAGTTCATGTTAGGATTCTCCAAAGAGTTGGAGTGATATGCTTCCTATGGCCGAATTTTCTATAAACAATTCGGTTCATGCATCTACGGGGTAATCCCGTTTTATGTGAACGGATTAGTGAATCCGAGGGTTCCTTTGACGCCACGTGTGTGTGGCCCAGAGCTTGAGGGGGGAGGATTCTCCGATTTCAGCCCTGTATCTGTGCGAAAGCACATCGATAAGTTTTATCGACGCGCCTTAGTGTCTTACGACACGTTTGCGATGCCATGGCGGAAAGCCAAGACAAGCAAAAGGAACAAGCCGACAGCAATGGCCGGCGTAACAAAAGGGCGTATAAAGTAGGAGAAAGTGTTTTGTTAAACGCTAAAAATCTTGCTACACATGCAGTTTATAATGTCTTAAGAAACAAACTGCCCCCCAGGTTTGTGGGGCCTATCAAGGTGCTAGCCCGAAAGGGCTTGGCGTATATCTTGGATATTCCAAATGCGATGCGTACGCATCCAACCTTCTATGTGGGTATGCTTAAGCCATACCAGAACCCGGAGGCGGGTCCCCTCTTGGAGGAGGTTGTGAAGGCGGATAGCCGTAAGACACGGCAGGGCGGAGAAACATCTCCGTCAGGGTCGAAATGCGACGACGAAGCTCCACAATGAAAGCTTCAACTCTTCCCTCAAAACGTCGAAAGCCGTCAAGGGAAGACTCGAGAGAGTCAAGCCTCTTCTTGATGCGGTCAATCGCACCCGCCTCATCGTTGAGTCCATTCAGGACTTCAAGGATGCGACGGCTGTGTCGATCACAGCGCGCTTGAACCTCACGTCGCAATCTCGCGACCTCCTCCTCCAGTTCTCGATTCGGAGGGGATTCCACATTACCATGCGGAGCGTCTGATGGCGCCATCATCGGGGTAAAACCCAGTATCTCGTGAAGTGGAAGAGTTATCCACACTCACAGAGTTCGTGGGAGTCCGAGACTCCCCTGCGTCAGGATTGCCGAGACGTCGTTGACGCTTTCGAGCGGGAGAATCCCGCTGCGAGTCGGCAACAAAAGGGGCGGGGGCAGCCCCTTCACTTCCAGTAGTTGGGAGCTCGCCGGAGGCAGATGCGGAACTTGTACTGCTCTCCGGCACCACAGTGAGGGCATGGGCGCTAGCATAGCGCGTGCAATAAGGGGCAGATAATTGCCCCATCGCTTTGGCTCTGGCAAACGCCAAGCGCAATGCCCTCTCTATCCGAACGTCACGTTCGGAATAGCTGTTGTAAAGCTTTAAAACTCAGGGAGACGTTTCTCCCCTTCCGCCCAAGAGCGGAACTTCAACTCTGTCTCTTCGGCATCCTCTCCTTGTAGGAGAACGAAGGGAACCTCGCGGAGGTTCTCAACAAAGGAACCTTGTGCCTGTTTCCCGAGACGCTCTCGGTATGAGGTGGCAGTGAAATGCTCATGCGTGAGCACTTTTTCCCGGTATCGTTTCCGGCATGCGATTTGACGCGTCTGTACAGCCGCAGGGCCAGGGTATGGAAGGCTAAACCCTTCTTTACCTCGTTCTTAGACCACTTTTGGAGGTCACGAGGACCCGCAAAGCGATATTCCGCCCGTGAAGGGCGTTTGAGGGCGCGTAATGCATCCTCTCGTGCCTGTGCGGCGAATTGAGATTCCTGAGCCGCCTCCAACTCATTGGTGATGGTCGCCTTCGACGACCCTGATTTTCCATCCGAGGTTGGCAATGGTGGTGCGCTATTTAGCTCATTTTCTCCACGTGTGGGGAAAGGATTAGGCTGCCGACATCGCCGTTCGGAGTCGTCGAAGCGGTCATTCTTAGGGGAGCTATCCCCAAGGCCCCCCTCCTCTGAGATATTGTCGCCCGATTAGAGGACATCCTCTTCTCGGGGAGATTCATCACCACCTCTATAGGTGCTCATCGACGCCAGAGTTCTGGCAGTTGGGGTCTCCAACTATAATCGATTATTGCGTAGCAATAGTCTTGATGGGGGAGGATGTAACGGGGTTACATTTAGTTACGTTGGTGTACGTAAACACACAACGGTTAAGGTCAAGTATTTATCAGTTCGAAAGGTTCGTACCTATTGGTTGTTTTAGCCAATCAGGGCGGGAGCCCTTGGGGAAGGCGTGGCAGCCTACCACGTGTTGGTACACAGGTGGTGTACATTACATTTCGGCTAGGTACGAATTAAGTAAGTTCTACCTAGTATTACATATAGTTTCCATTTTACACTCCATCTAGACGTTCGACCGGGAAAGGTCGAGCGTGCCGTGAGTGTTGTAGCAGGGGATTGCCTCCCCTAGCTAGTTCCCTACTTAGGGAAGCGTAAAGCTAAAGCGTTAGCGTTAGCGTACGCTAACAGGAAACTGGGGAAATCTTGGCCCCGGGCGAGAGATTAATCTCACGCTAAGCCCTTTTATTAGGGCGTATCGGCTAAGTAGCGGCGTATCTCCGCTTAAGGAAAGTCTTCCTCTGTGCACTAGCCGCACCGTGCGTTTACGCACCGGCTACACGCAACAGGATGCAAATCTTGAATTCTTTAGACAAATTGAGTGGAGAGAAACCGAAAGATCTGTCGCAGATTGTCCTCCTGTAGATGGCCGAGCGTGAGCACCGGGCGGAGGAACGCAATCAAAGAGAGGAGGATAGGGTAGAAGAACGCAAAAGGAGGGAGGAGGAGTGGAAAAATGAGAAAGGCCGACGAGAACAAGAGCTCCAGGAGCGAATCCAACAGCGCGAAGAAGAACTCCGTCGCGAGAAGTGCATGAAAAAGGAGCGCAGGGAGAAGAGGATCCATGAGCGGCAAATGAATATCGAGATGGTGTCCATGATTTTTGGCCGTGTTGGTCAGGTGCGCTTCCCGTATCCTTCCCAGCCAGCCCATCAGCCCTCATCCCAATCCTTCTTCGAAGGAACCGAGTGCTTCGAGATCAAGCGCTCGAGAATGTAGCGCTTATTCCCCTGATTATCGATCAGGGGCGGCGGAGGTTGAGAATTCCCTCGCCGTTGTTGTTGCGGAGCATGGTTCTTCGCTCCGCAAGCTCGAAGAAGGTTATTTCTCCTTGAGCAGCGATATGTCTCACTGTTAGAAGACATATCGGTCTCTTCGCGAGGATGTTCCCGACATCCTCGGGGCGCACACTGCCCTCCAGCAGAAGAATGATCTTCTGTACATTGATCTTTCCCACTATTAGGGAGAGCTTGATCGGCGCACGGCTGATCTTGAGCAGTCGAAGGCGGAGGTAACGACTCTCCGCTCTGCTCACCAACGGCTGGAAGCCGATTACAAGTCTCTCTTGGGAGACTTGGAGATGCACGGCATCTTCCGTGGTTCTGCGTCTCGTTGTAAGACGAAGACGAGTGATACGGCTTGAGCCGCCCAACATAGAATGTTGGGTGAAGCCGCATTGCTCTGGGAATGTCTAAGGTATAGGCATTCCCCCGAATATCTTGGAGCTTGAAGGGTCCAATGTACTTATGAAGCAACTTCGTGTAGGCAAGTTGATTATTGCATGTGTAGGCAAATTAGTAGTACCTAATAATACTAATTCATCTTTAAGAAAGGAGTTTTTGTTCTTCCTTCCTTGTTTGTCTGCATTTTGCTTCTGCTTATCAAAAGCAGAGACAAGTGAATCTTTTATATAGCGTATTACAGCTTGGCGCTGTAATACGAATTCATCTACTGCTTTATCAGCAGTAGGTGCATTGTACTCGTTGTCTGCAGCCATTTCTGCAGACACATATTCATCATATGCAGCTTCAGTTCCATTTGAACCTGCTTCCGCTTCTACTGTACTTTCAGTAGAAGGGCCATCGTTTTGTTCACAAGTTGCAGTTGCAACTTGCGCATTGACTCGCTCAAAATTTGAGCTGGTCCCTCCCCCACTTACATTTGGCGTACCGCCAAGTAAAGCTGGGGTTCGTGGATGCCTTAAGGCATTCACGTAGAACGGTGTATGTTTAGTTGAAGCATGCACCGAATTGTTAATCGCGAATTCAGTGAGTGGCAGATAGTCACTCTACTGTTCAAAGGCATGTGCGTATGATCGCAACATGTCTCCGAGAACGCTGTTAACCCGTTCCGTCTGCCCATCCGTTTCCGGATGGTCCGCAGTTGACATCTTCAACTGGGTTCCCAACAATGAGAACGTTTCTTGCCAGAAACTTCCTGTAAATCTCGGATCTCGCTCCGAGACAATGTCTTCCGGCATTCCGTGCAAACGGAATACCGTATCAACGAATATCCGCGCTGTTTGAGCGGCGGTTACGTTCGCTGATACTGCAGTAAGATGTACCATCTTACTGAAACGGTCTATAAAGACCACTATTCCAGTCTTCCGACTATTGTCGGGTGGAAGACCGAATACGAAGTCCATTGAAGTGGACTTCCAGCACTCTGTCGGAACCGGCAGAGATTGCAGCGGAGCCTGTGCAGACTGCGCAGGCTTAACGCGATGGCAAATCTCGCAAGCGCGTACGTATTTCCGTAACCACTTGTACTGGTTTCGCCAGTAAAAGTCACGTGCGAGAGAAGCGTATGTCTTCTCTCGACCTTGATGCCCCAAAATCGGTGCATCATGATACTCAAAACATAATTTGATGTTTGAGATCATCGTCGTTTGGAACGACGATGCGACTTTCATATTTTTGGTCTGTGCTGTAAAGCATCAGACCATCGTGCAGTCGATATCGATGCACGCAAGCGCGGATGAACTCTGGGAGTTCGTCGCACTTCTCACTTGATTGATTACTTAAGTAATCAATCAACAGACGTGTCTCCTCGTCTGTTTTGTACGCCTCGCGTACTTGTAGTATAATTGACAACGACAAAGCAGTGCAACGGATCGCGTTTGCACTGGCACTTTCGGTTACGGACGGTTTAGTTCGTAATCGGGCCTTCGTGATAGCGCATCCGCTATCACGTTCAACTTTCCGGGTTTGTATTCAACCGTAAAGTTGTATTCAGCAAAGAATGACAGCCATCGAGCCATTCTTTGAGAAATGTGTGGTGAATTCACGGCCGTGCGTAGCGACGCATGGTCCGTGTAAACCACAAACGGTCTATCTCCCAAGGGATAGATCCGAAACTTAGCCAGTGCATACTTCATGGCAAGGAGTTCCTTGTCATGCACTGGATAGTTGCGCTCGGCTGGGCGCAACTGACGCGATTTATAGCAGATTACGCGATCACGATCATCGTGATCACAATGGATCAAAGCACAGCCGATAGCGAAATCGCTCGCGTCGCAAATGACGTGGAACGGACGCTCGTTATCGGCTATAGCCAAGACAGGCGCTTCAGTCAAGCTTTGCTTGACTGCATCAAAAGCATCTTGGCATTGGGTATCCCAATGCCATTCGACATCTTTCTTAAGTAATTGAGAAAGAGGTCGTATTAACCCAGCATAGTTGCACGAATACTTGTGCAAATATGTTGCCAACCCAAGGAACTTTCGAAGTTCCTTAACGTTGTTTGGCGTCGGCCATTCAACGATCACCCTGATCTTTTCTGGATCAGGACGCACCCCGTGATTGACCACAAAGCATCCAAGAACGGGTATCTCAGGTGCACCAAAGGTGCACTTCTTTAGATTTGCATAGAGCTTATGATTACGCATAAGCTCTAACACTCGACGTAGATGTTCCCTATGGACATCTACATCGCTTTTATCGTGTTCACCCTTACTATGGAAGAACACGTCATCGAAATAAATCGGTGCGAATTCTCGCACCGGGCGTAATAGATGCGTTACGCATCTGTTAAACGTAGCAGGGGCATCTCGAAGCCCCTGCGGCATAACAAGCCACTCCCAAAGCGTGACGCTTGGGGTGCTTACCACCGTGAGAAGGATATCCCTATCACGCATTAGGATTTGATAAAATCCATCTCTTAGATCGAGATCACTAAAGATGGTGCTCCCGCACATGCCATCAATGATGACATCTTTTCGCGGTATCGGCGTCTGTGACGGTACCATCGCTGCGTTCAGCTTGTTGTAAGCGCGAACGATTCTCCACCCACCTGTGGACTTTTTCACACAAAGGTGGGGGTAGAGTGCGGTGAGATAGACTCCCGCACTTTGCCTGCTTTACGACGAGCTTCGAAAAACTCGTCGATCGCTTTTACTTCATTACGCGGAAACGGCCATTGCCGCGTGACACAATACTTCGTGCCTGGCACGAGGTCAATTTCATGACGAGTTCCCTTATCCTTAGGGAGCTCGCTAGGTACTTCTTCTGGGAATACGTCAACGTATTCCCGAAGTACCTCAAAAAATGGGGAGTTCGCTTTAAGCGACTCCCAGCTCTGCGCTTCAAAGCGCTGAACTTCGGTTTGATCATTGGGAACCTCTTTCCCAATGTTTTCAACTTGTAATTTGGATATTCGTTCGCGAATATCCACTACATCATCTGTTGCTACGATAATACAGATCTGTTCGATCTGATCATCGTGCAAGTTTCTCATAAACTTCTTCCAGCTTGGCCCTGGAAGATCCATCACCTCCGAACCTTCTTTCGGAGGGTGTTCCATCAACAGAGAATGGGTAGCTAATCAGGTCTCCGTTTGCGTCAAGACGTTGATCGTCTCGACGGAACTGCCCATGCAATCAGACGCACTCGTCTGATTGACTGCTACACGGTGATTACGATTCACCGTGTGCGAATACTCATCATCATGGTGGCCACTGCCTACCATGGAGTTTTGGCGATCAGATGTGTTCGTCTGATCGGCCTCCTGTTCTGCGACACGGTGGTCTTTATCACCCGTGTGCATGGCTAACGCAACGTGGTGGGCACTGGCCACCACGGAGTTGTGCTCACGATTGCACTCGATCGTGAGTTCACTCTCATCAACACGGAATTCTTTCGTCGTGTTGGAACCTTCGGTCGCACAGTGGGTGTTTCCCACTGTGGATACTATTTCATTCTCACGGTGGGTGTTTCCCACCCTGGATATCACTTCATTCTCACGGTGGTCTTTATCACCCGTGGATATCTCTCCAACACGTAATGACTCTTCTGTTGCGTGTGGTAGTCCCTCTGGACTCTCGCCAGCGGAGGTTCCTTCCGCTGATCGTGTCGGAACAGACCTGGTGGTGCCATCGCTATCCACCAGACTGTCCGACGCTGCGGTTGTATCTTCTGATACAGCCGGATTACACACAGGGTGATCAGATCCTGTGGGTCCGCCGCAGTCGATCGATAGGTTAACCCAGTCGATCGAAGGTTTAAACTTGGACATCCATGAGATTCCAAGTATCACATCGAACTTGTCATCTAAATCGAGGACGATGAATTTATCCTCGAATGACACTTCATTCAACTCGAAGCGTGTTTTAATCACATGCTTTGTAATAGTCACGGTGCACCTGTTGCTAACCGGACTGACAACATTCTTCGTGGGATTTCTACCTCCACGAAGCTCAACAGCGTTAGACTCTGAGTTATAACGAAATTGTTTGACGCTCCTGTGTCAAACAAAAGCTCGCATGGGGACATCGCTCCCGTGCGAATTAACCTCCAGGGTGATAAGAGGCTTATCATCACCCTGCACCTTTTGACAGGACATAGTCCCGTCTGGGGCTATTACCCTCACATGCCCTATGTCGGCATGTGGGATAACATTCCCAGTAGGGCGCCCCGCCCCTACTGGTGTTTCTCGTTTCTTGCACCAACAGGGTGATGTCCCTGTTGGTGTCGCCGTGCAGCGGACGGTTCCGTCCGCTGACTTCGTGGCACCGGACGCGGTGCCATACACTCATGTGCAAAATGCCCCATTTTCGCGCATCGATTGCAGCGAATGTTCTTCTTACATTTCGGTTGCTTCGAGTTCGAAGCAACCGCAACCGATAGGTCCATCGGCTCTGGACCTCCACCTCCCATGCTCTGGCGCGGGTGGCTGTTTCTTGAGACTAAGTGTGAGCTTCGTCTGCCTGACTGCTGATTGTTGACATGCTGTTGCGGCATGTCAAAAGCGAAGGGCTGTTGAGCCCTTCGGCTGTACCCAGCATGCGATGACGCTGATCGCGTGCTGAACTCCTCTCCGATGCTCATATCAATGGCATCCCTTAGAGTCTCTGGCGGGTGCCGGTAGAGACTCTGTTTGACGGGACCATCATTGAGTCCCTTCAGAAGCCAGTGACCTGCATAGCAGGGGGCACCGGCTCATACACAATATTTGACAGCAAATATTGCGTCTTCTGAGCGTAAGCTTGAAGGTCAAGCTTACCTTTCCGGAGTTCCATGAAATCCTGCCGACTACTTATCTCCATTTCTGGAGCTTCAAAGTTGAGCTTTAGATCAGCTTTTAATTCCTGATAAGTCAGGAACGCAGAGTCATCAGTGGCTCTGCGACTCATGGCCCATGCCCTGGCTCTGCCGCCCAGACATGTTGTGGCGAAGTACGCCTGTTGACGTTCGTCAACAATATTTTGCGCAGAGATGGCATCTTCCACCTCTGCGAACCATCTACGAAGGGGATCGCCCCCTTCACCGGTAAAGGGCGGTACTCGCGCCTTTACCACTTCAACGCTATGCGTTGCAGGTGCAGGTGCGGTCCGCGCTGCCTCTTGCGGGGCCGTGCTGGTTTTTCTAGGTGGTTTCTCCTAAAGCGATTCACCACCTTTATCACTTCCTCCGGGGACTTACCCTCGAGGAAGGTAATGATGCCTGTCCCCATGGTCCGAACCATTTCTACCGTCGCGTCTTTACTACGCGACGAGAAGTGGGGGAAGTGTTTCGTCACCACTTCCAGCGTTCTCTCTCGCTCGGCAGGCGTCATGTCTCGCGACATGATGCCGAGCGGCTCTTAATCTTCGCTCCGCTAGCTGACCAGCGGAACGGAACTGTGGTCGTTAAGACGGAACACGAAGTGCTACCAGGTGTAACAGGACTGATCCTGTTACAGGCTTACACTGTGTTGTACGAGGAAGCGCGCAATACAAAAGGGGGAAGATTAGTTGGTGACAACTAATCCTACACTAAAAGTAAATATAAATATTTACTTATGTCCTAGAACGCAAAATTAAGAGTGTTTATTTAATGGGTGGTTAGCGGCTAATAGTATAGTAACTACCTAATTAATATAATAATATCAAGTATTCAACTAACTGTACTATTAGTTAACCTGCAAGATTCGGTATTTATACCGAATCGACTTTTCCTTCGTAGATTATAATAACTTATAATCTCTTATTTAAATTTCAGACAACGCTTCTGAAATTTAACTGTGATATTCTAACTTGAATATCAATTATGTAATGGCACCCCATTACAGGTGGAGTCAATTGCCCCATCTATTGGAAGCGCATCGCGCCTATCCAAAGAGGTCTCTACCTCTATCACCGGTGACTCGCCGGTCTAACCTACAACGGTGTGGTCGGAATCATTTCCGACGTGCGAAAGAGACAAAATACGGGTATCTTCGCTTGGAAGCGCCTCGCGCTTAACCACAGGGGTCTCTACCCCTACCACTGGAGTCGCAACTTAATCGCCGAACACGGCGTGGTCGGAATCAATTCCGACCTTTAGAAGAGACAAACTACGGGTCTCTTCTCTAGGAAGCGCCTCGCGCTTAGCCTCAGAGGAATCCACCTCTGCCACTGGCGACTCACCAGTCTCGCCTATCTCGGCGTGGGTATTAAGATTAACCGACGAACCCCCCTCGTCAAGGAACAATTCCTTGACATCATTGGACTGATCATCTAAGACATCCCAATCTCTGGCATCTCACGCCAGAATCGCTTTTGCGACCGAGCAAAGGTAGTTTCATGACTCGCCAATGCTTCACCCGACCACGGGTGCGTTAATCCATTGGACTTAGGCTTCCAGTCTATCCAGGGCTCGTGGCGTTCCAGCCACTTCATGCCCAGAATGAGGCCATACCTAGAGTCCAAATCCAGGACTAGGCAACGTTCTGAGCTATCGAAGTCTGAAAACATCAGCTTAAGGTCAATCGAGACCTTGGGTACAGAAACCTGTACGCCCGTCGCTAGACGGACCGTGACAACGTCACGAGAACGTGCCTCTAGGGCCTCGGCATACAGCCGACTCTTCTCAACAGAAGTCCATCTGACATAGTTGCCAGACGCTCCAGAGTCTATCGAGACTCTACAAGGCTTATCAAAGCCTTTCACGTCCGCAAGGACTACCAGCAACCCTGGCTGGTACACCAACTCGGTGCTAGAAAGCACCGCTTCCCTCGGTGCTTTGTGCTGTCGTCCCCTACCCTGGGGATTAACAGCACTGAGGGGTCCCCCAGTAAAGCGCCCTGCACCTACTGGGAGCCGTCGTTTCCCGACAGCTTGGGTAAGGGCCTTTTTGCCGCCCTCGGCCCCTTCCAGCGACTATATCGCTGGGGATTTTGTGGACATCTGCTCCTCAGATGATCCACGCTTCCACACAGGAAGCACCTTATCGGCCTACGCCACTGCAACATAGATAAGAGCTCCGCCTCGAATCTCTGCGAAAACGAGTCAGAGTGACTCTTAGCGGAAGGTTTCCCCTCCACTTCGACCTGACTCAGGCCCATGGGTTCAGGACCCACCTTAGAGGAACGAAAGTTCCTCTCGGCGTTAAACGCCATCTTAAACGCCTCCCCCAGAGATTGGGGTCGGCATCGGAAAAGCTCCGACCGTGCTGGCCCTTTTCTCAGGCCTCCCATGAACAAGGGAATGGACACATCGTACCCGTACGCTTTCGCGTACATCCCTGCCAACAGGGTCTTAAGTTCTTGGATGTACGTTTCCAAGTCCCTAGTGCCCTGACGGCACCTTAGGAACGCCAGCTGAGTCGGGAAAACCAGATAAGGCGTTGCATACATGTCCATAAGCTTTCGCTTAAGAACTCCCCAGCTTGGGAACACGGTCGTCACCGAATCCTGACACGTAAACGCCCATGTATGGGTTTTGCCCGTAAGATGGGTCAGTGCAAGTCCCACTTGCAGGTGATCCTCGATCACTTTCGCGGTGGCGATGCGGTTTCAACCTCTCGAAGCCACATATAAAGGTTTTCACCTTTAGCGCCAGTGAATTCCTTTATCTTAAAGGACATCGGGGGTAGCACCCCCGTAGACGCGGGATACCCCCCCCCCCCCCCCCCGAAGACTCGCCTCATGGGCGATAAAGGCATTCACCTTTTCACGCACGGCATGGAGGCCCTGCTCCACTAGATGACGCATGTCATCGTCCCAAAATATGGGTAACAGCCTTTTAAAGGCTTCCTGTTGGACGGGGGTTAGCTTACACCAATCGTCCTGATCCATCCCTTGCAGAGGATGTTGATCACCAGCACAGGTGTTGGGTTGACTACAAGTGATACCAGATGTAGCCGGTGCGTAAGCGCACGGTGCGGCTAGCGCACAGAGGAAGACTTTCCTTAAGCGGCGATACGCCGCTACTTAGCCGATACGCCCTAATAAAAGGGCTTAGCGTGAGATTGTGGCGAAGCGAAGGCAAAATTTTGGTCACCTTCTGTCAACGGCGTGCCGATCAGCTGGTCAGCGATCGGATTGGTGGAAACAAGGGGGTCTTTTAAGCCCATCATGTGCAAGGAGTGTCAAGCATACGGATTTTGGAAGTCACATGGCATTGCGTGTATTTTACATATTTTAGTGTTTGGTACATATTGGGACCGTAAGGTTAGTGGAAAAGAAGTAAATTGGTCTTGGATTGGAAAAGTGGCTAAGAGGTCCTAAGGGAATCTCTAAAAGTTCGGCTTTCTAAGTCGCCTTCGCACGTCGCGGAGTGTTTGGGGGCAGAGGGTCGAGTAATCCCCTACTTCCCATTATACCCGGCCGGGGCGCGTCGCAAACGCCTTTGGCCCGCCGGAAGTCCTTCGACAGGAGTATCCATTGGCTGACTTCTCACAAGTTTAATTCACGTACGTTTGGAACGTACTAACAAGTGGATTGGTCTTTACGTGGAGATATCGTTTGTGGAATTCACGAGCATATTGGATCTTTACGTGGACATATTGGTTTACTATAACATTGGTTGGAGTTTAGACCGGCTTTGGTCTTCTCTCATATTTGTCAGGGGCTAGACCAGTTGAGTGGTCTACCCTCTATTATATCGTATTGGTTGGGTCTAGATCGATTGGACGGTAGACCCATTGGACTATACATATTTCAAGTGTAACCGGTCTACAAGTACCCAGGGTGAAGATTTCCGCCCAGGGTACACCCCCCCCCCACCAGTACGGTCTGCATACTATCAGACCCAAGTCAACCAGCGACACGATCCACCGAGTGTTGAACTAGCCCATTCCATCGGGTACACAAGGTGAGATGGCAACGCAAGATCAATCGGACCAGGCTTCTTCCGTTGATGATCGGTCGTCTGCTAGCAGCGGACGATCAGATCGGATCGCAAGCGAAGGTCCGCGGGGTACCCCCCCCGTAAGTTGGAAGGCTGGGCACGATGGTGGTCAGGTTCTCGACACAACTGTGTTCGATTTTGAACTTGACTCCACCACAATGGTGCGCGTGCCCGGATCATTTGGTGATCGTGGATATCACCGAGATGATGTCTGGTCAAAAGTTGACTTAAGTGATTTAAATGTGGAATAGTTCTGGAGAGGACATAAGGAAAAGGTGTCACCTTATGTTCTCGTTGTTGATAAAGATGGCGATGTTCGATCTGGCCGGGTGGAGGACCAGATCGGGATTAACAAGTTTTTTCCTCCCCATAAGGCTCCCACCTGAGCCGATCGGGACTATAGCAAGTTTTGCTATAGTTCCGGAAAGGATCAGGACTTTTGTCCTGATCCTATGCATTTACATGGAAAAATTTATGGAATAAAAAATGAGAACCAATCGGAGGCTGATCGGAACGATCCGATCCACATGCCTAAGGTCCCCAAGCAAAGGCTAGGAATGCCGCCCGAGGAGGACGACTTGGAAGAAAAGTCGTAGGTAGGGGATGGGGTTATTGACGAACAAGACCTGACCAAGATGTATTACATCCACGAGTTGAAGCGATTTATTCGTGAAGACCAGGTCATGCAAATTTTGAACCCCCAGATCCCTGATCGCCTCCTCGGACCCACTACCTAGCCGTTCCAGAGTGATCGACAACTGCTGTTGGTGAAAAACTTGCTGGAGATGTTGGCTGAGGTCGGCATAAAAGTGCAGAACCCGGCCAACGTCCACAAGCTGTTTGATCTGGACACTCGCAGGCTGGAGCTATCGATGTCGACTCTCCATGATTATTTGGTGCCGTTGGTGGGGGCGGTTCGCCGCCCAACTCCCACCATGGAATTGAAGGTTGCTGAAGACACGGCAGCACATGACGATGCGTGCGATGATAAATTGGTATATCAGTCTCCACCTTCTTTTAACAGCTCATCGGAGTTGGAGGTCCGTGTTGAGCGGATGACCATGGGGGCAGATCATACCCCCATGGGAGCATAAAAAGGACGTGCGGCAGCATGGGGCTGCACGCCGGTCGGGACCCCAGGATCCCCCACAGGTGTCAGTACCTCCAAAGGAGGATACCCACACGTTGCCCATGACCCAATCTAACGTCCAAGCCATGTTTGAAGCAATGATGGAGCGTTTCATGGGAGATCGATGCAGATCACCTCCGCGCCCTCATGCTCAGGACCGATCTGCCCGGCAAAATGTCAATATTTGCCGGGATGTAGATATGGAGTCAGTAGCATCAGTGGACAAGGCCACTCGAGGTGTTAAACCAATTGGAAAAGGAAGACGCAAGCCGCAACCAGCTCGATCGCGCTGATCAAGCAAGAACAGTGATTACGACATGGAGCCGATCGGCGATCCGGATGACCACTATGGGTCAGACGGTGCAGGTGCGGGAAGAACGCGCAGGGCTAATCTAGCCTCCATGACCGCTTTTGATTTCGGATCTACTGCGATCCCGCGCATTCGCATGGCTGCGACTACTGATCTCAAGGATTTCACCGGAAAGGACACCGACGAGGAGCAGGCCAGGTCGTGGTTTGGTCGGGTCTAGTCTGCTTTCTTACGGGATAAGACACCAAAAAAGGAACGGTGTTTGATATATAGAGATCTGCCGAAAGGACCGGCTGCGAACTGGGTCCAACAGTTGAGTCGGGATATCCGATCTGACTGGGACCTGCTATGTTCAGAGTTTGAGGGGCATTACTGCAACTCCGGATTCTCCAGCGCCCGCAAATATCATCACATTCAGAAGCGGGGAGACGAGACGCCGATCGAGTACTTACACCGTCTGAATGTGGCTGCAATTCGCGCCGGCATAGTGATCAAGGAAGGCAACCCGCCGACCGGTGCCGCTTTGGAACACGTGGGTCACTATATTAGTACCCGTGATGACCAGGAGCTGGCAGACCAGCTCACCCTGTTGCGCCTAAAGGATGTAGGAGAAGTGGAACAGACGTTGCGAACGTTGTAACACTCCCGCAGCATGAGATCAAAGGGCGCCGTTGGATCAGGTCGTTACAGATCCAAGACCCAGACCGATCCGGTGAAGAGACCCTTGACCAGATCGGCCCGTGCTGTTAAGGCGATCGTAGCTGAGGACAGCACTGGATCGGAAGAGGAAAGCAGCTGCCAGTCCAGTCGGGAGTCAGACGAGGATCAGTACCGTCACATCTTCGTCGCGGAAACTGCTCCGAAAACCAGATCGACGCCTGACCAGGCAGATCGGAAGGGCAGGAGCGGAAACAAGTCTGACCCGGACCGACCCCGCAAGAAGTGTTCTCACTGCGGGTCAAGCAAGAATGATGATCGGGGGTGCTGGAAGAAGTTAATATGCAAGAAATGCGAAAGACGCGGCCACCCCACCGATCAATGCCTTTTCGTGTGCAAGTCATGTGGAGAGATCCACGAGGCCGTCCACTGCAAGATGGAAGAATTCTTCAACCTGGTGTGCAAGTGGTATGTGCCGGGAAAGCACGCGGGGATGCTTCCACCTGACGTGGAAAGGATGTTAAACTAGAACTCTCGCCAGGTTGAAATCTGGATCGAGCCGAGCGGTCTACGTTTGGCATCTATGCATATGTCGGCAAGGAGAATAAAACCGACAATACATGTTCTATTCTCAATTGCGTCGATCGGGATCGTCCGGTCTACAATCTCACGACCGATGAATGTTCCCGATCGAAGGTGGTCATGAGCTAGATCTGCTGCCTGGAGAGTCTCGCGGATACTGGAAGTATCATGCGCACGACAAATGGTTTAAGCAGGCGAAAGCCTGTGGTAAGATAAATAACCAGAAAGCGACGATGTTGTTCGACTCTGGGGCCGAAGTCTCGATTATCGACTCCGCCTTTGCTCGTAAGGTCGTATGTCGTATAGACGATACCCAGAGACAAGAATGCGTCGGGATCGGTGAAAATTATTATATGACCGAAGGAAGGACGCGCGTGAAGATCACCCTATCGGGTTCGTTGGTCTACTTCTTCAGTTCTTGGGTTGGTAAGCTGGCCGGTCAGGATGCCCTTTTAGGCATGGATTTCATGGTGCCGGCGGGTATTCGCCTTGATCTGTCTCATGGAGTGCTTACACTACCGGATGAGGTCCAGATCCAGTTAGCTGGTCGGCGGCCCCTATACGGATCGTACACCGATTTGGTCAGGTGGGATCAAGATGTCACCATTCCAGTCGGCCAATCCGCTGACACCCCGGTCGATAAAGGTTTTCGTTCAAGGAAGTTATGGGTGACCAGGGGCGATCGGTGGGTGTCGACTTTTGTGAAGAGCGCCGGCCGACATGATTTTGTCCGAGTCACTAATATCGGTGACAAGCCGCTTACGCTCGACAACAACACGATTGTTGGCATGTGGCTGGCAGAAGGTAAAGTGCCAAAGAAGATGGGGTTCGTCTCGATCGGATCGAGACGGTATGTTGAGTGGCAGAACTTGGCATACCAAGCGACCACCGATCTGGTCAGCAATGATGGATCGGTGGAAGAAGATACCTCACCTATGGTGGAAAGACCCAGCTATGTAACCCCTAGGAAGATGCTAGTTTGAAGAAAGGCATCGCAGGCTCCGGATACGGTGGACCATCAATTAGATGAGCCAAAGTTCGTTAACGTGGTGGCGACACAAGAACAGGCGACAGCGGAGCCGCAAATAGAAAAAGGGAAGACTGGGGCGGACCATGATGGCACGCTTGAGCAGGTCGATGTCGGTGAAGGGCATCCCGCCGATCGGGAACAGCAGTGTTCAGCCGATCAGGACGGTTTGGGTGTTATTTCCCCGGAAGATGACCAGGTCTACATCTATGAGGGCGGGGACTAATACATTCAGGAGTTGGAGAGCCAGATGGCAGTCCTCCCTGAAGTGTCTGCTGACCCGCTCAAGGTTACTATGGACGATCTGCAAGTGGGTGATCGGGATATCAACAGTCCTGATCAGATCGATCAGCTAAAGCAGATCATATGGAAGAAGAAACATCTGCTGATCGGTAAAGGCAATGCCTTACCCCCTGCTGCTCGCGGAGCGATTTGTGACATCGAAGTTGGAGATGCCAAGCCGATCGCCCAGCGATGCCGACGTGTGGCTCCACTGTACCGCGAAAAATTGTCTGACCTTATTAAAGGACTGTTGGCTACCCAGATCATCAGACCGTCGACCTCGCCATGGGCCTCACCGATCGTGATCGTGATCAAGACGGTGTCTACATCAGGTTGTGTATCGACTATCGGTTGGTAAATCGGTTGAACAAGCTTATGGTGTATCCGATGCCGCTGATCAGCGATCTACTAGAAGACTTTGACAAGACCCTGTGGTATTGCTCACTAGACATGGCAAGTGGACTTTGGGTGGTTTCGACGACCGATCGAGCTCGCGAGATCTCCGCATTTGTTGCGCCGTTCGGTCTGTTCGAGTGGAACCGTATGCCGTTCGGGTTGAAGAACGCGCCCCATATCTACCAGAGGCTGATCGAAAACGCACTGTATGGACATTTCAAGATCAGCACCGATCAGGACCCCACCAAAAATTATGATGTATTTACAGAGGGTGAACCTGACCGGGAGAGGAGACCGTCCGTTCTGGTAAGGCGATCGTATATCGACGACATTCTGATCCCTGCCTCGTCATGGAGCGATCTGTGCGAGAAGGTCGAACGTTTGTTGGAGACATGCGATCGCTGGAACCTGTCGATCAGTGCTGTGAAAATTTATTGGGGCATGTCCAAGGTCGCCTATTCGGGTCATATGGTGTCGATCAGTGGGCTGGAGGCCAATCCCAAAGATCTGGAATCACTGAACAACCTCCCGTTTCCCAGATCGCTGAAGGAAATGCAGTCCTTCTTGGGAAGCCTAAATTACTACAGCCGCTTCATTGAAGACTTTGCGATTTACGCGGCCGTGCTGTACGAGCTCTGGGAAGTCGACTACCATATGTTGCGCGAAGAAGATCGGGCAACTTTACGGGAGGGCAGCGACTCTGATCTGCCCGCAGATTGTCCGCAAGTGGAGGCAGAGGATCACATGAGGCGTGCAAAGGTTGCTTTCGGTATGCTAAAGGCCAAGAGGGCGACGGCACCGATTCTCAAGCACTTAGATCCGTAGAAAACGCCGATCGTCATTGTGTATGCTAGTAAGTGGGCCATTTCGGCCACTCTAGTACAAGAACATGATGGAGTGTACCACCCGGTCACTTTTACGAGCCGGACATTGAAGCCGAACGAGGTCAACTATGGGATCGTCGAAAAAGAAGTTCTGACTTTACTACGGATCTTGGATGTGTGCTACAACCTACTGGTCGGCCGATCTGTAAAGGTCCTTTCAAGAAAGTCGACATTGGCCTGGTTATTATCAGCCAATGGGATGGACGGTCGGCTCGGCAAATGGTCAGCTATCTTGTCGCAGTGGTCTCTCGAGGTCGTCAAGTGCACCAAGGGAGAGGAAGAGATATTGGGCACATTAGCTGCCAGTATCACCCCTCGGTCCGAAGTGGATGAGGCTTTAGTGGTGATTGCCCCAAGGAAGCAACCTCGACAGTCAATCTCGCGGCCGCCGCCGACCGTCGATCAGGATGAGGAACTCCTGGTCTTGAGTTTTGACGGGTCGGCCAGCGTGAAGAAGAAGGTCGGCTCCTATAGTGCCATACTGTGGAAGTTACCACAATGGTCTATAGTCGCAGCCGCCACCGAATTCACGCCTGACATAACGGTCAACGAGGCAGAATATCGGGGTCTACTTCTATGTCTTGATCTGCTGTCATCACAACAGAAAGGGCGGATCATCATATGTGGTGACTCCAACCTAGTGATAAGTCAGATCACCGGGGAGATCGACTGCAAGTCGCCACGGTTAAAGTTGCTAAATGATCGGGTGATGAAAGCGCTGAAAGACTACCCCAACCACGAGCTATTGCACGTGAAACGGGACTGGAACAGAAACGCCGACCACCTCGCGACCCAAGCCATGCGAGACCAGACCGAGGCGAAGATCACCGAGGAAGCCGTTTTACAGGAACTTATGGACATAAACAGGCTCCCGGAGGTGATAAAGCCCAAGGACAGCCCTGGTCAGGTGCATGCATGTGATGGCCGCAACCAGATCGCGAGCTCGGAAGTCTCGCCGATTGTTCCCCAAGGAAAGGCTGAGTGAGTACGTTGTACAACAGCTAAGGGCGGAACGGATCCTCAAGGCGCAGGACGAAGAAGAGTGGATCGTCGACCTGAAGGCTTATCTGCGCGGTGAATTGTCCAAGTTGACAAATGGTCAGGTGAAAGAGTGTGCCAAGATCGCGGGCAGTTACGATGTGGATGAAAATGGATTGCTATATTACTGCCGCGACACTGATCAAGACAGTGCAGATCGAGATCGACTGGCGAAACTGGTGATCCATGAGTTGCTGCAGCCGAATGTCCTTCATCACTACCATGTGAGTCTAGAAGGGGGACATCAAGGCATAGGCAGAACATATCAAGACCAGGACACACTTTCACTGGAGAGGACTTTTTCGAAGCGTGCAGAAATATGTGGGCTGTTGCACGGATTGCGATACCGGAAAGGGCAGACCGATGATCAAGGGCCGATCGCCCGGAAATATCGAGGCTACCTACCCTTTCCAGGTGATAGCGATGGACCACATACCGTCACTACCCAGATCGACGCGCGGCAACACTGAGCTGCTGATCTGGGTCGACCTATTCTCCGGTCTGGTGATTGCAAAGGCTAGTGCATCCCGATCTGCGGAGCAGATCGCCCAGAGTTACGAAGAATGCGTGTTTAGAAGGTTCGGCGCCAGCGAAGTTATCAGACACGATCGGGAACCCGGTTTTATTGCCGAGGTGTTCCGGTCGTTCAATAACATGCTAGGCCAGAAACAGAGTGCGACGATGGCATATCGTCCGCAAGCGAACGGATCGGCTGAACGCATGGTTCAGACAATAACAAGGGCGATCAAGATGTATGTGGCCGACCCAGACCAACGTGACTGGGATGAGTATGCAGAAAGACTGGTATTCGCACTCAACTCTTCAACCGATCGGGTCCGAGGAGAGACGCCTTTCTATCTGGTGTATGGATGAGACCCTTGATCGACACTTGAAGCGGTGATACCGATCGGCTGCACTCGGACCCGTGATCGCGATGCCCGCCGTTGGCGTATGCAGGTCCAGAAGCACTATCAACATGCGAAGGAAGTCGTCAACGAAAATTTGCGTCAGGCCACACAAGATCGATCAGATCGGAATAACGATCAGGTCCGACCTCATGGTATTGAACCAGGGGCGAGGGTCTGGTTATACCTCGATCGGGTCAAGGAAGGTTTTGCAAGGAAGTTGGCTCATATGTGGCACGGTCCTTTCCGTTTAGCAGAGATGATCGGTGAGCGTGCTGCCCGTCTGATCACGATCGGCACGGATTATAAAGTTTTTCTGATCGTGCATGTGTCCAAAGTGAAGCTGGTCAGAGAGTTCCCCGATCGGCCTAAAATGCCCTGTCTGGAGGACGAAGCGGAGAGATTCGATTTTGACGAAGCTCTGATACCAGAAGGCAGTTGGGAAAGGCCATTGGAAGAGGACGAATTCGAGGTGGAAAAGGTGCTAGATCTCCGATCGATTAAGAAGACGCGTTTCGGTCGCACCCACCGAGAATATCTGGTCCGCTGGAAGGATCATGACGAAGCAACTTGGATCGACGGACTCGATCTAAATTGAGGAGCACTGCTGCGAGAGTTTGAGCGAGAACGAGTCAGTCGGAAGTAGCACCGATCAGTATATCGATCGGTGTGAATATGTGTAAGGTCTGAATTATTGTGAATTATTGTGATGAGCTGTGATGAAATGGAGTAGTGGAGTGACGAACGTGGTGATAATTTTCGCGATGTGAATGGATACTGTGTGTGATAACGTGTTGGTGCAAGTTTGGATAAAGTGATGAATTTTGGTCAAGTGACCAGGTGATCAAGAAGTTTGAAAGAATGATGACATATATTATGAATTATCTGGTCAGCTATTACCGTATCAAGATTCGCAATCACTCCACAGGCGACCGATAGTCAGCGCCGGGTGATCTACAATCTGGTCCTGGAACTGATTACGCCAAGGCTCCTTCCGATCCATCTGGATCAAGGCGTCCTTCAGGTCTGCAACTCGCTCGTCACAGCGGAAGCCGGGATACCAGATGCCATCCTCAGCTAACGCCCCGGGGCTCTCGATGCGACGCTTGGCCATGTGAAGAAACACTGGATATAAGAAAACGTCGAGGTCGCACTCGCGGGCCAACATCCCTTCCAGTACAAACTGGCATAGGATCAGCCAGGCCTCGCCCGCTCGACTCCAGCGCTGTTTTCGGAGCTTCCGATACAGGATAAAGTCTACGTCACGCAACTTCTGTTCCGCGGGAAGGACGAGGTAATGGGTGGATTCCCATATCGCTTGGCAGTGGGATGAATTAAAAGTCCGAAGTCGATCCAAGAGCGAATCGACCCAAGGAGTTGACGCAAATATGAACCCCAGCTTGGGGCGGATGAACACTTTCCATGGCTGATCTGCATACAAACTGGCGATATGTGGTGCTGTAACCAGGTCCACCCGCCATGCAGATGGGTCAGGAGCCTTCGGAGCTGGAGGGAAGAGCCAAAAGTCGGGTCGGGACAGAAACCGTACGAGACCTTGTTGCGAAATCGGAGGCGTCACAGACGACGCTAAATGGTTTCCCAGAACCTGGGAGAGCAAGGACTGGATCTTTTAAGAAGCTTCCATTAACCGCTTCGAAGGCGGTTTGGTGTTTGGTTTCCCAACACCAATCCACACCCTTCTTAAGAAGGTCAGCTAATGGCTTCTCCATCTCAGCGTAGTTCTCGCTATACTTTGTGGAGATAATTGGATAATCCAAGCCACTTCCGTAAATCTCTAAGATTTACAGGCGAAGGCCACTCCACAATGGCTTTCACCTTCGCGGGATCCGCCCGCACTCCATCCTTACCGATGAAGCATCCGAGGAAAGGAATTTCCTCAGCACCAAAGATACATTTGGATGCGTTTGCATATAACTTATGCTCTCGCATACATTCGAGCACCGCTAGAAGGTGTACCAGGTGCGTCTGAACATCAGACGAGTCGCCTTCCGCGCGAATATGAACGAATATATCGTCGAAGTACGTCTGAGCGTACTTTCTATGAGGCGGAAGAGTTGAGTCACCAAGCGATTAAAAGTCGCTGGTGCATTTGAAAGCCCCTGTGGCATAACAAGCCACTCCCACAGAATGCCACTAGGCGTGCTAAACGCTGTCAGCGTAATATCGGACGCTCGCATGAGCACCTGATAATACCCGTCCACCAGAGCTAAGGCACTGTACACAGTACAGCCCGCCATATTGCTCTGGAGGACATCCTTCCGAGGAATCGGAGTCTGCATGGGTACAGTAGCTGCATTCAGCTTGTTGTACGCATTCACAATGCGCCACTTTCCGTTCGGTTACGAACACAAAAAGTGGGAGATGATTGAGTAGACTTGCTCTCCCGTACCGTCCCTGCCTCTTCTTTCCCCTTGAAGAATGCGTCTATGACGTCGCATTGCTCCTTTGGGAGATGCCACTGCCTAGTGACGCAGTATTTGGTTCCAGGAACCAAATCGATTTCATGTCGGACTCCCCGATCCGGTGGTAGCCCCATCGGCGGGTTTTCACTAATGACATCTCCGAATTCCTTAAGTAATGAATGGTAAGGGTCCTCAGGATCCGCAAGGATCTTGAAGCCGCTTCGGGCATTCAATGCATGTTTGGTTTGCACCAAAACTGACTCGTCCATCGTGGATGAGGAGTTCAACTCCTCTTCCGGACGCAATACGACAACCTCGTCGATTTCATCTGCTTTCAAAGCAGTTTCAAACTCGTTGAAGGACATCTCCTCCAACGACAACAGTTCTCCTACTTCAGGCAACCGTTCAAGGCTTACGCCTTCTGTGACAACACCTGTCACACTATTCAGCATCCTATAGGACTGCTGACAACTGGTCTCGGGACTCATCCCGGGATTCAGATGGGGGGGGGAGTCAATTGCCCCATCTATTGGAAGCGTATCGCCGCCTATCCACAGAGGTCTTTACCTCTACCACCGGTGACTCGCCGGTCTCACCTAATAAGGCGTGGTCGGAATCATTTCCGACGTGCAAAAGAGACGAACTTCGGGTCTCTTCACTTGGAAGCTCCTCGCGCTTAAACACAGGGGTCTTTACCCCTACCACTGGAGTCGCAACTTAATCGCCGAACCCGGCGTGGTCGGAATCAACTCCTACCTGTAGAAGAGACAAACTACGGGTCTCTTCGTTAGGAAGAGCCTCGCGCTTAACCTCAGAGGAATCCACCTCTACCACTGGCGACTCACCAGTCTCGCCTATCTCGGCGTGTGGATTAAGATTAACCGCCGAATCCCCCTCGTCAAGGAACACTTCCTTGACCTCATTGGGACTGATCATCTCAGACATCCCAATCTCTGACATCTCACGCCAGTATCGCTTTTGCGATCGAGCAAAGGTGGTTTCCTGACTCACTGATGCTTCACCCGACTGCGGGTGCGTTGAGCCAATGGACTTAGACTTCCAGTCTATCCATGGATCGTGGCGTTCCAGCCACTTCATGCCCAGAATCAGGTCATACCTCGAGTCCAAATCCAGGACTAGGCAACGTTCTAAGCTTTCAAAGTCTGCAAACGTCAGCTTAAGGTCAATCGAGACCTTGGGTACAGAACCTGTACGCCCGTCGCAAGACGGACCGTGACAACGTCACGAGAACGTGTCTCTAGGGCATCGAAATACAGCCGACTCTTCTCAACAGAAGCCCGTCTGACATAATTTTCAGACGCTCCAGAGTCTATCAAGACTCTCCAAGGCTTATCAAAGCCTTTAACGTCCTCAAGGACTACCAGCAAACCTGGCTGGTACACCAACTCGGTGCTAGAAAGCACCGTTTCCCTCGGGGATTTGTGCTGTCGTCCCCTACCCTGGGGATTAACAGCACTAAGGGATCCCCCAGTGGGGCACCCCGCTCCTACTGGGAGCCGTCGTTTCCCGACGGCTTGGGTGAGGGCTTCTTACCTACCCTCTGCCCCTTAAAGCGAATATCTCGCTGTTTTTTTTCGTACATCTGTTCCGCAGATGATCCGTGCTTCCACACAGGAAGCATCTTAGCCGCCCATGACGCTGCAGCATTGCAAGGAGCTCCGCTTCGAAGCCCTTCGGGAAGGAGTCAGAATGACTCCTAGCGGGAGGTTTCTCCTCCGCTTCGACCTGACTCAGGTCCATGGGCTCGGGACCCACCTTAGAGGACTGAAAGTTCCTCTCGGCGTTGAACGCCATCTTAAACGCCTCCCCCAGGGATTGGGGTCGGCATCGGAACAGTTCCAAACGTTCTGGCCCTTCTTTATGGCCTCCCATGAAGACGGAAATGGACACATCGTCCGAATACGCTTTCGCGTACATCCCTTCCAACAGGGTCTTAATTTCTCGGACATATGTCTCCAAGTCCCTAGCGCCCTGACGGCACCTCCAAAATGCCAGCTGCTTCTGGAAAACCATATCAGGCGTGGCGTACATGTCCATAAGCTTTTGCTTAAGGACTTCCCAGGTTGGGAACATGTTCGTGACCGAATCCGGACACGTAAACGTCCATGTACGGGCTTTGTCCGTAAGATGGGTCTGTGCAAGTCCCACTTGAAAGTGATCAGCGATCACATTCGCTGTGGAGAAGGCCGTTTCGACCTCTCGCAATCACACGTAAAGGTTTTCACCCTTCTCTCCGGTGAACTCCTTTATCTTAAATGATAATGGGGGACGCACCCCCGTGGAACGACTTCCACCTAAACTCGCCTCATGGGCGATGGGGGCATTGACCCTTGCCTTTACGGTCTCAAGGCCCTGATCCACTACGGGCTGCATACCCTAGTCACCCAGTAAGGATAACAGCCTGTTAAAGGCTTCCTGTTGGACGAGGGTTAACCTTTCCCAATCGTCCTGATTCATCCCTAGCAGAGGATGCCGTAGCCTACCAACACAGGTGTTGGATTCACAAACAGTGCTACCAGATGAAGCCAATGCGTACACGCACGGTGCGGCTAGCGCACAGAGGAAGACTTTCCTTTAAGCGGCGTTCGCCGCTACTTAACCGATACGCCCTTATAAAAGGGCTTAGTAAGAGAGAACTCTCTTACTCGGGGCCGAGATTCGACTTGGTTTACCAGTTAGCACAAGCTAACGCCTTAACACAAGGCTCCCTTAATAAGGGGGTAGCTAAGGGAAGAACTCCCCTTACGCTACAATACTCACTGCGCGCGCGACCGGTTGAGGTCGTGCGTCCTGCAGTCTTTTGAGTGAAATGTAAACTGAATGTATATTTAATATGTAATTAGCCTAAATTAATTTAAACTAATGTAAACTATATGTAATACTAAGTAGAACTTACTAAATTCGTACCTATCCAAAATGTAGTGCACACCACCTGTGTACTAACACGTGGATGTCTGCCACGCCTCCACCAAGGGCTCCTGCCCTGATTGTTTAAAATAACCAATAGGTCCAAACCTTTCGGACCGATCAATACTGACCCCAACCGTAGGGTACTCACGTACACCACATACTAAATGTAACCAGAATGTAACCCTGTTACAGCCGTGGTAACGCCTGCTCAAGCTTCAAAAACTTTGATCAGCCGCTCCACATTCAGCCGTGCTCGCGATGAAGAGTATCAACAAAAAATATTGAAAAAGGCGGTTATGGATGATCTTTCGGCCCTCAAGCGGAATGAAGAATGGGGAGTAACTATAAATCCGGACGACTACCGGCCTTTCCGCACCAAATGAGTGTTTAAGACAAAATTGGATGTAAACAGAAGTACCGAGAGATACAAAATACGTTGGTATCCTTGAGAAATGAACATGGATGAAACCTTAGCGTTTTCATCTGTATCAAATTGGGTACGGTCAAGCTAATCCCGGCAATATCAACCAAGTGGGGTGTCTGTGCAAGAAACGACGATTTTCCAAACGGTTATGTTAAGGCAGTTGAAGATGAACTCGATATCTTCCTGTTTATGCCGCAAGGCATGGATTTGATGGAGAATCAGGATCATGGCAACCTCAAGCTTCGACAAGGTTAAGTGCTGATGTTAAAGAAGACAATATATGGACTAACACAAGCAAGACGCCTGTGGAAAAAATCACGGCACGGAAAGTTGCTGGAGTTGAAGTCAGCAGTGAATCACGGATTGTGCCTATATGTCAAGATTGAAAAAATAAACATCACAATAGTGAAAAATTATGTGGACTAATCCTAGTCCCGGGGACACAAAAAAAAACCGGTCCACATGTTTTCGATGACACGAAAGGATTCGAGATCAAAAGCCTTGGGAGAGTCTCAAAATTTCTCGGATGAGGGTGGCTTACGATGAAGTTATGGATATACGCTCGTCCAAGAAGTAACAATTGAAGCACTCTGGAGAAATTTTGGTCTCTATGGAGCCAACGTCAAGGTACCCATCAGTAACGATTATAAAGATCAAACGTGAACGATTTTAAATTGCTAAAAGACGACAAAGATTCTAAAGAAATATCGATGAAAAAATTTCGATCACTAATTGGATGCTTCCTTTGGATTTCTTTCTGCACAAGGCGAGGCATAGACTTCCCGGTGCATAAGGAAACAAAGAGGACGCATCATTTTTTTTTGTAAGAAGAGTGAAGATATCTATCTCAAAGGATCTAAAGTATGAAACTTGACATGGACAAAGAAAATTCAAAGGAAAACTGTAACAGGGTTACATTCGAGTCACATTTAGTTGGTGGTGTACGTGGGTACACTACGCTTGGGGTCAGTATTGACCGGTTCGAAGGGTTTTGAACCATTGGTTATTTTAACCAATCAGGGCAGGAGCCCTTGGGTGTGGCGTGTCATCCATCCACATGTCGGTACACAGGTGGTGTACACTACATTTTAGCTAGGTACGAATTTGGTAAGTTCTACTTAGTATTACATATAGTTTACATTAATTTAAATTAATTTAGGCTAATTATATATTAAATAAACATTCAGTTTACCTTTCACTCTATCACCTACAGATGCACGACCTAGACCGGTCGCACTTGTAGTGAGTGCAGTAGCGTAAAGGGAGCCCTCCCTTTAGCAACACCCTTAGTAAGGGAGACTTGCCGTTTAAGGCATTAAATAAGGCTAACAGTAAACCAAACCGGGAATCTTGGCCCCGAGTAGGAGAGCTCTCTCCTACTAAACCCTTTATAAGGGCGTATCGGCTAAGTAGCGGCGAACGCCGCTTAAAGGGAAAGTCTTCCTCTGTGTGCTAGCCGCACCGTGCGTATACGCACCGGCTACAAAAGTTAATGAAATTACAGCTTATACTGGCACGGACTATGCAAGCAGCAGAAGATCAGTTGAAGTTGGCTTTCTATTAACTCATTAACGCAACCTCATACCTTCTCGGCTATGACTAAGTTTCTACAAGTTACTTGCTGAATGCTGATATCCTTTCTTCGGTTAGCTGTTGCGTCGGTATTGGTTTCGTCCTTCGTATTGATTTTTCCAGGTCATTTTGTCAGGAAGTTTGTCGCTCCATACTACCGGGGTCCCGTTTGGTAGTATGGGAACCTGAACTTTGGTGGGTATCGAATCCGTGACCTATCGCTTGTAGATCGGGTGCTTAACCAGTGCACCTGGGGGGGGACCCCAGCAGCAGAAGATCAACTGCCGGTGGATTGATTACATTGAATGGAATTACGGTCAGCTGGATATGCAAGAAACAAAGTGGGGTGTCATTGTCAACTGTGGAGTCCGAACTTTACGCTGTATTAAAATTGGAAGTGGACATGCTGCGATACCGCGAATTCTTAATAGAAAAAATGGAATCGAAGTAGACAAACTACTAACTGATAGACAACGAAGCAGCAATGAAGACGTTACAAGGATAACAAGGAAGTTTAAGAAAACGAAGCATGTAGCCATCCGGTATAATTTCAACGTTTGTCGATGGAGAAATAAAGTGGAATATAAGACATGCTGGCGGATATATTCACTGAGTATTCTATACTACAAGAGCATTGGGTTGAGTGAGTGACGAAAATCAGTCTGAGAAGGAGTACTGGTCATCTCGCAATGCTGATACGTCTACTGTTAATACAGGAAAATGCCACATTTGCATAATTTGTTAATCTTTATGAGACATAAATAATTCCAGGCATAGGTTTTCGACTGTAGAGAACTACGCAACGTGACCAGTTTGTCTTTCCCAGTTGAGCTTTATAGCGGAATCGACCAGCAGCGAGTAGGAACGCATCGATCCTCTCCACGACGTCTGTGCGCACCTTGATTTCGTGGAAAGACTGGGGAACCTCAACGCGCATGCGTTTCAAGCGCTTCTGCGCGTTGCTGTTGTCAAGCTACAACGGTTAATATAGGATGAAGACTCATCTCAAAATCAAGCTAGCTTATGACGTACCGGTAGCATTTCCACGTCTGCGGTTCGATAATCAAGTGCTCGGTCATATCACTAACTGTTTCAAGAAACTTCCAGAGACCATCATCTCCATTGTTTAGATGGATCCACATTGTCACGCTGAAGCAGGTGACGAGATCAAACTTCCGTTCTGCTATCGAACGCTTCGCCATTTCCAAGTATGGCGCAATCGTCTTGCTAAAGTCGCTCGACATGACATCCACGTGGCAAAACTTAACTACATCTCCCGCAGTCAACTGCACAGATTTTCTGACAGCACGTTCAATGAGTCCCTTATCAAGATCCACACCAAGAACCATGAGCGTTTTGCGCTTTTCCAGCTCTTTTTTCGTCCGTTGGACCTGTTCCGATACAACTTCTTCATCACCAACCAACTCCTTCTGATCCACTTTCTTGTCCAAAGCTCGCACGGCCATTTCAGCAGCTTTAGCCTTGGCTATTTTCTTTGATAAACCTTCACCATGACCTAGAATCTTGCCGTCAATCTGTAGCTCACATACATAGCGTCTGCGGTGAGTAACTTCGCTTTTATCCATGATCAAATACTTCACTTGCTTCTTGTCCTTCTGCATTCGCTCATTCAGTATACAGATATGAATTAAATCAAAATCCGCCACATGCCCAATTTGACCAGCATCATTGGGTATGGCCCGCCCATTCAATGCGTCGTAAAGTCCAATCGTCAAGTCGCCTTCATTACAGCCAATATCAAGGATGGTGGACATCTCGTTAGTACCATTTCGTTTGACGATCAATGCCCGTTTTAATGCATCAAGAATCTTCCCGTCCATAAAGCGCATCCGCTCATGGACTGGGTTGAAGCTGTAATAGGCATGGAAATTCCCAAAGACGTGACCATTAGCACACGAAGTCATGGTTGCGAATGAATGTCACGCTATTCTACTTTCTATTGGTTAAAAACCGGTCGCTTTAACATCATGCTGCGATGTCGAGCGCTGCACAAAGTACCGCGTCTGATAGCGTCGAAGCGCTCTGCCGCGTCGGTATCTCGGACCAAGACTGGAGGTTCGAGCAACAATGACAGCAACTTCTCAAGATACGCTGGAATGGCATTTTTTAGCGCTGTGGTGCGTTTGATAGTGGATTTTACAACAGACTGGGAGTCGAATGATGTGCTTGTGAATATTGATGCAGTCAATATCGACAGCGCTTCTTGGTAAATGGCAGGTGGGTATCGAATACCACAGTCTAGTTGCTTGTAGGCATGCTAAATATTGAACCATAACATGGAATGCTAGACCGAACGCTACTACTGGAAGGTAAATCTAATTAACGAGCGAACACAGGAGCTGGCAGAGTCTGTCACAGAACTACCGAAGAACGCAACGGCGAACGATAATATGTACGATTTAAACCTGAAATTGATATGATATGCCCTATTGATGATCTAACGAACTATGGTGTTCTAATTTCACTGATGCAGCGACGACATTGAGTATCGCCAACTTCATCTCGAAGGTCACTTCAAACCTGGGAGCACTTACTACTTATGTAAGATTTCAGTGATGATCAGATAATAGCTGCTACAAATTTCTAAGATTTCAGGATTATACTTACGCTACAGACCCTCGCTCAGCCCCTGCGAACCCGAGTGATTCGGTCGCAAGAGTGAAATCTGGTGGCTACATTTATTCGCTGTTGGAACGAGAGGATGGGTAAGACGTGTTTACTGATCCATGATTGCATGAAAAGTCCTTAGAGTGCTATGTAGAACACCAGTAATTGTAAATCGAGGATGGCTTCCATACAAGCTCCTGGAAAAACATATGGCACTTGACAACAAAGAGGACGATGGAATGGTGTCACTAGTCGGTGTACTTCGCCATGGTGAAGTGGTAGGTATCTACTGTAGCGATTTGAACTGATTTGCATGCACAATTGATATGTTGTTTTGCAGAGAAACAGCTTTACGCCTGATAACAATCCCGGTAATCACCACTTTTACTATTTGGATCACGAAGAACTGGCTGCTACCATGGGTGTCCCGTCGGGTGACTTACCCGTCATCGTTGATGCCCTAGGTAAAGGACCTCTTCGCTAAATTTTGTGAATAGCACACCTAAAGCGTGCGTTCTTTTGCTTATTGCAGCATCCAACGATGAGAGTGGCGATGCGACGCTCGCTAACCCCGTTCGAAAGAGCACTGCGTCCTACTTGAGTTTCTACATGACCCCTGAAAAACATGCCGGATACGCTGTAACTTGGTAAGAGAAACATTCGAGCATTTTCTATCTTAAAATTAACGAGCACCTATAGGTATGGATGCAGCATTGCGGCTGCGGTTATGGGTATTCTACGTTTCAAAAAGGGTCGAATTCGCGGTACAAAGATTTAGCACGTAACTTATCTTAAGAATGTGCTGAATCTCAAAAGCGATGATTGACAGAATACCGTGTAGAGGAGACTTGTTCCTAATCCAAGATAGTCGTCTACACATTGGTTTGTAAGAAAAAAAAAATCAGCACCATTCAAAGTGCAGCCGTACGAGCTATACACGGTTGTTTGAATCCTCTCCATTCACTGCAAACATGGAGTTTAGGGAGTTTAAGCGAACAATCTCCCACTCCTGTACCTCGCTCGGTTGTATCCTTGCGCTGCTCGTTCTCTTTTGGTGGTCTAGGCGGCGGCGACTGTCGCTTTTGGAAGGATGGTATCATTCGACTGCACCGCGCTCTTTATCTAAGCGACGACATTACGTCCTGCCAAACCGGCTGACGTTCTGAGAAATCGACAGGCAGTGCGTTCAGTGTGGCGAGTGAAGTATCTAGGTCGATACGGTGATTTCTTGCGTTTTTTTAGCGATCTCCGACAGATTTATGAACGATTTCCCAATTTATGGTGAATCTTGTTATCGCAATTTTGGTGGATTAGTTAAAAAAATCGTCTCTACTAGTAAAGAGCGATGCATTCGCAATGCAGCGGTAATCTTACGGAAGGATGCATCGATTTTTCTCGCGATGCCTTGTTTTATCGATGGTACAGTGCGTGGAATTGCTCGTCCCCTCGCGCTCAGCGTCAATGCTATAATGTCCACAAGCACATGCATTCCCCTAAATATCAAGGTGTTGTGGCGCCTGATGGCCTCTTCATAGATCCTTTCAGGCCCGTTGCTACGACATTTGTCTTGTTCCTGATGTCGGCATTCTGTAGAAGCTTTATTTCCCTGTATTGTCGCCCTGCGTATCCAAATCGACCAAGAAGACTTCAATGCGGCTATGAACACATTCCGTGTAGCAGTGGAGTGGGGATTTGCTGGCATTTCACGTTTGTTTGTGGCCCTTCGTGGATAAGAAAGTCGCTCAAAAGATGTATTTGTCTCCAGTCGGGAATTACTACCTCGGCTGACAAAATTTCGGAATTGCATCGCTATTGTTATGGAGAAAGAAACGACAAACTCGCGCTCCACTCGTCTTGGCGTCGTTTCATTCTCTCAACGGCCCGGATCGTATCCGTTTGGTGGTGAAAACGAACTCTTCTTTTTGCCTGTGAACTCGCTGAAACGAAATACTCATTCTCGGAGCTTGCAAAGGGGGCCACTGGAAATGATTTTAGGGATCACGGTGCCGAAAAGTCGATTATTTGTGGACTCTCGACGCTGTTCTAGTCCGTGAAACAAGAGCACGCGAGTTATGCCAGTATGCTCTATCTCAACTCGGATGCAATCATGAAGTACGAATCGAGAACCCAGCCCATGCATTTCTCAAAAGCACGTGCGACAGACGTTTATTATGGTTCTCACAATGATCAGAATCTACCCCTGGATTGTTCGATAAATGCCACCCGGGTGGCACTTTCGGAACGTCAGATTCACCGTGTGTTGCTGCATCAAAGTTGCATGTGATTGCAGTTGAAATGGGAGCCGAACTCTTTTTAAGTGAAAGCGAACGTGCTACATATCAAGCGGATGAAGTTACTCGGAAGAAGCTTGAAACCTTGATGATAAGGTTCTTTTCGAATGGGGACTTATCTAGCAAGTACCTGCCATGCTAGCTCCAAGGATATCGAAGCCTTCTCCAGTTATTGCCCCCCCCCACCTCTAGTATCATCGGCGGCTGTTCCTGTTCCTGTTGTTGCTGCGCCCGCGTCGAAGGTGAGCCTCAAACCTTTCAGCAATCGACCAGCTTGGTTGAGTTCATGGATACTGAAAGCGAACGCGCCACTGAGCTGAACAGAAGAATGGAGTCGCAGCTACTTTACTTCCTACACACGATCACTCAGCAAATGAGTAGGCACCGTGGCATTGTGCTTCCTCTCTATAATAAGATCACAGCGCTCGGTGTGTCACTATTTTTACAGCTCGATCTCTTAGCGTAGATTTACCCATTGAAATTCCGCATTGCGGTGATTTTGATAAAAATTATGAAGCTGAGATGATGCAAAAGCGGGAGCAGCTTGGTGAAGTCTACGTGTAACTGCATGTAAAAACGTGCGGTGACTCTCAAAAGCCTTCTGGATCCGCAACGAGCACTCTTTCGCAATGATATCGAGTATTGTCATCTCGATTTCGCTCGTTTTTCATTAAAGTGCTGGGCTTAGTCTTATCACGATTCGAATAGAGCATGCTCATGAATGCAGATGCATTGTTGTTCCAGTCTCCCTTGCAGCTATGGGAAACCGAGAAGTACCGATCGACCGACACGCTATTTTCCAATGACCGGATTGTCGAGACGAATTTCTCCATGGCATTTTGGTACAGACCAGCCTACCGCCCTAATATCACGGCAATCGATGACTATCCATCGAAAGAAACGTTGATCTTTTCCGTTGTATTCCCACACTCTCACGCCCTAATGCGCCAGCAGAGTTAATCGCAGTGGATAAATCGCCAGTGACGCTCGCTGCACTTCCAGTGCGCAGTAGTTTTATTTGAAGGTATATAACAAACGCATCAGCCTATACGGTTGTAGATTGATTGAGAAGCCCCGCCCTCCTCAAAAGCTAGTCGAACTCGAGGGCAACGCAATCTGACTGCACGCAGGCTCATTAGGCCTTCCACACTTGACACGTCAAAGGTAAATCCTTGCAATCTGACTGCACGCGGCGCTCGTAGCCCTTCCACACTTGACACGTCAAGGCTAAATCCTTGCGGAGACTGTCGCTTCTCTAGATAAAAATACAATTGAAGGGATGGAGGCTTAAGTACAGCGTCAAGTCGTTACGGGCAAAACGTGTCAAACCTCGAGTTGCACATTAATTTCCTTCAGTACGTTGTGCAGTCGCGCGACGGAGCCTGTGATACGCTTGAGCAGCACTTTTTGCTTCTCTTCGTGCGGGTCTGCACCATCACGTCAGCCTCCGTTAGAACGGCAATAGCAAAACGAGCTAGAGGAACGCCACCTACTCTGCATGGTAAAAAGAAACAAGGACTTTATTATTGGTCAAAAAGCCCTGTGCCTGGAAAAGTAATGATTGATGATGGTGTTTTTTACAACAGAAATTGTGCCTGGAAAGTTCCGATCTTTGTCGTCGAGCTTGAAAACGGTTGAAAACGGAAAGGATGGAACGGGGAGCGTTTCTAGTTGTTGACGTGGGAACTAGTGGACACTTTCCTTAGGTCGTACGTTGCAAGGAAAGCTTGGAGAAAAGCGTTCATGCATTTTGAGAGTCTGGTACCGGAAGAATTGATGGTTGTGGTGAAGGAGTCCATCGTTGCTGTATCAGTGGACGAGATTGGTATCTTGAAGTTAACAAGTGGGGAGGATGGATTTGGGTTGCTTCAACGAAAGATTACGCGCGTGCTGAAAGGACTGCCGCACGTGCTTTTATATCAATTCTGGGAAGAGCCATCTCCAATTACACCCGACGTCCATAGCATGGTGCGCGTACGTTAAAGAGTCAATTGAAAAAGGGACTCGAAACACGCAGCCACTGGTCCAAGGAGAAAAAAACGTGACAATCAGCACAAGAAACGCTACTCGCAGAGCAATCGTGTGGTTCGGATGATGTCGAATGCTCAAGAGCAGAAAGAAAAGGATGAACGTGAAGCGGACAAGCACAGTGTCCTTGATGGTGCGCTAAAACTACTCGAGATTGAAATCAAGACCCAAGAAGATGCCAAAGAAGCGCAGCGGCAAGCGAAAAAATTACGCAAAGTGCCATTTTGGTAGCAAAGTTAGAAGCTGCGTGACGAAAAGAGACACGCAAAGAGTCTCTCTGTGTGGCAAAAAAAGAAAAGAAACGCATGCGAGAATAAGAAAAGAAACTGAAGTGTGTGTTGCGGCAAGAGCGTAAAAGTTGGAAGAGGAGGAGACTTCCATGAAACGGATGATTGAAGAATTGCGGCAACGCCGGTTCAGCGGCAAAAGCAGAAGGAGATTCTGGAAAACGGCGTTGTGATGACTTCATCTCCGCGACGATTTAGTGACTAGCGTTGCCACTTTGCACGCTCTCAAGGATTTTACCGTCTTCAGCTCCAGACACAGAGAATAACCGAGACGCGTGGCATAGTGGTACCATAAATAAAGCAGCAGCATCACGGGGACTGTCGTTAGTGATGGAGCTTCGATCGCTGGACGTGATGTTGCCTGTGGAGATTCCGCATTGTGGAGAGCTGGACCAGAAATGGATTACGTCGATTACAAAAGAAGAGGAAAGAGTAGGGTCGAGTCTATGTCTATGATGTGTGTAAAATGGCGTTTATGGAGAAGAATCAGAGGCAATAAATCTTTCGCAATCACCTACATGAGTGCTACGACAGATTTCGCACAATTGATCCACGGTACTAGCAGAATCTATTCCCGATTTGAAGAATTATTACTCCTGAACGCGAGCACACTCTTACTCCAAAGCCCTCTGTCAATGTGTGAGCATGTATCAGACTAGCACTCTGTTCTTCAACGACAGGGTCAGCCGGAGGAATACTTTGCTCAGTTATCGGCCAGGTTCGCGTCCGGACGTCACAGATCTTCGTAATTATCTGTCCAAGGCCAATGCGAGCGTCTTCCGACATATACCTACCATTCCATGTCCAAAAGCTACAGGAGCGTGTGATACGGTGGTGCTTTTCGAACCAAGCGACACATTGCTGAAAAGTCATGCATGGAATGGTCAAAGTATCCATCAGCAGGACTCGTACTTTTCTTCGTGAAACACCTCACTTGGGCTCTTAATCTTGGCAAGCGTTGATGCGCTGCCAGTCGAGCCATTTTGCTTGCCTTGACGCTACTGCTCCAGTATTCGATCAGAGATGCCAGCATGGACACAACTTTGTCAAGCAGACCGGTACTCTTCAGCCCACAACATATTAGACATCGCATCCTCACCACTTATTGAAGATTCCTCTGGAAAGTTCCAACCAGATCATTACATTTTAACTCTGGACCTTTAACAGCTTGCAGACCATGTCGTCGGTATGTTGCTAGAGCGTAAGACTGATGTACCTTTATTAGTAGCTCTTCTTTGCCGAGCTACAAGCCTTGTCGTTCGAGCTTAAAGTGGTTCTCCTTATTGTCAACCTGAGTTGACTGGTCATGCTCTCGAACGTAGTTCGTGAGCTCGGGACATTCCAATGTTTCGTGACTTTCGCTTCTTCACCGAGCGCCACGCTTGTCGTCCTCTTGGTGCGCTTTGTGTTTGTCTTTACGATTTTTCGAACCTCCTCGCATCTATCTCAAGCTCCAACACGTTGGCGAGTATGTCATCCATTTCCGTGTGCGGGTCATTTACTGCTAGCGCGCTCACTATTCACCATCCGCCGGTAACGTTAACGCTCTGGGCTCGCAAAATTGTCGAGCATCAACGTCGATGCCCAGAGAAGCAGCAATAACTGACCATTCTGCGGTTCTGCCTCCGCGACTAACGCCAACGGTTACTGACAAGCATTTTATTAAATAGGGCTTCATCATCGTGTGGGGCGCTGGACGGAAAGGTCGAGGACGTAATGCGTCCTTCATCAGATTTGTCGTGGTTATCTGCTCGCGCCATCTTGCTCATAGTGGTTTATTATTGACAGGTATCAAGTCGTTGTGCGCTTGAATCTACAACATGCTCATTGTTGCCGTCTTGACTTCCCAACAACATTAACGCGAAGTACTTCTCTGCTGGCAACTGACCATCCATTCATTATCCATTCCATTGCGTATTTTACTTAGATATGATCCTTGATGTATTTGAGGTCGCTGAACTATGTGCTTACATATGTCTACAAGTGAACGATGCAATCCAAAATCCGAAGGGGCGTGTGAGCTAGGGTTTATGCTTCGGTCTTATTCTTAGAATTTGTATATTCTGTATCGTGATATTTTGTGTGTCCAAACACATCGCATATTGCTATATCCCCAATATGTCACAAAATTTGCGGCCTTGTTTCGTACACACGTACTAAAAACAACTGGTCTAGATGAAATTTGTCAATATAAAACGCAAGTATTTTAGAAGCTACGATGCAGCAGGAAGATGTCGACGAGGAGACAGTAGAAGATGCAATACTCCTATTGGTCGTAATGTTCGTGCTCGTGATTGTATCGTTCGTCTTAGATCGATATTCATGTAATGTCGTATCCCAGAGCGGGTTTGCCATGGTGGTCGGCATCGTTGTGGGGCTCGTTGTGGTTTTAGGAAACGAACGTGCAGCGCTGAGCACGCACCTAAATCTAGACAACAGCCTCTTTTTCAATGTATTGCTACCGCCAATAATCTATGAAGGAGGCTTCTCGATCAAGCGACAGGCATTTTTTCGCAACTTACCGGTAATCCTAAGCATCGCTGTCGTTGGAACAGTCATCGCTGCGACGATCACGGGTGGTATTCTATACCTCGCAGGCACGTTAAAGCTGGTGACAAGAATATCATGGGTAGAAGCTCTGCTGTTCGGGACGTTAATCAATGCGGTAGATCCGGTTGCGACGTTGTCCTGCTTTAACAGGGTCCACGTACCACCCTTGCTGTTCAACCTTGTGTTTGGAGAAAGCGTGATTAATAATGCAGTGGCCATTGCAATTTACCAAACGCTACACAAATGGGACGTTGGTACTGATTTAAGCTGGAAACAATTGTTGCGAGTAGGTGTCAGAACGACTGGAATGTTAGGGGGGTCACTGCTGGTATGTGTGGCGATCACTCTGAGCGGCGCTTTTCTACTTAAGCGCAAGGTTTTCTCCTCGCTCCACTTCTTCCCCAGTTACGAGATTTGTTTGTGCTTGATCTTCAGTCTACTGACGTACTACGTGGCTCAGAGTCTGAATATGAGCGGCATTCTTGCACTATTTTTCTCGGGAACCATGACGGCGCACTATCATTTCAACACGCTGTCAAGTGAAGCTCAACATACATTCACCCATCTGCTTCACACGGTAGCTTTTTTGTGTGAGAACGTTGTGTATGTATTCATCGGTACATCAGTGATCATGACATATTCAGGGGATCCAAAGACAGATGCTGGTTCTGCATTACGCGTGGACAAGACCGATTGGTATTTCATCATTCTAACCTTCGCGGCTTCTCTTGTAGCCCGCTTTTTCAACATTTTTCCACTCGTTAGACTCTCGAACTGTTGGCGGGAGTCTTCAGATAAAATTCCAGTCAAATTTATGAGCGTCATGTGGTTTGTTTCTCTTCGTGGATCAATCGCGTTTGCGCTCGTCAAGAATTGGCATTTCACTGGTGTTCACGGGTCTCACCGACAGCTTGTGGAATCGACCACGTTAGTTGTGGTCCTCTTCACGACGATTGTAATCGGTGGGATTACTGGGCCAATTCTCTCGAAATTGCGTCTCACTGGCCATCATAGTGTATTGAGGCAACATGAGTCGGACTTGAGCTCTATTGAGGATCGTTCACGAGCGCTACAACGGAGCACCCGCCATTTCATGGTACGGCGAAAGTCTAGAGCTACAGAGCCACAGGAAGCAGAGGGAATTACAATAGAGCAAGTGACAGCGATGGATGAGGAGCCTGTGCTTACATCGCGACCACAATTCCGAGATGAAGACTATAGCAGTGGCGATGAAGAAGAGCTCGATGTTGGTGGCTCAGCAATCAGACGTCATGAGACACTCGTCAGCACTTTTATCCGTAGGTGGAAGGTTTTCGATCGAACGTATATGCAGCCAGTATTTGGTGGTGTACAGATCCGTACGAGTCAAAAACCAGTTGACGAGACTACAGATACGACTTGTGGACAGGAAGGATAAGATGAACTTGAATATACAATTGTATTTAGTACTCTGCGTATACCGGGTAGAATGTAGCAAATTTGTCTAAAATATAAACAGATTTGAGAGGGTATGCTACTGTTACAGTCAGCTCCCTATATAACAGCCCTGTTTGTCTGGCCAGAATTTGCCTGTTATAGAGGGAGGCTGTTTTACACATAAAACAGCCCGAGTGATGATATTACAATTTGGCTGTTATAGGCAACATTGGCTTTAGTATTTCCAGGGTCAAACATAGAATAATATACTGTACAGTACATATTGGAAGAGTTGTGTAGAGCGTAACTATGGTAATTGGCTCTCAACTAACCCACGCCCGTCCCTTGCCCTTGTCGCGCCGGAAGAAATTCATGATTGTTGTCTTCTTGGTAGACTCTGCCCTTGCCACGCTGGCAAACCTCTTGTACTGGCGTAAGATGCAATCCAGATCCTCTGCGAGAGGACAACCGATGGCCTTGCCTTGGAGGCTTCCGAGCAAGACCGTGGCAGCTTCTTCAAGTTGCGCCCAGGTAACCTCCATGCCTTCCACAGGAGTGTCCTCCTCATCCTCCGCTTCAACAGCCTCCACCGCTTCAGTGGTTGACTCAGCGAGCACTTGAGAGACAATCTCCTCATCAATGAGTGTTTCAACCACAGGAAATGAGCCATCAACATCCAAGTAAGCAGCTGCATCCATGACTTGGTGGGTGTCATCCTGAGGGATGCGGGCAAGCAGAGCTGCCACCTCTTGAACATGCTCTTGGATTGGCGGCACATCATCCTCGTTGATGGTGGAGCTGCGGCCAACTTGGTTGTCTCTAATGGGAAGAATGCCGGTCTTCTGCCAGCAATGGGCAATAGTCGAGGGTAAGACGTCATTCCAGGCCTCAAACAAGGGTGTCAATGGCCTGACGAATGCTGAACTTGTTGCCGGCAGAAAGTGGATGGTTGCCGTTCTGCTCGTACTCGTCGAGAAGGTACTTGATGTAACGAGTTTTGTACTTGACCTTGAAATTAGCAATCACACCCGCGTCGGCGGGCTGCAGGTGAGATGTAGTGTTTGGAGGAAGGAAATGAACCTGAAACAGAAACGGTAAATCGCTGACTAGCTTAAGATATGAAGATTGGATTCTGTAAGAGAGTGCACATTACTGTACCTTTACATGCGTCAAACGATCCTCATATTCCTCAACATCATGATGAGTTGCGTTGTCCACAAGAAGCAGAATTTTTCGATCTTCTCCTTTGTACTTCGCGTTCAGTTTCAGCATGTACTTCCTGAAGATATCACCACGCATCCAGGCTTTCTTGTTGTGATGGTAGTCGACGTGCGGGAGAGAGCCCATGTCGGTGTTGCGGTAAAAACGGGGGTTGGCGGCCGTTCCGATCACAAGAGGCTTGAGATTCTCAGTCCCTTCAAATGTGGGATATGTATCCGTCAGCTGTTCGGGAACAAGCAACCAAACTTAATCGCCATTTGTAAACATGACATACCCAAAGCATTACATGTAAGCAGAATGGTGATTCTGGTCTTGTCTTTCTTACGCCCCTTCTCTGCAGACTGGCTCAGAGTCTTGTTGGGCGACATGCAAAATAAGAGCCCAGTCTCGTCACAGTTGAAAATGTCGCAAAGGTCGTAATCCTTGGTGATTTCTTGGAGGGCTAGGCGGAACCCAGCAAGATCTTGAATTGGAGCACTCTCTGCTTCTCCATGGAGGCGATAAGACTTGATGCCGTGAGTTGCTTGAACCTTGAGAGCCATCCATCGGAGGCGACAAATTCAGGCTTTGGCTGGGCCGCGTTATTGATGCCGAGAGCTAGCAAAAGCCAAAGCCTTGGCGGCGACAAGTGCGTCTGTCAGAACCACATGATTTGACCGTGCCTGTGTAAACCAAAGCTTGACAGCTTTGTCAATCTGCAATTTGATGATCAAATCAATGGATGGTCACGAAGTGTGCAATGTATTTTGGGCTGATTAATGCAGTGGTCACGTACCTGAGGGAACTCGCATTCACGCAGCCTTTTTCGATTGATGTCTGCGTTTGTTACCTCAGCCTGCTTGGCCGCGTCCTTGTACTTGTTTTTTTGACCAGAATGTCAGTGACCGTCTTGCGGCTGGCAAGGCCAAACATCTCCCTGAGTTGCTCGTGTGTAATGTTGCTGTGCTTTTCTGCGTAATCTATCAAGGCCACCTTTGTCTCAAGAGTGATTGATTGTCGTTTGGGCCCCATGATGAGTGCGTGCAGCAAGGAGATGTTGAGGCTAAGGTGAGAATAATAGGTTTGTGGGTGCTTGGTTGGGGGTTTTCTGTTCGATTTATACCAATTATACCAACAAAAGCTCGAAATTGAACAGAACAGAAATTTCTGTTCAATTGCGAGTTTTTATCTAAACATAAACAGATTGGTTTCTGTGCACCAGCACATTCCAACACCTTCTACAATTCTCTGGCATATTCTAGTGCAATCTATGGCAGTTGACACCCAAATTCCAAGGCCCCTAGAAATAATGGCTGTTATAGAGGGATGATTTTAGTATGGAGTGGATCTCAGCCGAACGGCTGTTGCTGTTATAGGCAATATGCTGTTATAGAGGGCGGAAAAAGTATGGGAAAATTCCGTACTGGGAAAAATCTGCCTGCTATACAGAGATGCTGTCATATCAGATGCTGTTATAGAGAGAGCTGACTGTACTTCTAAAAACCCCACATTTTCCCGGCCACAAATAATTTTGTAAAGCAAATTGTTTTTATGGGTGTATTTTATTTTGCACCAACTGTGAAAATTTGTGGAGACGGATTTGTGGTCTCCACAAAAATAAAAATGCGCGAAACTAGTCTGGACCTAGACAAATCTATCATAGTCTACGCTCACTCACACCGTCACTCGACTCGTGCAATTTCGCCCTCCTCAACTTCACCTCGCTCGCTCCTACTCCGCTCACTCTACCCTACGTGAAGGCCACAAGATACTCCCTTGACACTTCAACCACAAACACAGCCACAACCCATATCGATCCACCAACATAACTGGGACGAGGAGGAGGTTTTTCGGACGCTGACATCGAACGCCTGCTCAGCCTCATCGAGCACAAACTTCCCCGCGGCCAACAGGATTGGAAAGATCCGGTCGAGACCTACAATCTTGGACAGGCCCGCAAGTACCAGCGCGATCACGAAAAGTTGCGTGGCAAGTTCCAGCGCCTGCGCTATGCGTCCAACGCACGAGCCTTGGCTGTGTATGCCACCATTGAGGCACGCAGCAGTGTCATTGAATTTGGCGGTCCGCCCTTTGGCAATGAGCTCTTTGAAGATGAGCAACTTCTCTTGTGTGCTGTCCTAGAGAAGCTGTTGCCGACGCGGACTGGACTGCAGTGGACGCAGAGTTCAACGCCAGGCGTCCGGTGGCAACATTGCAGCGCACCACCGAAGATCTCATTCGCACCCTTGGTAAGCTGTGCCGGGTACAAAAACCAACTCAAGACCCTGACTGCCCCGCCCCCGTTCGCCGCGTGAAACGTGTGAAAGCCCGAATCCAGGATGCCCGAAGTGCAGAGGATGGTGTAGACAGCGAGAATACGTTGGTGCTTGGCGGGATCAGACAGGGCGATTTGAGTGAGGTGGACGATAACGACAATGGTAAGATTGACGACGGTCATGAGGATGGTGAAAATGACACAACAGCAGCGGTGGCTGAGCAGGAAGAGCAGGAGGCAGCAAAAACCAGGATGTCCTTGCCACCATCGCAATCCGTGAGCGTTGGTGGTGAGCGACCTGCTGCCTCTGCCGCCACATCTACAAGGAGGACAAAGACTCCTGGCGTATGACCAGCGCGACAGGAATGTATTGGACTGCCTGTTATACACCAGTATCGATGGCTGCCCGCAATGTAACGGGGTTACATTTAGTTACGTTGGTGTACGTAAATACACAACGGTTAAGGTCAAGTATTGACCAGTCCGAAAGGTTCGGACTTATTGGTTGTTTTAGCCAATCAGGTCGGGAGCCCTTGGTGAAGGCGTGGCAGCCAGCCACTTGTTGGTACACAGGTGGTGTACATTACATTTCGGCTAGGTACGAATTAAGTAAGTTCTACCTAGTATTACATACAATGCTGGCGGATAGTATACTGCCACCACGTTTTTTTAAATTGTTTTGTCCAATTAGCTGCTTTAAATACATCTATCTAGCCCAATCAAAAGAGCGTGCGAAAGCACAGCCACGGTCATTCGATTCATGTCATTCCGACAAGTCCTCGAAACACGACAGTAGTATAACGCTTCCTCGCCACAAATTAGTTGGCGGTTAGTATACTGCCGAGGCGTTACTTACTCTCTTCTGTAGGTTGGTTTGCCATTTAGAGATGACTAAGGTTCGTAACGATAATTAGCAGTCCTACTAACGCAAATCCAATGCCGTTTATTTCTTTTTGCTCTTAACAGGATGCCTAGAGGAACCAAACTTACGCAAGAAGAACAGCAGCGTATCATTGCCTTTAAAGAGGCCAAATTTAGTGAGAGAGCCATCGCTGAGCACGTACATCGTTTCCGGCCTGTTGTCCACGCCTTTCTTGCCGACCCTGAAAGCTACAACAAGCCCAAACGACCGGGAAGGCCCAAGAAGTTGACGCCTAGTGCTACCCGCCGGCTTCTCCGTGAAGCTACAAAGGGGAAATTGAGCTCGTCCGAGCTCAAAACAGAGCTCCAGCTATCCATAAGTGCACGACATATCCGCGAGATACTTCAAGCTGACCCTAACATGGCTTACGTGAAGCGAAAAGCAACTCCAGTACTTACTAAAAGACACAAGGAGGCCCGGCTCAAATGGGCTCGTGACGAGGTGACCTGGGAGGAGAACAAGTGGGGCCTCTGCGTTTTGTCAGACGAAAAAAAGTTTAGTTTGGATGGACCAGACTGTTTACAGTGCTATTGGCATGATTTACGACGCGAACCTGAGATCTACTCTACTCGTCAAAGTGGAGGAGGAAGTGTGATGGTTTGGGCGGCGTTTAGCGCTACTGGTAAGTCGGAGTTGGTGGTTTTAAGCGGGAATCAAAACAGCGATAGCTACATATATACGCTGTCTGAGTATTTACTGCCATTTATCGAAGTATTGTACGGTCGATCGTGCATATTCCAGCAGGATAACGCTTCTATTCACGCCTCAACCGCCACCAAAGACTTTCTCAAGGAGCAAAATGTCGCCGTTATGGAGTGGCCTGCTAAGTCACCGGACCTAAACCCCATCGAGAACTTGTGGGGGTGCTAGTACGAGCTGTTTACGCCCAAGGAAGGCAGTTTCAAACCCGCAACGACCTCATCAAGACAATCAAGACGTCGTGGGCAACAATTAGCGAGGAGCTCTCCTCAAAGCTGGTGAAATCAATGCCGAAGAGGTGCATCGCTACACTAGAGCTTCATGGAGCTAAGGCCAAGTATTAGACGCTGTTTGAGCGCTTAAAACGTAGGAGAACACGACCTATTCGCTCCGGCAGTATACTTTCCGCCACGTTAGTTAGTTTCAACTTCAGGTTTGTCTTCATTGCAGCTGAAGTAGTTGCCCGAATGGCATGAATCGACCCGCATTCAAAGTGTTTACGTACGCTCTTTCAATTAGACTAGATATATGCATTTAAAGCACCTTGTTAGACACAACAATTAAAAAAGGGGATGACAGTATACTATCCGCCAGCACTGTATAGCTTCCATTTTACACTAGCCAGCTAGACGTTTGACTGGGTAAGGTCAAGCGTGCTGTGAGTGTTGTAGCAGGGGAGTGCCTCCCCTACCTAGTTCCCTACTTAGTGGAAGCGTAAAGCTAAAGCGTTAGCGTACGCTAACAGGAAACTGGGGAAATCTTGGCCCCGAGCGAGAGAGTAATCTTGTGGTGGAGTCAAGCTCAAAATCGAACACAGTTGTGTCGAGAACCTGACCACCATCGTGCCCAGCCTTCCAAACTTACGGGGGGGGGGTACCCCGGGGACCTTCGCTTGCGATCCGAACTGATCGTCCGCTGCTAGCAGACGACCGATCATCAACGGAAGACGCCTGGTCCGATTGATCTTGCGTTGCCATCTCACCTTGTGTACCCGATGGAATGGGCTAGTTCAACACTCGGTGGATCGTGTCGCTGGTTGACTTGGGTCTGATAGTATGCAGACCGTACTGGGGGGG
>CM047587.1:30760337-30898427 GCA_026184515.1 Peronosclerospora sorghi | reverse complement strand
TATCTCCACGTAAAGACCAATCCACTTGTTAGTACGTTCCAAACGTATGTGACTTAAACTTGTGAGAAGTCAGCCAATGGGCACTCCTGTCGAAGGACTTCCGGCCGGCCAAATGCGTCTGCGACGCGCCCCGGCCGGGTATAATGGGCAGGAGGGTATTACTCGACCCTCTGCCCCAAACACTCCGCGACGTGCGAAGGCGACTTAGAAAACCAAACTTTTAGAGAGTCTCTTAGGACCTCTTAGCCACTTTTCCAATCCAAGACCAATTTTCTTCTTTTCCACTCCAAAGCCAATTTACTTCTTTCCACTAACCTTACGGTCCCAATATGTACCAAACACTAAAATATGTAAAATACACGCAATGCCATGTGACTTACCAAAATCCGTGTGCTTGACACTCCTTGCACATGATAGGCTTAAAATCCCCCCTTGTTTCCACCAATCCGATCGCTGACCAGCTGATCGGCACGCCGTTGACAGAAGGTGACCAAAATTTTGCCTTCGCTTCGCCACACTAGACCCAAAGAACATGCGACGAATCCGAGGGATTTTACGGACAGGGTGGTTTTCAGGGGAGGAACGATATTGAACCCGCCAAGGTTCAAAAGTATCAACCTCCTTCAAAGCGTCCAATAGGGTCCGGGGTGGTGGGTCCGAGAGGAACCCTGGGTACCACGCCCCATCATCGGCCGGGGCATACTTCAAAGGACGGTTGCGAGCACAATGGGTGATCAACGGGTCCAGGAAAATGTCGAGATCACATCTTCCGTCGATCATCCCCCGCAGGACGAAATCCACGACCCTCCAGGTCGCTCCGGCACGACTTCTGCGTTGGAGGCGACTGTTGTAGTAATTCCGGAAGAAGTCATCCGTCTCGCGAAGGCCTTTAGCGATAGGGAGATAATGCGTCGACTCCCAGATCGCCAGCGCGTGATGTTCGAGAAACGACCGGCACTTTGTCTCGAAGTCGGCGAACCAGCCGACTGAGCGAAAAGAAAGGGGCGGCAACATGGTCATGAAAACGCCCCAAGCGCATTGAGACTACAGCAGCTCCACTTCCGGTTGGGTGATCAAATGACCGGACCATGAATCAGCCGGAGGGGCGTGCACTGCAGCCGGGAACAACCATCCTGCCGGGCGGGTCAAGTAGTCAAATACCCCTTGTGTAACAGTACTGATCCTGTTACAGGCTTACACTGCAATTGCGAGGAAGCGCGCAATGCAATAGGGCAGGATTAGTTGATAACAACTAATCCTATACTAAAAGTAAATATATAAATATTTACTTATGGGTTAGAACGCAAAATTAAGAGTGTTTATTAAATGGGTGGTTAGCATCTAATAGTATAGTAATTACCTAACTAATATAATAATATCAAGTATCCAACTAACTGTATTATTAGTTAACCTGCATAATTCGGTATTTATACCGAATCGACTTCTCCTTCGTAGATTATAATAACTTATAATCTCTTATTTAAATTTCAGACAACGCGTCTGAAATTTAACTGTGATATTCTAACTTGAATATCAATTATGTAATGGCACCCCATTACATCACCCCCCACTTAAGGTGGTTGGCCAATAATAATTCTTATTTTGGCAATCATAGGTGGCACTTGTTGGTCGGAATTTCTCATTCACCAACTGATTGACCATCGACTCGATGGTCAAAGCACGCGGCGGCGCTCTAAAGAGCGCTGCTGAAAACATTGAAGGAGATTCTTCCTCCGCCTCAGCACTAGGTGCTGGGGTGTTGAGTGACAACGGTGACGCTGCATTTGCAGCGTCAACTACGCAAAGGTCGGAAGACGTACCGTCTTCGACCACAGATGCTGCTAAGGCGGCATCTGGCAAGAAACAGGGAGATGTTGCCAATGCAACATCTCGCACGATGGCAACTACCGAATGGCATGTTGCCAAGAGGGCCATGTTCGGAAGTTCTGACTCCTAACAAAGTGATAGGGGTACAGCTGTCCCCACGAAAGGATCTAGCGAGTCGAAAAGCGCTAGGTGCTCATCGCCTAATAGCGATGATGACTCTGGTGTCGCTGTCAGCTATGACAGCGACAATGATTATCACAGGTGGTTACGGGAACGCAGCTCCCCACCTGGACCAAGTACTTCTCCACGTCGGGGTGATTTAACCCCGGCGCGTGGTGTTGAAGCAGGCGGTGCTCCGCCTGCTGAAAGAGCTCGAACAGAAGCGGCGCCTGCCGCTTCTGAAGCGTATCATCGTACGGAACCACATGTTCGTACAGAGTGGGGTTTTGGACCCCTGGATGGGCTATTGCCCCCAACAGTTGCGGTCACCGTAAGCGGGACTGCCAATATGCGTTGTTCGATATGAACGTGCTGGATGACTGCAGAGACATACAGTCACGTCGATTCGATCGAAGTACAAACGATAGACGTCTGTACTTTATTGACCTATTTTTCCAGGTTCGATATTATTCGAGCCGGAAAGGGTCATGGAGGAACAGGGACGATAAAGACGCCCTGACTCAGAGTTGGAACGCTTTTGTTGACAACTACAACAAAAGCACAGATGATTACGTGAATAAAGTTCACGCAATGCCCGAGCGATTTTTAAATCACTCGCGAACAGGCAAAATGGAATACATCCATTTTGATTGCATCAAAGAAGGGTTAAACTGTGGTTTCCCTTCTCACCTCGTTTGCCCGCGGTGTACGCAGGGCGCTCCTCGTCTGTAAGAGGAAGAGTTGCAGGGGTACGGTGGTTTTTCCGTACCCGCTGAAATTCAGGGTTTAATTGATACCCTGAATGCATTAACACCTACTGTTGATGCTACTTCGCCTTATGAGTTTGAGACTTCTTCTCAAACTCAGTCAAAAGGTCTGGGGCGTCGGCCCTCAGAACCAATCGGCTCCCAAGAGTCGAACTCTTGGGGATATCCCAGCCAGCGTACCAAGTACTCGGTACACTGCCCCTTCTTCGAAGGCACCGAGCGTTTCGAGATCACGCGCTCGAGGATATATCGCTTGTTCCCCTGATTATCAATCAGGGGCGGCGGAGGTTGAGAATTCCCTCGCCGTTGTTGTTGCGGAGCATGGTTCTTTGCTCCGCAAGCTCGAGGAGGGTTATTCCTCCTTGAGCAGCGATATGTCTCACTGTGTGAAGACATATCGGTCTCTTCGCGAGGATGTCCGCGACATCCTCGGGGCGCACACCGCCCTCATGCAGAAGAATGATCTTCTTTACATTGAGCTTTCCCGCTATAAGGGAGAGCTCGATCGGCGCACGGCTGATCTTGAGCAGTCGAAGGCGGAGGTAACGACTCTCCGCTCGGCTCACCAACGGCCGGAAGCCGATTACAAGTCTCTCTTGGGAGACTTGGAGAAGCACGGTATCTTCCGTGGTTCAGCGTCTCGTCGTAAGACGAAGACGAGTGATACGGCTTGATCCGCCCAACATAGAATGTTGGGCGAAGCCGCATTGCTGTGGGAATGTCTAAGGTATAGGCATTCCCCCGAATCTCTTGGACCTTGAAAGGTCCAATGTACTTAGGAAGCAACTTTCGTGTAGGGAAGTTGCTTATTGCATGTGTAGGAAATTGGTAGTACTTAATAATACCAATTCACCTTTCATAAAGGAGTTTTTGTTCTACCTTCCTTGTTTGTCTGCATTTTGCTTCTGCTTATCAAAAGCAGAGGCAAGTGCATCTTTTATATAGCGTATTACAGCTTGGCGCTGTAATACGAATTCATCTACTGCTTTATCAGCAGTAGGTGCATTGTCCTCGTTGTCTGCAGCCATTTCTGCAGACACATATTCATCGTATGCAGCTTCAGTTTCAATTGAAGCTGCTTCCGTTTCTACTGTACTTTGAGTAGAAGGGCTATCGTTTTGTTCACAAGTTGCAGTCGCAACTTGCGCATTGACTCGCTCAAAATTTGAGCGGGTCCCTCCCCCACTTACATTTGGCGTACCGCCAAGTAAAGCTGGGGTTCGTGGATGCCTTAAGGCATTCACGTAGAACGGTGTATGTTTAGTTGAAGCATGCACCGAATTGTTAATCGCAAATTCAGAGAGTGACAGATAGTCACTCCACTGTTCAAAGGCATGTGCGTATGATCGCAACATGTCTCCGAGAACGCGGTTAACTCGTTCCGTCTGCCCATCCGTTTCCGAATGGTCCGCAGTTGACATATTCAACTGGGTTCCCAACAATTAGAACGTTTCTTGCCAGAAACGTCCTGTAAATCTCGGATCTCGATCCGAGACAATGTCTTCCGGCATTCCGTGCAAACGGAATACCGTATCAACGAATATCCGCGCTGTTTGAGCGGCGGTTACGTTCTCTGATACTGCAGTAAGATGTACCATCTTATTGAAACGGTCTACAAAGACCACTATTCCGGACTTCCGCCTATTTTCGGGTGGAAGACCGAATACGAAGTCCATTGAAATGGACTTCCAACACTCTGTCGGAACCGGCAGAGATTGCAGCGGATCCTGTGCAGACTGCGCAGGCTTAACACGATGGCAAATCTCGCAAGCGCGTACAAATTTCCGTACCCACTTGTACTGGTTTCGCCAGTAAAAGTCACGTGCGAGAGAAGCGTATGTCTTCTCTCGACCTTGATGCCCCGAAATCGGTGCATCATGATACTCAAACATAATTCGATGTTTGAGATCATCGTCGTTTGGAACGAGATGCGACTTTCATCTTTTTGGTTTGTGCTGTAAAGCATCAAACCATCGTGCAGTCGATCTCGATGCGCGCAAGCGCGGAGGAACTCTGGGAGTTCGTCGTGCTTCTCACTTGATTGATTACTTAAGTAATCAATCAACAGACGTGTCTCCTCGTCTGTTTTGTACGCCTCGCGTACTTGTCGTATAATTGACGACGACAAAGCAGTGCAACGGATCGCGTTTGCACTGGTACATTCGGTTACGGACGGTTTCGTCTCGTAATCGGGCCTTCGTGATAGCACATCCGCTATCACGTTCAACTTTCCGGGTTTGTATTCAACCGTAAAGTTGTATTCAGCAAAGAATGACAGCCATCGAGCCATTCTTTGAGAAATGTGTGGTGAATTCACGGCCGTGCGTAGTGACGCATGGTCCGTGTAAGCCACAAATGGTCTATCTCCCAAGAGATAGATCCGAAACTTAGCCAGTGCATACTTCATGGCAAGGAGTTCCTTGTCATGCACTGGATAGTTGCGCTCGGCTGGGCGCAACTGGCGCGATTGATAGCAGATTACGCGATCACGATCATCGTGATCACGCTGCATCAAAGCACAGCCGATAGCGAAATCGCTCGCGTCGCAAACGACGTGGAACGGACGCTCGTTATCGGCTATATCCAAGACAGACGCTTCAGTCAAGCTTTGCTTGACTGCATCAAAAGCATCTTGGCATTTGGTATCCCAATGCCATTCGACATCTTTTCGCGGTATCGGCGTCTGCGCCGGTACCGTTGATGCGTTCAGCTTGTTGTAAGCGTGAACGATTCTGCACCCACCTGTGGACTTTTTCACACAAAAGGTGGGGGTAGAGTGCGGTGAGATAGACTCCCGCACTTGGCCTGCTTTACGACGCGCTTCGAAAAACTCGTCGATCGCTTTTACTTGATCACGCGGCAACGGCCATTGCCGCGTGACACAATACTTCGTGCCTGGCACGAGGTCAATTTCATGAAGAGTTCCCTTATCCTTAGGGATCTCGCTAGGTACTTCTTCTGGAAATACGTCAGTGTATTCCCGAAGTACCTCATAAAATGGGGATTCGCTTTAAGCGACTCCCAGCTCTGCGCTTCAAATCGCTGAACTTTGGTTTGATCATTGGGAACCTCTTTCCCAATGTTTTCCACTTGTAATGTGGATATTGTTCACGAATATCCACTACATCATCTGTTGCTACGATAATACAGATCTGTTCGATCTGATCATCGTGCAAGTTTCTCATAAACTTCTTCCAGCTTAGCCCTGGAAGAGCCATCACCTCCGAACCTTCTTTCGGGGGGTGTTCCATCAACAGAGACTGGGTATCTAATCCGGTCTCCGTTTGCGTCAAGACGTTAATCGTCTCGACGGAACTGCCCATGCAATCAGACGCACTCGTCTGATTGACTGCTACACGGTGATTACGATTCACCGTGTGCAAATACTCATCCTCATGGTGGCCACTGCCTACCATGGAGTTTTGGCGATCAGATGTGCTCGTCTGATCGGCCGCCTTTTCTGCGACACCGTGGTCTTTATCACCCGTGTGCATGGCTAACGCAACGTGGTGGGCACTGGCCACCACGGAGTTGTGCTCACGATTGCACTCGATCGTGAGTTCACTCTCATCAACACGGAATTCTTTCATCGTGTTGGAACCTTCAGTCGAACAGTGGGTGTTTCCCACTGTGGATACTATTTCATTCTCACGGTGGGTGTTTCCCACCGTGGATATCACTTCATTCTCACTGTGGGTGTTTCCCACCGTGGATATCACTTCATTCTCACGGTGGTCTTTATCACCCGTGGAATGTTTTTCTCCAACACGCAACGACTCTTCTGTTGCGTGTGGTAGTCCTTCTGGACTCTCACCAGCGGAGGTACCTTCCGCTGATCGTGTCAGAACAGACCTGGTGGTGCCATCGCTATCCACCAGACTGTCTGACGCTGCGGTTGTATCTTCTGATACATCCGGATTACACACAGGGTGATCAGAACCTGTGGCTCCGCCGCAGTCGATCGACAGGTTAACCCCGTCGATCGAAGGTTTAAACTTGGACAACCATGGGATTCCAAGTATCACATCGAACTTGTCATCTAAATCGAGGACGATGAATTCATCCTCGAGTGACAGTTCATTCAACTCGAAGCGTGTTTTAATCACACGCTTTGGAATAGTCACGGTTGAACCTGTTGCTAACCGGACTGATAACATACTTCGTGGGGTTTCTACCTCCACGAAGCTCAACAGCGTTAGACTCTGAGTTCTAACGAAATTGTTTGACACTCCTGTGTCAAACAAAGCTCGCATGGGGACATCGCTCCCGTTCGGCTTAACCTCCAGGGTGATAAGAGGCTTACCATCACCCTGCACCTTTTGACAGGACATAGTCCCGTCTGGGGCTATTACCCTCACATGCCCTATGTCGGCATGTGGGATAACATTCCCAGTAGGGCGCCCCGCCCCTACTGGTGATTTACGTTTTTTGCATCAACAGGGTGATGTCCCTGTTCGTGTCGCCGTGCAGCGGACGGTTCCGTCCGCTGACTTCGTGGCACCGGACGCGGTGCCATACACTCATGGGCAAAATGCCCCATTTTCGCGCATCTAATGCAGCGAATATTCTTCTTAAATTTCGGTTGCTTCGTGTTCGAAGCAACCGCAACCGATAGGTCCATCGGCTCTGGACCTTCACCTCCCATGCTCTGGCGCGGGTGGCTTTTTCTTGAGACGAAGTGTGAGCTTCGTCTGCCTGACTGCTGATTGTTGACATGCCGTTGCGGCATGTCAAAAGCGAAGGGCTGTTGAGCCCTTCGGATGTACCCAGCATGCGATGACGATGATCGCATGCTGAACTCCTCTCGGATGCTCATATCAATGGCATTCCTCAGAGTATCTGGCGGGTACCGATAGAGACTCTGTTTGACGGGACCATCATTGAGTCCCTTCATGAAGCCAGTGACCTGCATAGCAGGGGGCACCGGCTCATACACAATATTTGACAGCAAATATTGCGTCTTCTGATCGTAAGCTTGGAGGTCAAGCTTACCTTGCCGGAGTTCCATAAACTCCTGCCGACTACTTAGCTCCATTTCTGGAGCTTCAAAGTTGAGCTTTAGCTCAGCTTTTAATTCCTGATAAGTCAGGAACGCAGAGTCATCAGTGGCTCTGCGACTCATCCCCATGCCCTGGCTCTGCCGCCCAGACATGTTGTGGCCAAGTACGCCTGTTGACGTTCGTCAACAATATTTTGCGCAGAGATGGCATCTTCCACCTCTGCGAACCATCTACGAAGGGGCTCGCCCCCTTCGCCGGTAAAGGGCGGTACTCGCGCCTTTGCCACTTCAACGCTATGCGTTGCAGGTGAAGTTGCGGTCCGCGCTGCCTCTCGCGCGGGCCGTACTGGATTTTCTAGGTGGTTTCGCCTAAAGCGATTCACCACCTCTACCACTTCCTCCGGGGACTTACCCAGGAGGAAGGTAATGATGTAGGTCCCCATAGACCGAACCATTTCCACCTTCGCGTCTTTACTAAGCGACGAGAAGTGAGGGAAGTGTTTATTCACCACTTCCAGCGTTCTCTCTCGCTCGGCAGGCGTCATGTATCGCGACATGATGCCGAGCGGCTCTTAATCTTTGCTTCGCTAGTTGACTAGCGGAACGGAACTGTGGTCGTTAAGACGGACCACAAAGTGCTACCAGGTGTAACAGGACTGATCCTGTTACAGGATTACACTGTAATTGCGAGGAAGCGCGCAATGCAATAGGGCAGGATTAGTTGATAACAACTAATGCTATACTAAAAGTAAATATATAAATATTTACTTATGGGTTAGAACGCAAAATTAAGAGTGTTTATTTAATGGGTGGTTAGCATCTAATAGTATAGTAGTTACCTAACTAATATAATAATATCAAGTACTCAACTAACTGTAGTATTAGTTAACCTGCATGATTCGGTATTTATACCGAATCGACTTCTCCTTCGTAGATTATAATAACTTATAATCTCTTATTTATATTTCAGACAACGCGTCTGAAATTTAACTGTGATATTCTAACTTGAATATCAATTATGTAATGGCACCCCATTACAACTTGGGCCTTGACGTTACGCAGATCAAACCCACAAAGCTGATCCGGAGTCCACGGAAGGATGTCGGCGTCACTGGCGTCATCAGATACCGCGATCAATGTCCGGAAATCACCCGTACGCGGAAACAGAGACGCGGCAGTGACTTGATCAGGTAGGCCCTCGCTCCCGAACTCGCTAACTGTAGGAGTGGAGGGAATAGAAGCGATCGGACCAGGAAATCCGCCTTCATCGTCTTGATCAGGACTTGGGGGATCATCGTCTTCCGTCTTCGCCTCCGAAATAGGAGAAAGGAGGCGTGGCCGCTTCAACCGAGAGGATGATCGAGAACGCCGAGTACGCATTTTAGGCGAAGGGGCGGCGCGGCTGATCGAGCCGTCAGGAGAGACGGTAAGGCTAGCTGGCGGTGTAACTTGATCAGAACCCGCCGAAGGGGTGCGGATAACTGGCGCGATCTGCATCCGCAACGACATACCGGCCAACTGAGACTGAAGGTCCGAGTGGAACGAGCGTAACTGTGTGACTTCGCCATGAACCTCCTGCACTTGATGGCGCAACGTGTCACGTTCTGCGGAAACTTGATCAAAGCGGCATTGCATGGCGGAATGTTCGTTCTCCAGCTGAGAATATGCGGCGTGCAGATCTTCCAGCTCAGTTTGTAGGTCAGACACTCCCTTGACCCGATCAGATAGTTCCTGCGCCTGGGTCATGATGGCAGTATACTCGTCCATCTTCAGGCGATTGGATTTGTTTTTCTTTCGTCGAAGGCGATGATACTGGTGTTTTCGCCTATTAACCTCGGCAGTGAGCCTGAGCACCTGTTCGAACAAGCGCTGATTCCCAGAGGCAGCCCGATCGCGTTCTTCTTGTAACTTGGCTAGGCGCTGTTGAAGTTGATCCAACTCCCGTGTTTGATCAACGATGGTGTCTTCATGCACCGATTGCAGATACCTATCACGGGCATGACGGCCTTCCAGATCCCGGATCTGTGCGCGTTGATCGACCATGAGTTTTTTCTTGATCGGCCATAGCGTTTTCAATGGTCTTCAGCTTGGTCTGGAGACCATTGACGGTGGTGTCGACGAAATCACGCAATGGCTTGAGCTGTTCGAAGGCGTCCCGCTTGATCGCGACATCTCGCTCCACTACAGCGCGTTTGGCACGAGCGAGCTGCTGCCGAAGCATCGCTACCGTGTCTTCACTCATCGCGAGCGAGTCAGATAACGTGGAGATCTGATCATCACGCGCGTGTAGGGCCTCTTGCAAACTGTAAGCCCGATTGATAGCAGCGATCGCCTGATCAGCTGCGGCCCGATACAGGGCAGGAGTGTCGGTGGTGTTTTGCCGGGGTGCCGTCCGTTATCGCTTGCATGATGGAAATGCAGGAATGCCTGATCGAGACAGCTTGATCGCAGATGACACGGTTGGTGAAGGGTGATCGTTGGATCGCGAGGGGCGTACCACTAACGGCAACAGACTGATAGAACGGGACCTGATCGGCGGGAGAAAGGACATGCAGATTGATGGGTGATGATCACCTGGCCGATGACGTCATGGTGGACAAGCCGACCAACGGTAACATGATCCATGAAATCAAACGGCATGATCGACCCTCGCCCCAACCGCTGTACGGCTGGGACGAGGATCAGGGGCGGCTGTCGTAAAGCGTGTTATAATTGGGCCCAATAGCGGGCCTTATTATAAGGCCTTATTATAGGGCCTTAATATGGGGGGGGCGATTACGGTCAGAATCGGTACGTAATCGTATAGGATTGTGGGTACCTGGCGTATACAGTTGCGTGTACAACCGTGGAGCACATAGTCAGGACATAGACAGGGCATAGGAAGATGGGAAGATTACGTACAGGTTCTCCGCGAACATCGACGAGCGGCGACGGACGACGGACAATTCAGGTAGACTGGTCGACGGAGGACGTTGGAACGGGTAGTTCTGATTGGTGTATATTAGGAAATGGGTAGTTCTTAGGATTTAAGCAATAATAAAGTTCTCCTTTTGCGTTCGATCTAGCAGATCGTTTCCGGGACGGCACCTTTGCGCGTCCCTTATTACTATACACCTCTACGTCCCGGGCGGGAGTACTTTGTGCATTTTTGGCCCACCGGCAGACGTAGAGTGTTGAGAACTCACTCCTCAACTCCGCCCGCTGTGTCAGCGGTTATTCTATAAAGGTTTTGGGTTTTGAGAGTGTGATTGAGCAGTGCTCTCACCTCTCCACGTTTGGTTCGCGTTTGGCCCCTAGAGTTCGGCTGCTGTAAGCGCCCCACGGGAACTCTAGGTGGATTAAGCGAAATTTACCCCCCCCCTCGTAGGTCTAGGCTAGGAATACATATATTTGGGTGTTCCTTTAGCTGTTTGAAGACTCAGAGGCTCCGTGATCGGGCAGTGAAGACTTCCACTGCCTGATCAAGTACCTCCTTCGCCGATCAACACCTGATCGACACTCTGCAACTCGTGACCTGCGATCAACAACTCGCAGACCGCACCAACTTGTACCTGTGCAACGTTTGGCACCTGATCAAGTCTGAACACCGCTGATCAACTACTTTTGGTGCCTGATCAAGCCTGATCACCGCTGATCAACTACTGTTGGTGCCTGATCAAGCCTGATCAAGCCTGATCACAGCTGATCAACGACTTTCGGTGCCTTCCCAATCCTGATCACTGCTGATCAAGCCTGTTCGCACCTGATTTGAGCTCGATTACACCGGATCACGTCTGATCAGCACCTCGATCAACTCATTACAAGTTCCCCAATCTTGCATCAAGGAATTGCCGTGTCTACATCCCCGCCACCTGGAGAGAGACCCACGCCTAAGCCGTCGGGTACACAAGGTGAGCAGAAACACAAGCAGTCAAGGACAACCGGAGGACCCCCTTCGTTAGTCGGCAGTCCAGGCGCCGTGGTACCGCCTGATCAAGCGTCAAAAACTTTGATCAGCCGCTCCACCACACATGCGTCTCGTGACCTTTTGAACCGCAAATGATATGTCCGGACTTGTGCATCTTGAGATCCATAGTAGGCTCTCTGCTATCGACTGGAACATTTTCTGCGTCGGAACTCCAGTCACCGCATCCTTGGGTAAAGGTTTGTCGTCATATGTTTCATCGCTTGTGCTCGTAATTGGTAATTGCACAGAATTCGCGTGTTCCATCTTGTACTTGGTTAATAGTTCACCTATCGTCGCCTCTTGATCCATCGTGTATCCTTCTTCTTGGTTTCCGCCAATCCTTATGCCTAAAAACTTCTCCACTGGACCGAGATCCTTTAACTCCAGCACCTGCATTGCCTTGAAAAATCTGTCCACCAACTCGACCTTGGTACCTGTCACTAACAATTCATCCACGTAAGCTCCAACAATAACAATACCTTCAGCAACCCTCTTGGAGAATATTCACGTATCAGTCATGCACTGCTCGAACTTCAAATCACATAATGTATTGCGTAACAACTCGTACCACATACGGCCTGCTTGCTTTAATCCATACAAATTCCTTTTCAAGCGTACAGCTAGTCCTTTGGTTGATTCCACTTCGAAACTCTGCAACACTTCATCTTGGATCTTCATACCTTGAGGTATCTTGAGAAAAATCTTGAAATTTTGCTCTGCATGCTCCTTTGGATATGCGCTCGGCACATCACCGTGCCGCGCTGGCACATTCCACACTTGAGCCATCGCTAACACCACTTTCACGTTGCTGAGATCCGTCACTGTAGAAAACGTGAAAACAAAATCTCTTCCATAAATCTGATTATATCCGCGCTCTACCAGACGCGCCTTGTATCGCTCGATCGCTCCATCAGCCTTGATCTTGGTCTTATATACCCACTTAGTTGGTATTGCCCTGTTAGTTGGACACTTGATAACTTCCCATGTGTCCATCTCCTCCGACGCTCGTAACTCTGCGTCTTCAGCTTCCTTCCACTTGACAGAATCATCTCGCTTGTGGGCTTCAACATAACTTCTTGGATCTTCTGCATACTTCGGCCTTGTACCAACATCATCCGGTCCTATCACTGCGTAAACTGCTAATGCATGCTCCTCCACTCCTTCAGTCGTCTTATTCGTCACTCGCTCCGTGGTTACTGCGCCTTCCACGCTGTACTTCTTCTTGACTTTCTAGCTCTTGAGTGAGTCCCTGTATTCCTTGAATCTTGATGTATTCTGAACTACGCGCTTTGTTTTTCCACCGGTTTATGCTTCTGTACCTTGTACTTGTATGCTCGTACCTGCTGAAACTCCTGCTTCAGCGTCACTCTGTTGCACCACGTTATGTTCCACTTGTTCTTCCACACTTAATTCGTCATCTGCTGTAGGATATTCTCCAGCTAACGCCTTAGTAACTTGCTCATTAGCTTTCGTATCCAGTGTTTCAATCTTACGGATACGTCGCGTTGGCGTGAGATTTGCTGTTAGAATGGACCCATTAACATCCACCGTAAACAGTAAGTTCCCTCGAAAACGCACTTCATATTATCACCACGATGTGCAAAATTGAACCCTTTCTGCATCAATCTTCCTAGCGAAATCAGGTTTCTTGCTAACTTCGGAGAGTAGTAAACTTCCTGCAAAGCTATCACAGTACTTGGTTCATCAATACTCCGTAGACACACCTTGCCAATCTTGGTCACTTGAATGTAATTTCCATCAGGTAAAGTCATCTTCATATCATCAGTCACTGTCATTACATATTCAAGTATCGACTCATCTCCCACGAGATGACGGCTCGCTCCACTGTCTAGAACCCACGCGTCACTTTAACACAAATCACCTGAATTAGTATCGATTTAGTATCGCCGACCACTCTACACCTGTATCTATGGTTGCTAGACCATACTCCTTGTCCGTATTGCCTTGTACTTTCCGGTGACTTGGTTTCCTATCGAAAGTCTTGCGACAATCTCGCCGGATGTGTCCTTTTCCGCCACAGCCGTAACACGTTATCGCCTTCTTGTTCTCATTTCACTGTGTTTACACTTATTATCGGCGTCCTATGACTCTTGACATGGTCATCCTCGATTTCTTGTGCCCAAATCACTAACTCCTGCGGGTGCAACATGTAGTCCTTGCGCAACGGGTTGTATCTTGTCATCATCGCGTATTTCAGACTTGGTACCGCATACTTCACCAAATTTTCCACAATAAGCTTCTCGCTGGGTTCACTTTCGCGTGCCAAGGCTGTCAGATACAGCAGATGCTCGTTCCAGGAACGTCGTGCATCTTTCGGGCTGGCAAACAGCTGTGCTGCCTGATGATGCGAAATGTTCACCTTGTATGCGCGCCACATCTGTTCCAGTACGTAATGCAAGGTCTGTGAGACCTGCCACCACACGCCAACGTTTGATCGTAAATACCTGGACGCTGCACCGTCGAGGTGCTCACCAAGCTTGTTAACTTTGAGTCTTTCGGTCCATTGGAAACCGGACGAAATTTCAGCTATCTCCAATGCTTCTACGAATAGATAGGCCCAGTCTCTAAAGCCAGAACCAAGTCCGGGGTAAATTTCTACCCCCGTGAACTTCTCGATCACCAACTTGTATGCGCGTGGCTGTGCGCTCGGGTTTCCAACATTTGCAGCCGCCTGCCTATCATCAGACACTCCAACTGGCACTTGAGGTACTTCAGGCGGCGCTTCCACTCGGCGTGCATTTCCTCGTTCAATGCCTTCATCAACCGATAAATCATTTATCGTTATGCGCTGTCCAAACGGCGCGAATTCTTTATACTTTCTTGGAAGGCTGTGTAGCCGCCTCCAACCGGTGTATCTCGGACCGTAAATGACGAAATCTTTCGCCCGAGGGCTTCGTGCCTCTCTTCTTCCATTTTCGTCAATCGGTCGTTCATCTTGTCTACTTGTTTAAACAGTGCCTTCAGTGTGCTCTCCGAGTCGAGCATCTCGCCCTCGTCCATGATGAACAGATAGTCAATTACAACAGTAGCGCAATCGCCAGCGCAACAGTCAGCCTCTGTAAAAACAACAATCCACCACAACAACAGCGCAATCGCCAACGCAAACAGTCGCTTCCAGTGAATAAACAACTCCAATATACCAGGAGACAGTCCAAACGTAATCGCCAACGTCACAGGACTAATGTGAGTAATATCTTAAAGTTTGTATACCGTTACGTGCCCCCGTGTCCCTTGGGCTCATATCCTGTCGGAAATTGACACGAGTTGGGGGCACGTGTGAACTTCCTAAATGGCATTTCAGACCGTTAGAGTCCGACTGCCGTTGGTATGTAGATTTCTTGAAAGAAGCGCGCCCTACCTGATCAGAGTAGGGGCGCACGAGGGCAGGATGTAAATAGACTTAAACGGTAAAAGATATACTGAATATAAAATAGAATAGTACCTAAGAACCTAACCTAAAACTTAATAATAGATAAAATCCTAAAGTACCAATGATGCAATAAATGCAAAAATACAAAAATGGCCACAATGATCGCGCACAAGTTGAAATTTGTATGCAGCTTGCACACGCGCATCTTGACAACATTTCAACAAGCAGAAATTCTCAGCTTGCACTACAAAAGCACTCTGATGTCTGTTAACAGTCTCCCTTCACTCACTTGGAGTGACGAGAACGCGCTATCTGATTGGTTGTTTACTTCCGATCGGCAGGAGTGGGGACTGGGGGCTTCAAAGTTAGCCACTACAATTGGATTTTCTGCAAAATCATCTGTAAAATCTTCTGAATCTAACTTTGAAACCCCCTATTAAATTGACTATCCACAAAAGTTGGCCAAACTCATTGTGCATTTAAGTTGCTTTTACTCCATGTTATCACATCTCTTGTCGATGCACGATCAAGACAACGTTCAATGTGCAAGCGGTCTACGCAGCAATGTAGAGCCGTTTTCACGTTTACGCGGGCTACACGCAGCTAAGAGAATCACCGTTTTTGACACCAAGCAATTTCCCGCAAATTGTTGGGAAGTCAATCTACAATATGTCGAAGATCTGATTTTGAAAAAGTGCAACAGCACGCAAGAGCATCGCCAGTCTCAAATCAGGTGTCGCCTTTCCTCCTATGGACACGATACTGTATAGGCGTCCTTAGTAGTGCCTGGTAATGTCTAATCTTAAACGTGGCCCATCAACGTTAGTATAGGAGAATCGACGGTTAAAAAAGGTCTTCCTTCAATAAAGGATATCAGACCAGTAAAATTGTTAACATATGCGCAATGTTGAGTGAAACGACAGTTTGTCACAAATTGACGATGCGAAACGATTGTACTGATTACTCGACTACTGTAGAAAAAGATCCTCTAGCAAGCGTCCCGACACGATTGAGGCAATTTGCTTCGAAACTGGGCATTAGCGGCACTGTTACGATCGTCCCATAACATCGTGGTCATTTGTCTCCAATGGAACAATCTTGGTCTATTGGATCAAGGCATACAAGCTCTACTACTGATGCTAGATTTACGCAATAACAACATTGGACCAGAGGATGCCGCAGCACTCGCTAAAAGCTCTAAGAGTTAACCGTTATTGCGTGAATTGAACTTGCGCTGGAGCGAGGTTGGAAATCCAGGGGTTTAGCCTTTCGTGAAGCGTAGCAGAGCAATAACTACACTTGTGGCACTGAAACGTATGAGAAACAATAGCAGGGTAAAGAATGTAGATGAACCCGAGATTTCGGTGGCAAGAAATCTTCGTTGATGGAGAAACCAACGCCTTTGGCTGTGGATGCATTCTGTGAACCTGATTCTAACGATGGCTTAAGTAGTTCGAGCTTCAAAGTTCAGGACGACCAGTTATTATTACAAGTCTTAGCAGAGATGGATGAGCTGGAGACGGGGAGGAGCTTAATTAAGCGAGAACGAAAGAAGTCGGTAACACGAAGACTTGATCGGACCCACGTAACAACGTACTTATGTTTAAACGGGGGAGTCTGAGATGCAGCCTCGTAAGGACGTTGAAATGATTTACAGAGCGGGATCGCTCTGTAACGCGATATTGAGACGTCCATGAGCTCAAAATGCAGCTTGAGGAATCGAGAACCGTCGAGGCTGAAGTTTCGAGTATCGCATAACACGCACCGCTCCTAAGCGTGAAACGGTGATATTCGTGAGAAAATGGGGCAAACGGAGTTTATACAGCAGGGAAGCAGAATAGAAAGTCGAGCAGATATCCCGATTGGAAGAGAAAAACTTCTCGGCAATGCAAACTGCACCGTACATCTGTAATGACTGCGGGGTGGCTCACGATCGTTGCTGTCTTGTTACTATTTTTCCAGTTGCATTTGCTCTTTTGATTGAGCCGATGAAGAAGAACTTCTCAATTTACTAGAGGTGTTGAATGACTCATAGTTGGAATATACCCAAGTAGGTTAGCGTGGCTTAGCGGCAGGATGGCACGGTGTCAAATCTTTACAGACTCAACTTAGCTACATATCCTCAAAACTTGACACAAGCGAACAAGCTGGACGAAAACTGAAGGAAAAGTGCAAGCATACGAAGCCAAATCACTCCATTTTCAAATCGAGCGCGAAAAAACAATTGGAGAGCTGAAAGGCAATAGGAAGTTGAGATACAAGAGCGTATTAAACATTCCGTTGGGTTGGTCGAAGCTCAAGTTGTCGAAGGGGAGAAGGCACGAAAGCATCGGGAGGAGAGGTGGAAAAAGCATCTTGAGACGACCGTGAGCTTTGTCAAGATAATGTGTCACTGCAGCAAGCGAAGATGGTGAACAACTTGACGTAGTAAACGTAGTGGAAACCCAATCCAGAATCCTGGAAGAAAAGCAGCGCAACTAGCTGCAGCGATGAGTGAAAAATCTCCATGCGAAGAGAAGTTACCGCTGAAGCTGCGGAATTGGAGGAGCAAGACGCCTGAATCGCTCAGAGGCAAACAAATCTCGCATGAGTGCGTTAGCTTCATGTGAATGTTCGTCCTGCAGTCTCCTTATTATTTTATTTAATGTTTTTTAAGGAGCGCAAAAAGTTACGGCCGAGGAGATTTCGACTCTCTTGAAATACCTTGCAATTTATTATGAGCATGAAATGCGTATCGATGATTCGGCTGAATATATCCATTAGCCGTTTTTCGTCCAGGAACAAATCGCGCTGCAGCACGCACGATCTGAACCCCATTTCAGAAGTGACAGGAAAATGGGTTACTTCAGCGATATGTGCTCTGGACTCAGAATTGTCACCGCCTCTATTTTTATCAGCTTTTGACAATTTTTCACCGAAGGTCCCCATGAATTGATTGGACAAGAAATCGTGAATCCACAATATTGCAGAAAGTTTATTTAGCGAAGAGTCCATGAAACAAGCAATGCCCAGTTGTAATTTTACCCCCACGAAGTAACTCAGCTGATCGTTCTGGCAAGCATTGCTTTGCCATTCATTGAAGCGAGAGATGGAATGCTCAACGAACGTACAGGCACTAATTAACAAGTTCGAGTGTATGACCCGAGTTGCGTCCGCGGAGCCACGTTATAGGTCCAAGTCGATGACCAAAGAGCCAAAGTCTGACAACGCATTGGTGAAGGATATTATTGAGCGCATGAACACTCAACAATTTCGTACCAAGTCAGTGCCCAATCAAACTATTTTGCACTGCACGAAGGCTGCAGAACGCAAGGAGCAAGCAGAAGAGAATGAAAACAGTCCTGTGGACACCTTATCGAAGGCTGTCATCTATAAGACTCTCACCATAAATACTCAGGATGAAAACGACACCATGACTCATCACTCCAACGGTATCTTCAAGTCAACTTTCTACTCGAATGCGCTTCGTAGTCCGTCGGCTTGCTCGACTGCATCGACGGGCTCTATTGACTCAAGATATAACTCGCTCGATATCTGCTCGCCCGAGCTGCAGCACCCGTCACGCGAGATCAGTGCTAGTGTCTCAAAAATCGTCAAACCCGTTGTCTACCGCTCAAGACCCTCGACGCCCCCCATAACGCTGCAACGAATGCCGAACGCCAAGCTAACCTCGCGTGACGTAAACCAGCGCAATGTGCCCGCCAACAAGTCGCCATTAACCAAAGAGATAGTGTCGTCGATTCCAGTCCCCAGGTCCAAGCGCGGTTCATCTCAAACCCCATATAATAAAACTCCACCGAGTTCATCATCCACTCCAAGGTACATGAACTACGACAATTCGGCGCGTTTTGCCGCTACAAAGGCTTGGAACAAGGAACGCCGGCGCTTACTAGAAGAGCGCAACCGCAATCTCGCCACCAAGAAGGTTCAGCCTCGAACCAGTAAAAGTCCACGAAAGCCACGCACGCCGGATTATCAAGGGTGTATTAATCAGATGCGATTTGATGTTGACAGCACACGGCGGAAGGAGCGTCTCTACCCTCATGTCTAACGTTAAATTACCAAGTACTGTAGTACTTCCAAGTACATGTTAAAGAAACAATAAGAATGATGTACAGTGAATTGATAAAACGTCTGGCCTGTATTCTGCTTCCCAAAATGACTATTATCTTTACTAACTTTCCCATGTCCAGTTTGGCTGCTAGTTACTACCTTCTCTATGCAAGTAGCCACGAGACTGACGAAAATGCCGTTGTAAAGATACCGGCAAACGTGTTGACTAGTGCATTGCAAGTTCCGCGTTTGCGACAGAGTGAATTGAACTGGAAGAATCGCGGTCAGTTCTTGGAGATGATGGAGCGACACTCATTTGTAGTGCTCACAGACATTGGCAAAGCGATAGAACATATCCACACTCAAGTGCTTGATGACTTTGAGACGTTTTTCACGAGCGATGACGAGGACTGGAAGAACGGGTGCACGAGCAAATACATTTACCGCAATGAGCATGGCAAGCCCTTCTGGTATGCTGGATACGAGCACACAACCGTTCGCGACTGTTTCCGCGTGGCGTGTGGGAATATGTCACGGGTGGTGTGGCCGTCACCGGAGTTTAAAATTCACTGGTTGTCTCTCCAGCGTCACATGCAGCGTATATGTGATCGCGCACTTAGCTTGATAGTCGGCTACGATGTTGAACCTAGTCATGCACGCTCGGATAAAGACTTTTCTGTCTGTTATGGACTCCATTACCCAAACATTGAAGGAACCGGCCAATCTGAGACAGAAAACGTTTTTGAGCATGTGGATCCGAGTCTATTTGTGGTGGAGCCTGTGCCCAGTGTAGAGGGATTAGATGTGTACGACTTGCATTCCAAGCAATGGCTCTCGACTGAAAAGGTGTGTATTCCGGGCAAGGAAATTGTACTTTTTTGTGGTCATGCACTGGATCGAGCTACGCAAGGCCGCATTAAAGGAACATTGCATCGCGTTCACCGGACCCCAGAAAGGCGATTCTGCATCATCTATGAGCAGAAGTATGAGGAATATTTCCTATGAAGAATCCTCAGGGGAGAAAGACATCGCAGGCACCCAGGCAGCAAAGCTTGTATTTATGCGTAATCTAAGGCTATACACTCACGATATGGCCTCCAACCGACGGAAGCGACTACGTTGATGTCATTTAACTACGTAGTTTACTAACCAGGAAAATTTTGATCACTGGTACTCAATTTGCATTGAAGTTGTGGAATGGCAGCGGATTTGTCATCATCAAATACCACGCTGTGGATGATACTTACACTACCAATATCCCTGGTTCATATATCGCGACATTAGACACGTACGTGCTAGATGACATTTGGTCCGGGAAACGTAAACGATGATAGCAGCACGGAAACTCGGTAAGTTCAGACGTATTGCTGATCACGCTTGAGGAGTGGCAATCTATCAATCTATTAAAAGTGGTAAATGAGACAATTGAAGGGAAAACTCAACGACCTAATACTAAGCCAACCCAACTTTAGCAGTGTTTCATGTGTTGTCACATGTGTTCAGTGTTCATGCCTTTTAATGGAGCTTCTCGAGGAAGAGGGTAAACGGCAACACGCTACACGCGCAACCTATGCCTTGTGACTGAAGCCGTCGCGAATACTATATTTTCTAGAAGTGGCAAACATGACGACTCCATTTGTCTAGACTTTCATATTGATGTCAGATCCTTTAGAAAGGGCAGCTCATTTTACTAGTCTACGGAAGGACGCCTCATTGGCTTTTCCCTACATTTAATCAAAGAACCAGGTCCAAGAACGTCGATATCTATTTCTTGACAACACTGACGAATCCACTAGCAGCGGAGAAATATTTTTTATTCGCCTCAGCGACGCGAGTTTTCGCAGCTTCAGGATTCATGAGCTCAATGCCTTGCACGGGCGTGAAAGCGAGGCTAGATGCTAGCCCAGAAAGCGGTGGCTTGTTGGCAGAAGGTGCAGCAAAGTTGGCAGCGCGCAGCTTTTTGCTCGACTGCTTCTGCTCTTTGCGAATAATCCGCAAATTGCCCGATCCTTCTTGTCCAAGACGACCAGATGTAATTCCCATGGCATTGTCACCATACTCTTCGTCAGCCGTAGCAAAAGATTGCCGATTCATTTCACGTCTTACATCTGTCATTTGTAGCCGCTCCTTTATCTTGCGGTAGCGCTTGCCGCCACGTTTGCGGCGTGGTTTTTCGTCTGGAATGGGCAAGGCCTTTTTCGTCTTGGCTTTTTGTGGTTCTTGCCATTTCTCCATCTTTTCAATGAGCTCGCTACGAAAACGTGCACCAATTAAGCCTTCCGTATCATTCGGGTGTGGCTGGCTATCTACGCGCGCCATTAACGCTAATTTCCCTGCAACGGCTCGACACGCCTTCATGCGTAAATATGGAGGCATTCTCTGCACGAGGTCACTAAAGAAAAGAATACCCGTATGTTTTAAAGCGGCGGCAGACGAAAAGCCGCTGAGGACCTTTTTCTCCTGTCCCAACACTTGTAAATTGCACGACGGGATTCGTGCAAGCTCCGCGACTCCACCAGCAAGTCCAATAAGCTGCGCTGCAATACGGGTACCAACTAGCTGGGACACATTCGGTGCTAAATACTTCATACGGCGCTCCACAAAACGCAAAATCATATTCTTGTCCTTCTCCAGCGACAACAGCTCATCGCAAGCTTCCATGCAGATTTTTAGGTCTTCAGAGCTCAATGGTTTGCCACTCGTTCCGGATCCTGTCACGGAAATTCCAATCACGACTGAGCTAGGAAGCAACTTAGGTAGCTCTTCTACGAGCGTCAGATCCATTTCATTTCCAATGGCTTTAACGACACGAGCATAGTCCAGTGCATTTGGCACCAGAGAGTCAAGTTCTGGAAACTTTGCGGCGTAAATCTCGGCGATAAAGCGATAGACGGCCTCAATTTCGTCGTCAATCTGCACCATCAGATCATTAGACGTCACTACAAGGTCATATTCGACGTTGCCTTCCTCCAGCTGGGGTTTCATGGACCCAGCAGCATCGTTTGCGTCCACATATTGTTGAATCTGCTGCACATGGGCCAGATACTTCGTTGACCGTTTAAGCGACGCAACAGCAGCCACTGGATGCTGATTCCTGATGCTCGAGCTTAGTGATTCAAGAGGATCCTTCGGTTCCTCTACTGTCTGCGACTTTTCCGTGTCCAGCCGCTTTCGCTTGGCTGTTCTTGGCTGTAAAAGCTCCTCCGACATCGCCTCATCAGCGTCATCATCACCTTCTGCGGCCTTCAAGTCAGTAGTAGTAGCGGGAAACGACGTCGTTGTCTCGTCTTCATCGCTGCTGCCTCCACTGAGTTCATCCAAGTCTTCCAAGAATGAGTCGGCAAGGGTCGACATGACCTCGATTACACTCGATAATTCTATTCTATATACAATGTCCAAATACATTACTATCTCACCATTCTAACATCCCTCATCGTTCGACTACTAGATATGCCGGGTGAAGAGAGCAACAGTAGGAGCAACAGCAGTAATTGGCGCCGTAAGACGCCAGCTGGAGGACGCAAAGATAGCGATGCCGAGCACAAGAAGAAGAAAGTGCGTCGTGGAGGCCGTCGTAATAAGAACAAAACGAAGGCCAACGCTAATATTAACCAGTCCGAGGTGACGGAGTCTGCAGTCCCGGCAGTCGGCGAGCACTCATTAGCCGACGTTCAGACTACTACTGCCACTTCGACGAGTGCCTCCTTACCTACGAATCTGGATTATCTATCGAATGTTTTGTTCGCGTCGCTTGACATCTCAGCTGAAACGAAGCGCGCCATTACGGAACATCTAAAGTTTGAGCGCCTTACGAACGTGCAGAACGAGACATTTTCGATCATTCTGCAGGGTAAAGACGTGCTGGCAAAGGCCAAGACAGGAAACGGCAAGACAATTGCGTTCCTGCTGCCAGTGATTGAAAATATGGTAAAGAAGGGTCGTCAATCCGACGTCATTCCGACGATTGTTGTGTCACCAACCCGTGAGCTAGCACAACAAATAGCTGTCGAAGCCAAACGTCTCACAAAATTTCATGACTTCAAGGTGGTGTGTTTCGTCGGTGGTTCAAACGTGAAGAATGACATCCAGATGCTAGAGAAAAACACTCTAATTGACATTTTGGTTGCCACTCCTGGTCGTCTGGTCGATCTCCTCGATAGAGATGATGGTATGATAAAGGGCCGGGTAGGCAAGGCCAGTGTCTTAATTTTGGATGAAGCAGATCGACTGTTGGACATGGGCTTCCGCCCGGATGTCATGCGCATCATTGATTATCTGCCCAAAGAACGTCAAACACTATTATTCAGCGCTACACTGCCAGCCTCAACAAAGGAGTTGAAGCAGATTGCTTTGCGTAAGGACTACTCATTTGTAGATACTATCGATGAGGATGAAGCAGACACGAATATCCAAACCGAGCAAGAGTACATCATATGCAAGATGGAGGATGTAATTCCGATGGTAGAGTGCGTGGTAATCGCGCACATGAAGCTTTCATCGTATAAAGTAATGCTTTTCTTCCCCACCGCACGTTCGGCACAGTTCATGGCTCAACTTTTCCAGGCAGCTGGTTTTCCTGGTGTCCTGGAGATTCATTCACGTATGAGCCAGCCAATGCGCACAAAGACAGCTGCTGCTTTCCGTCAGGGCCGAAAAGTGCTCTTGTTCTCGTCTGATGTGTCGGCCCGTGGTGTTGACTACCCAAATGTGTCCCTTGTTGTCCAAGTCGGACTTACTACCCGCGATCAGTATATTCACCGCCTTGGACGCACGGCGCGTGCTGGTACGAATGGCAGGGGTGTGTTGATATTATCCGAGTTCGAGTCCTCTATGCTAGACCAGTTGACAGACTTACCTCTTACGGTAAGCACCAGTCATTCCCCGAAGCAGCTGGTGCATTCACAGTCGCGAGCGTTGAAGATTACAAAGAATTTAAAAGACTACACGGAAGTGGAGAAGTCTGCTCAGCAGTCCTATCAGGCGTGGCTTGGTTTCTACAAGTCCCATATGAAACATCTAAAGATGACGTCTGTTAATCTTGTTAGACTTGCGGCTGACTACTGCCGCATTATTGGTTTAGACAAGGTGCCAAAACTTGAAGAGAGGACGCTCAAGAAGATGAACCTCCTTGGCGTGCCTGGTATCGAGCCATCGCCACACACTTACAAGAATGGCGCTAATGGTGTAGGCAATGGCCGCAGATAAGTTAGCGACGGCGTAAAAACTGCAATTCTCGTTTTCGGTAACTGTAAAGTCACCGAAACCAAGTGACTTCTTCTAAATGAAATGACTTATCGTTATTTCATTGCAACGAATGAGATAGAAACTCCATCGGTTAAAAAAAAATTTATAAATGAGACTACTTTTATCCCATGAAGTACTTAAGAGAATCTTCCTGTGGTTAAGAAGACAGTCATAAGATAAATACGGGCAAGACATCTTTGATTATGTGGTTAGAAAAATTGTCAACCATCGCAAAAAGGTTTGATATTGCACTACAGTTATCTATCCGCGTAGAGTATCTAATCCGAATGAAGAAGCACGTGTTATTCGTCATCGCAGTAAGCAGGCTGTAGTCCTGACTGTAGTGCTGACTGTGTTCGTGAATCGTATCGTCTGCCATCACTACTCGTATACGTAAGTTTCCAGTTGTTTAACGTACTCCAAACGTGAAAAGCAACGTAACAGCAAAGGTAGCGAGATAACAACGTAATAAAATCAATAACAACTTTATTTACTCTAACTATCCACTTCGTAACACTCCACAAAGTAAAACGTAAGCAAACCACAGTGTTCCACACTCCACGAGAGATAAAACAGCGTTCCGCCCTTAATAGGGCGTACTCGCACCAAAAGTGTTCTAATGCAAATTGTGTGCGAAGAACAAAAACAAAAAGTGACTATATTAAATTAAGTTAAATACTTAACCTAATAAATGTAAGTATAAAATTGGGCATGACCCATAAAATTGGGTACTACCCAAAATGCATTTTGCTGAAAGGTTGCATTGTACCCATTTGCGTCCAGCATCGGCTGTAGCGGGGCGCGGGTCCTTCCAACACACTGCGATCAAGAATAACACTTGCTTCTTCATTCGGATAAGATACTTTACGCAGACAAGCACTTCAGCTATGGCGAAGGGAAGGCGCTTTTCGTCGACGGTAATTGTGTGACATTGAATTCAGGGGAGGTAGTGAGAATCAAAGAACTTTGCAGAAAATCCGAAATCAATTACGGCCCATAGGAAGGGCAAGAGAAAAATCACCCCAGCTTTTTCGCAAAATCACCCCAACCGTGCGCTTTTCACCCCAACCACCGGACTGGCGCTCGTTACTGACCCATCGATTGGGCGAAACTCTTTATTCACAAATTAATGGCGTGAAATGCACAGGTACAATGTACCAAAACTGTTCATTGACATTTTTCTATTGCTTCTTATGCTCAGGTTAAAACTCCAAGCAGCGACCACTTGCGACTAGTCTAATCTGTATACGTAATTTACTCCAGTCAGTTTCGATCACGAATCGTCCAGGATTATGAACGCACCCGACATCCACCTAATGTGAGCTGCTTTCCAGTATCCAAACGGTGCAAATCTTTTGCAAGACGAATGGCAGATGCTAGACACGGAGGCGCCTCTTTGTTGCCGACATGTAAAACGATGAGCGAAAGCAACCTGTAAAGCAGTTCGTTAAACATCTTTGGATCGTTTGTAATGGCCATTCGCATGACGACCAGTTCTGACTCCCAAATTACAGTGTACTTGCGAAGCATCGATCGTTCTGATTCCAATGCACAAAAAGGTTGTTACGGACTACTCGAAAATGATATTACTCTTTGCTTCGGTACCAACTCGTGCAAACTCATTCTTAGCTTTCTCGGCAGTCTGTTGAAATCTTGAGAACAAGACGAGCGTAGCTGGTGCTTCCTTTTCAATACGTTTCGGTTCCTAGTGATGATGATAATACTCGGACGTAATTTCAATGCGTGCGCTAGACATGATAACTTACTAGCGTACCTCACCGATCCGAACACGGTCGTACACGGGATTATCATTCGACGGATAGTGAATCCATGTTTGCTGAAATCGACCGCAGGTTGCCATTAACTGGTCTTTGGTGACAGAAAGTAATGGTCGTACAAGCGTTACTATGTTGCTTGCTCTCAAGTTTTCACTTCCAGGGGGTAGTGCGTCAAGTGAGAGAAATGGCAATTGGCTTGTCATCCCAGCCAATCCATTAATGCTGCTTGCCCTTCCAAGACGAAAAATCGTTGTCTCGAGCTGATCGCCACGATTGTGAGCAACGAACAGACAGCGTACGCGATATTCTCGACACACTTGCCGCAGCAAGTTATATCGATACTTTCGCGCCTGCTCCTCCATTTTACTGTACCGTGGCCTCTCTGGACATAACAAATCCATTGTATGTTCTTTTCCTGCTTCCTCTGCATCGTCATGCTGCCATTCACACACTTTTATAACGTGGCGAATACCAGTGCGATTGGCACAAATCTTAGCTATCTCTTGTGCTTCCTTGCCGCTCTCAGGTCGTAATTGGTGGTCTAGAGTCACTGCCAGGAGTGGAGTCTTAATACCATTTTCCTGCAAATATTCTCTCAGTAATAGCATTAGCGCCATGCTGTCAGCTCCACCAGATGTAGCAACTGCAATGGGAAAATCTCCAGCACGTGCACTTTGTCATGTAACGCCATTGACACACGTCACAGATTCATACGGAACGATAAAAGAAATCGACCAACCGAAATTCAGCGGATAAAGGTCCTCGTGCAACTTTTTTTTCGATAATCCGCACTTGCGCAAGAACTTTTACAACATTGAGGCCGATACAGCGGCATCAGCGTTGGTGTCTGGAACATTTTTCGTCGTAAACAAAGCTGAAGTTGAGCGCTGGGCTCGCACGCGCGCCGCAGACCGGGTGCGCATCTTTAAAACGAGCCTTGCGAACATAGACCGAAGCCGAAGCCCCTATCGAAATGTTACGGTGATTTTCGACATTGCAGTGGAAATGTAACTCAGCCGGTCGGGTGGTTGGGGTGAAAGCCCACGGTTGGGGTGATTTTGCGAAAAAGCTGGGGTGATTTTTCTCTCGCCCCCCATAGGAATTGTTATGGAAAAAATCTCGACAAAGTGCGGATTATGGAGTATCGCATATTTTTTTGTCGACTCAACAATAGGGTACGGGGAATAGCCACCCAGGGCACACGCATAATGCTAGAATTCGGTGGACATGCCCCCTGTATACAGACCATACCTGAGTATACCTGTCGCACAACGAATCGCGAATATTGTATGTATTGCGCGATCATCAAGTCCTGGAAAAGCGCAGTCCTTATGACCTAGTGGCTTAAGGTGGTGGTTTTGGGATCCAGAGATCCTGGGTTCAATTCCCAATGTCGAAACGGTTGCTGACAGCTTTTATCCGCTGGTACCACAAGTTTCTCGGACCTTTCACAAGGTCCAGACAGATTCTATTAGCTTCTTTCGGACCACTATTTATGGTTGTCTGAAGGAATGAAATAGAATATGATTAAAAAATTCAGAAATCTTCGGAGGGGTCCCCTCACCAAGAGGGGGTTGTAAAGAATATAGTACAAGAATCTACGGTATTGCCTTCCTCAATCGGCCTGCATCCACCACCCACTATCACCTTAACAATTGGCGACCCTGAAAATTGAACCCATCCTTGCTCCTTTGGCTTCCCCATGCGCTGACCTACGCCTACTGCACCCACTGCAGTTGTTGCAACAGTCCCTGACGGATTTTGCATCTCGGATCCGAAGACTTTAGATCCCCGCTGGAACGGTTTCTTTCGCTCGACAAACAAGGCACAGGGTCAAGCACGAATCGCTACACAGCGAAATGCAGCTACTGCAGCCACACGCTCTGAGGCAAACCCGATAAGCTGCACCGCCCTGCGATGACCATCTGCAGCAGTGGCCTGATCCCCAAAAATTAGAGTACATGAAGAATTTCGGGAAGCGGGCGGTGCTTCCACGTCCCGTGGGAGCTGCAAACGTTAGCGGGTAGCAACTAGCATTCAGGTATTCTTTACAGCAGTAGCTGAAATTTGGGCAGTGAAGATGTTGCCGCGAGCTAACCCCATGGCGAAATTTTTGGAATTTCTGTAGGCTGCACAACCTAACTTCCTTTTTGTGGAATCCGAGTCTGATAAGTATGAAAGCGTCGCAGAGGTGGAAAGCTCTGCCCTAAAAAGGCAAAGTTTACCGAGTGGTTTCACGAGCTGCCACCTTCGGAACCGGAGAAGACTCAAAAGGACTTACTGAATTTCTTCCAATCATGCATATATCCCATTTCTCGTGGTGGATAATCCATATTTGTCATAATGCTGATGCAAAAGATAATGCCCACGTACACCGTTCCCTCTGCGGAGATGATGAGCGGACTAATCCTCAATGATGCCTTCATGCAACATCTGGTTGACATATATGAAGCCATTTCGAAAAATTCCGGATGTGACCATTATTCTCGATGGATGGTCTGATGCATCCCGTAATTCGATATATGGATGGATGGTGTTGAAAAACGAAGAGATATGTGTTGATTTGTGATGTTTATATCTTAGCCTCAGGTCTTGAACATTGTTTGTCAATTTTAGGAGCATGTATTGGATGTCACATATCTCTTAGCTTACCGCCATAATATCAACTTTTTTCTTGAAGAACTTAAGGGCAACTTGACGAGGAACTACGAGCAAGTATCATCAGTAATTGCCTGTGTATCCGATAGCCCTTATGCAATAACGGTGGTTGTTGCCATCGGCCGACTGGAGATACGTACTGCGACATTGACAGATACTTTTAAAGAACTGTAGCAGGCACAACAGCACCATCTACATTCCAAACATGACGGGATTGATACCAATTCACTTCACTGAGACCTAGCTTTCCGTTTTCTCGTAACAGTACTGGAAAATTTCCTAGCTTGACATTCCAATCCTCAGCCTCCGTGAACATACAATGGGCGTTATCGGAAAGCGAGCTCGTGAATTTGACGATCCGATCTACTTTATTGCCTTTTTTATCTCCTTTCCTGTGGTGAAGTGTGTCATAAAATTGGTACCATTGTGGGCATAATTGTGGGTGTGACTGTGGTGGAGTCAAATTCAAAATCGAACACCGTAGTGTCGAGAACCTGACCACCATCGTGTCCAGCCTTCCAACTGACGGGGGGGGGACCCCGCGAACCTTCGCCTACGATCCGATCTGATCGTCCGCTGCTAGCAGACGACCGATCATCAGCATAGGACGCCTGGTCCGATTTTTGCGTCTCCATCTCACCTTGTGTACCCGATGGAATGGGCTGATTGCACACTTGGTGGATCGTCGCTGTGAATTGATTTGGGTCTAAAATGCGAGACTGTACTGGGTAGTGTACCCTGGGCGGAACTCTTCACCCTGGGTACGGGCAGACCAATTATTCTTAGAGTAAGTGTACTCCAAAGGGCAGATCGCTAAACCGATCGTAGATCCCAACCAATGTATGAAGAAAAGTCCAATATTCCAATATGGAGACCCAACGAGAACGTGACAAACTCCACGAACGATATCTCCACGTAACAATCCAAAAACTTGTTTACACGTTTCAAACGTGTGTAACTTGGGCTTGTGAAGCCGACCACTGCGTACTCCCGTCGAGGGACTTCCGGCGGGCCAAGTGCGTCTGTAACGCGTCCCGGCCGGGTATAATGAGCTAGAGGGGATTACTCGACTCTCTGCTCCCAAACACTCCGCGGCGTGCGGAGGCGACTGATGTACTGTGCAAAGATGCGAACGACTTCCTTGTTGAGGTGTTAACGACCAAGAAAGATGGAAAAACCAAAAGACTCTTAGAAGGAAAAACCAAAACTTACCAATCCTATCTCCCTACGGTCCCCAATATGTACAAACATGAAATATGTAAAGTACACGCAATATCATGTGACCTACCAAAATCTGCGTTCTTGACATTTCTTGCACATGATAGGCTTAAAATCCTCCTTGTTTTCCACCAATACGATCGCTGATAAGCTGATCGGCGTGCCGCTGACACAAAGTGACTAAAATTCTTGAATCCACTTCACCACATGACTGTGGGCACTACCGGGTGAGTAATTGCGTGTACGATTGTGTGCACTACTGTGTATACTGTTGTGTGTGCAACTGTGGTGTACATGGACGGGACATAGACGGGGTTTAGGGTTTAGGGGTTAGGGTTAGAGTTTAGGGTTTATGGTTTAGGGTTTAGGGATTAGGGCTTAGGGTTTAGGGCATCGTGAGAAGGGACGACCAGGTACGGGTACCTAACGGATAGCGACGGACGACAGAAAATCAGGTCGACTGGTCGACGGAGTACGCTGGAATGGGTAGTTCTGATTGGTTGATATTAAGTAATTGGTAGTTCTTAGGATATAAGCGATAGTAAAGTTCTCCTTTTGCGTCCAATCTCTAAGGACACCTCAGGGACGGCACCTAGCGCCTCCCTTTAGTAACATATACCTCTACGTCCCGGGCGGGAGCACCTAGTGCATTTTTGACCCACCGGCAGGCGTAGAGTGTTGAAAACTCGCCCCGCAACTCCGCTCGCTGTGTCAGAGGTTCTTCTGCAAATGTTTTAAAATTATTAACTAATAAATATATTAATTGATCGGAAAAATAAAATGAAACTAAAAAAAGATAAATAAAAGAAATTAAAAGAATAAAAAAATTATATTTTAATTCTAATAAATGTAATTGTAAATACGTTATTATTTTATTTTGGTCTTCGGGAACGTGATCGAGCAGTGCTCTCTCACCTCTTCCCCATTGGTTCACGTTTGGCCCCTAGTAGTTCGGCTGCTGTAAGCGCCCCACGGGAACTCTAGGTGGATTTAGTGAAATTCCCCTCCCTCGTAGGTCTAGGCTAAGAATACATATATATTGGGTATTCTGTTAGCTGATTAAGACTCCAGAGGCTCCGTGATCGGGCGGTGAAGACTTCCGCCGTCTGATCAAGTACCCCTTCGCCGATCAACACAAGGTCGACACTCTACAACCTGCGACCTGCGTTCATCTTTTCGCAACTTGCGCCACTATTGCCTGATCGACCAAATCGATCAGATCGATCAGACCGATCAGGTCGATCATGATCTGCAATTGTCGACTATCGACCCTGATCATCCCTGATCAACCCTGATCAACGACCAGCGGCCCTGATCATCGACTATTTGCGCCTGATGAAGCCTGAATCGACAACAGTCGCTTCATCACAAGTCATCTCAATCTTGCATCAAGGAATTGCAGCGTGACATCCCCGCCACCTGGAGAGCGACCCACGCCCAAGCCGTCGGGTACACAAGGTGAGCAGAAACACAAGCATTCACAGGACAACCGGAGTACCCCCTTCGTTAGTCGGCAGTCCTGACGCCGTGGTAACGCCTGATCAAGCTTCAAAAACTTTGATCAGCCGCTCCACCACATTACCACAAGAAGCTGGCCATTTCGCGGAAGTATTCACTGAACCAGCTTGTCCGAAAATCTTATTCCGTGCGCAGGACTGAGGTTTCTGAGAGACGGATGCTACACAGCTGATTAAGGAAAAAATATCGTACGGTAATGGCAATCATCCGTTCCACAATATTTCTGCATCTACGGAACCTCGTACCTATTGCCAATCGTTCACCACCCACGCTTGTGTTCTTCTCCGCTTTGCTGTAATGCTCTTTGCGATTGTTCCCCATGATGCGGCAAACGAAAGGCTTTTCTCTATCCTTCGGCTTACCAAGACCAAGACGCGCAATCAAACGGCTCCAGGAACTCTGCCCATGACGGATCAGATGCGTGCCACGCTGCATGGGAAGATTATTCGATCGATTGCCAAGCAGCAGGAGCAAAGTGGCGACAAAGTCTCTGCTGTTGCTCAGTAGAATAAGCCAAAGAAGGATTTCTAAGGAGAAGTGGACGGTGGGATTGAGGTGTTCTACGATGCTGAAGACGTTGCAGACGCGTAAGGAGTCGGGGAGAAGTTGGGGAGTATCGATGCCGAATTAGATGCACTTAATGAGGAAAAAGTAGCTGCGGCCGGTTTCGTAACGGAACCCGAACGCCAATTCATGACGGATCTCTTAGAATATGATGCCTACGATCAGGCGAAGGAGGCTTTTACCAAGCCCAAAGCCACTACCGCCACTAAGGGGCATATTTACATGTATTTTAGTTCTATATAAACATGCATTGACTTAAGAATTTCGATGCGTAGTAAAACAAGTGACGCCCCGGGGAATGCCCCTGGGACATGCACCCTGCCAGAATGGGTTCCCTCCAACCTACTCAACAAAGTACTCGGTTTGTGTCCCGTCGTTTGTCCAGGCGAGATCCTCTTCCCGGTGCCATAAAATACCACTACTTTTTACTATTGTACCAAGCGGTTTTTCTTCGAAGGCGCGCAACACCAACCAGTCTTTTGTTTGAGCATAGATATACTACTCTGGTGGATAGGCTGATCAAAGTTTTGACGCTTTATCAGGCGTTACCACGGCGCCCGGACTGCCGACTAACGGAGGGGTCCTACGGTTGTCCTTGACTGCTTGTGTTTCTGCTCACCTTGTGTACCCGACGGCTTGGGCGTGGGTCGCTCTCCAGGTGGAGGGGATGTAAACACGATAATTCCTTGATGCAAGATTGGGGAAACTTGTAACGAAACGACCTATGTGCTGATCAGGCGTAATCAGGTACAATCAAGCTTGAATCAGGTGTGATAGGTTTGACAGCAGTAGGCTTGATCAGGCTTTATCCGGTGCTAAAAGTCGTTGATCAGCAGTGATCAGGCTTGATCAGGCTTGATCAGGCGCTAAACGGCGTTGATCAGCAGTGATCAGGCTTGATAAGGCTTGATCAGGCGCTAAAAGGCGATGATCAGGACCGCCGGCCCTTGATCAGGGGATGATCGGAGTCGGTGATCAATGTAGTCAATTTTGTACAAGTTGGCACGATCTGCGAGTTGTTGATCACAGAGCACAGTTGCAGATCGATGATCGTGTGGTGATCAGTGGAGGGGTACTTGATCAGGCAGCGGAAATCTTCACCACCCGATCACGGAGCCTCTGGAGTCTTAATCAGCTAACAGAATACCCTATCGAAATGTATTCTTAGCCTAGACCTACGAGGGGGGGGGGGCGATCAGCTACGGGCAGATCGACAGTTTCCACTAAAAATCCGCCTAGAGTTCCCATGGGACGCTTATAGCAGCCGAAATTCTAGGGGCCGAACGTGGACCAATGGGGGGAGAGGTAAGAACACTTTCCCAAAAAAAATCTTTACAAAATAACCGCTGACACAGCGGGCGGAGTTGAGGGTGAGTTCCCCAGACCTTTACGTCTGCCGGTGGGCCAAACTTGCACTCCGTGCTCCAACCTGGGACGTAAAGGGTGCGTATGCAAAAGAGAAAGCGGAGCGAAGAAATCACGCCCCCCACTCGGTGATCTTACCGATCGGACGCAAAAGGAGAACTTTATTATTGCTTAAGCCCTAAAAACTACCAATAACCTAATATCAACCAATCATATCCGTCCATTCCAGCGTCCTCCGTCGACCAGTCGACCTGATTTTATCCGTCGTTCGCCGCTGTTCGTCGGTGTTCGTCGGTGTTCGTCGGTGTTCGTTAGGTACCTGTACATAGTCGTACCTCTTCAAGACGCCCCGTCTATGTCCCGTCCATGTCCTCCACAGTTGTGCCGACTGTTCTACTGACTGTTGTGTCAACAGTCGTACCGGCTATTGTACCAACTATGGTACCAACTATCGTACCGACTAATATATCGACTATTGTACCAACTATGGTACTGACTATTGCACCAACTATGGTACTGACTATTGTACCAACTGTGGTACCGCCAAAAATGTAGTATGCTTTACCACAGCCGCCCCTGAGCCGCGTCCCAGCCGTACAGCGGTTGGGGATGGTATCGATCATGTCGTTGGCACCGTTGGCACCCATCGATCGCCCCTTCTTTTCATTGGGTTATGATCGGACACCGTTCGCACCCATCGATCTCCCCTTCCATTCATCGGTTCATGATCGATCATGTCATTGGAACCGTTGACACCTAATCCAGGGACTCACGGGATACGCTTGCAGCGCAGGGGGCACGTACGGCTACTGATACTTGAGGAAACAGCGTTCGGGATGCGGCATGAAACACAAGTGACGCCCGTCCGTCGACACGAGTCCAGCAATGCCGTGGGAAGACCCGTTCGGATTGAACGTATACGCTTCCGTCCGGTAGTTGGACTCATCCACGTACCGAATCGCCGCGGCACCGGTCGCAAGGTACGTCTCTTGCATCTTGGCATGGCTAAAGTGCGCGCGACCCGCGCCATGCGATACCCAGACACCGATACACGTGCCTGCCATACCACGCAGCATCACGGCATTGGAGGCCTGGATCTGCACCGTGACAAACCGCGACTCGTGCCGTCCCGACTCGTTGTGCACAAAACGGGGCGCGGCCGACGTCCGTATCTCACTTTCTAACGCTTGCGTGTCCGGATGCGTGGCCCAGCCCAGCATTGTCATGAATTGACAGCCATTGCACACCCCAAAACTAAACGTATCGTCGCGCGCTTTGAACGCGGCGAATTACGCCAGCACGTCCGGTTGGAACTTGACGACCCCGGTCCACCCTTTCGCCGACCCGAGCACGTCGGCAAATGTAAAGCCGCCGACAAAGGCCACACCCCGGAAACGCCTATCGATCACCATGCTCTTGTGGACCAAGTCCGACATGGTAACGTTCCACACCTCAAAGCCAGCGTGGTGAAACGCGGCAAACATCTCACGTTCGCCATTGCTCCCTTCTTCCCGAAGCACCACGACATGGTGCCGACCGCGTGTGATTAATTGTCGCTCGGGTGTCACCTGTGGCTCATACGTCACCGTCCACGACGGACCTGTGAGCGTACGAAGCGAGCGCTGTTCCTGCGCCACGCACTCTGGATTGAATTGTCGCTTCTCGAACTCAAAGCTCGTTGTCTCCCACACGGCCCGAAGATCCACCATCTCGTCCTTCAATACATTTTCACCATTAATATTCACTTTAAGAACGCCATCGGTCGTCACCTTGCCTAGCTTCATAACCGGCACGTCCAGACTACTAAAGATCGTCTCGACGTCAGCAGCGTGATGTCCAGAAGCGACTTAAAACACAAAACCAATTTCCTCGGCAAACAACATCTGCAGCACATCTTTCGTCGTGACTTTATCACCTCCAAACGGAAGATCGACGTCAAAGCCACAGTTACCAGCAAACGCCATTTCCAGGAGGGTCAAAATCAAACCACCGTCCCTACGATCGTGACCAGAAACTGTAAGGCCCTGTTTAATACTTGTCTGGATGCCATTGAACGCATTATTGAACAAACTGGCGTCTTCTACATCGGGAGACACGTCACCAACTTGCCCATACACTTGTGCCAACGTCGAACCACCTAAACGATTCGCACCCTTGACGACGTCTACATAATAGAGCAGCGTATTACTGACGTGAGGGCTGAGATCCGGCGTCACCTTGAGCTCGACGTCTTCTGTCGGATCGTACATAGTAACGACCAGCGTCCCTGGCGCTTTCACGTCCTCCTGATTCACCCTTGCAGCCATCGACAACGAGTCTTTTCCATTGTCAACAGCTACACCCACCTCTTTCCTGAAGGTGGTCATTGCCTCACAGCACTCATACATGCGCGCAGCTTCGTTCGGAAGCTTAGCCGACCATATCCAGTTGGCCAAACACTTGCAATCCCTTAGACCCCGTCCACCGAGAGCCACCAACACCATGTTAGTGAGCGATTCACCCACCCTCAATCGAGACATAGCACCATTATTGATCAAGTCCTTCACGAGCTTCTCACCACAAGCTCTCACTACGCCACTAAACTTTCCCTTCTTGTTTTGAACTTGCGATTACAACCCTACCTTCCGAAGGCGCGATACTTCAGTAAAGATCCGATGCGTCCGCCACGATGACTCGAGATACGCATACCGCGCCCTGTCAAGGCGAAGCGGTCGTCCACGTTGCAGTCTCACGTCTTCTTCCCCATGCGAATCCACGTACACACTCGGGAAATACGCAGCCATGCTCCCGCCAACGAGGGCAACTCGACACCGTTCCAACAAGAGCACAATGCCCACACCACCTCCACACCCGGCTGCATGTCGCGTACATTTCCCAACGGGGGATCCATGGGGCATGAAGGCGAGTGTACAGCACGATTCGCCACAGCAGAGATAGTCGCCACAGATCAAGCACAAGCCTGGATCACACGGCGTCTTCATACATCGCGTGCAGTGCCGCCCCGTCATGCTACTATACAGCTCGCCGTATTGGAGCGGGAGCTCAATCAAGCGCGGCCGCCTTGTCCCTTCCCGCAGAATAAACATACTCGCTACATACGCTTCACAGCAGCCTTCTGTATGCTCGCACTTATCGCCGGGAATCGCACATGCCAAGAACATCTTGTTCGCATTGCGATCCACACACCATCGCCAAATTCGCTCAAACGTTGCGTCCAAGCTACGACTGATGTCCGCTAACGACGGAACGTGCAGTATCCGCGTCCGTTTTGGGGCAAGACAGCGCCAAAATAGCTTCATACGACGCACGAAGCTCGTATGTAGCGGGAAAAGGCGCGCTAGACGAGCGCGAACGTCGTGTATACTTGACAAGGGCTGGATCTTATCGGATGGTGACGTCTGCGCGAGTTGCGCCACGAGTTGCACCGCCGCATACGCTTCGGCATCTTTTCCATCCCATGCTTCGAGGGTTTCCAACAAGCGCTGAGCGGTCGTACAACTTGGTTCCGGCACCATCTCGTCGAGCACACGACCACTCCGCGTACAACGTAAAGACCGAGCCGTCAGGCTGCCTTTCTCTTCCTCAACACCGCATATCCATTTGTCCGTCGCCTTTGACGAGAAAGTCGAATCCTTGTCTAGAAATAGCGAGACTTCGACTGGAGGAGGTTCGAAGAATTCCGCATGTATCTCGCTGGAGCAGATCCGCAGCGGTAAACACGGGCATAAACCGCCAAATCGTCTCGATGTCGTAGGTAATAACACTCGAAACGACAAAAGCCGTAAACGTATCGGCTAGTAAAAGACCTCGAATGGTTCCACGAAGGAAAGCATCGATATAGCTGAGTACCTTGGTAAACTTGTGCGCCTCTCGTTTCGTCTCTGTATGAATCGGTCAGCAGCGTTTCGCCGTCTCTAGAATCGCCTTGGCATCCGCGCTATGCTCCAAGAACGAAAACGTCCATCTACAAAACTTCGTCACGGCCATCAACGACTCGAGTTCCTTATCCAGCTATGGAGGACGCGCTTCGATCAGGGGATCAAACATCGCGGGGCCTTTCGGACAACCCTCAGTCGCGACCGTCAAAAACGACGCCACTGTGAATGCACACGCCGACCACAGAAACGGAGCGCCCTTTTCCAAACTGCCATGCGGTTCCCACAACGAATCCTCAAAATAATTGCGCCACAAATCATGTTCCGTGTCCTGCTCGTCATCTGCCACTCGATTGTCACACCCAAGCACCGAGCGCATCCATCCCGGCATCGCCAATTGGTCTATCAAAATGTTGTCCCAGCTCTCCACCGTTTCATCTGCTTCGCCACGAGCGCTTCGCGGCTCAAATTCCTTTCGGGAAAGACAAGGCTCAACAAGTGGGATCAAAACGTTACTCAGTGCTTACACAGAGGCGACAACTGCGCAATTGGCGAGCGGCAGTTGGAGCGGGCCAACTGTCTGTTGTTTCGCAATTAGGCCACTCACGGAACGATCCACTTTGCTAGTCAAGAAACGCTTTGAACCAACAGACAAAAGTCGCTGCACACGGTCTAGCGCGTCGCGAAAGGTAAGACCCACAGGAAGCGAGAGCGCTGACTGGGGTTCCGCGGCTTTCGTGTCCGTGAATGTAGCCGGTGCGTACAAGCACTGTGCATCTAGCGAACAGAGGAAGACTTTCCTTTAAGCGGCGTTTGCCGCTACTTAGCCGATACACCCTTATAAAAGGTCTTAGTAAGATAGAACTCTCTTACTCGGGGCCAAGATTCCACTTTGGTTTACCAGTTAGCACAATCTAACGCCTTAACACAAGGCTCCCTTAATAAGGGGGTAGCTAAGGGAAGAACTCCCCTTACTCTACTACACTCACTGCGCGCGCGACCGGTTGAGGTCGTGCGTTCTGCAGTTTTTTTATTGAAATGTAAACTAAATGTATCTTAGCCTAAATTAATTTAAACTAATGTAAACCATATGTAATACTAAGTAGAACTTACTAAATTCGTATCTAGCTAAAATGTAGTGTACACCACCTGTGTACTAACACGTGGCTGGCTGCCACGCCTCCACCAAGGGCTCCTGCCCTGATTGTTTAAAATAACCAATGGTCCAAAACCTTTCGGACCGGTCAATACTGACCCAACCATAGTGTACTCACGTACAACACATACTAAATGTAACCAGAATGTAACCCTGTTACATCCTCCCCCATCAAGACTATTGCTTACGCAATAAATCAAATTTAGTTGGAGAACTCCAACTGCCAGAACATCTGGCTAACCATGAGCACCATTAGTGGTGCTGTGGAGTCTCCTCGAGAAGAGGAGGTAGACTATTCCGAGAACTCGGAGGTGGATGCCCTTGGGGAAATCTACCAAAGGCTGACCGCTACGACAACGCCGAACGGCGATTTCGGCAGCCTAATTCGTTCCCCACACGTGGGGAAAATGCACAAACTAGTGCGCCACCCCTGCCAATGTCGGATGATACATCCGGATCGCCGAAGGCGATCATCACCAATGAGCTGGACGCATCTTAAGAAACCCAACTTGCCTCACAGGCACTAAGGGATGCGTTACGCGCCCCCAAACGCCCGCCACGGGCGACATATAATTTTGAAGGTCCTCGTGACCTTCCAAAGTGGGCTAGGAGTATGGTAAGGAATGGGTTAGCATTCTATACCCCTGGCTCTGCGGCTGAACAGCCGTATCAATGCGAACGCCGGGAGAAACTTCGGCAACCACTGCTCACGAAAAAGCAGTTCACTAGCGTCTCATACCGAGAACGCCTCGACAGGCAGGCACAGGGTGCTCCTGTTGAGAACCTCCGCGAGGTTCCTATCATTCTCTCTCCGGGAGAAAATGCCGAAGATGCAGAAAAGAAATTTGGCGCTTGGTCAGAAGGGGAGAAGCTCATGGAATTCGCCATAGCCAAAGCGATGGAGCTATTACGTTCCCCTTATCGCACGCGCTACGCCAGCGCCCCTGCCCCCACCGCGGTGCAATAGGACAGTGTGAGCGCAACATCTTCCTCCGGCAAACTCCAACTACTGGGAGTGAAGGGGCTTCTCGCGCCCCTTTGGTCGTTGACCCGCAGCGGGATTCTCCCGCTCGAAAGAGTCAACGACGTCACGGCAGTCCTGCCGTAGGGGAGTCTCGGACTCCCACGAACTCTGTGAGTGTGGATAACCCTTCCACTTCACCAGATACTGGATTTGACCCCGATGATGGCGTCGAGCCATCAGACGCTCCACATGATAATGTGTAGTACCCTCCGCATCGAGCATTGGAGGAGGAGGTCGCGCAATTGCAACGTGAGATTCGTGAGCGCTGTGATCGACATGATCGCGCAATTGCGACGTGAGATTCGTGAGCGCTGTGATCGACGATTAGTGGGATGCCACTTAACGCCTCGAGAAGCGGCTTGCCTCTCTCTAGATGACCGTTGCGCAACTCGTGGTAGCATTTTATCCCTGTTGGGATTCCTCTGTTTTGCCGTGTCTTACGGCTCTTATGTCTATTCGCCTTACCAACCCCCCTCCAAGAGGGGACCCGCCTCCGGGTCCTAGTATGGCTTAAGCATACCCACATAGAAGGTTGGATGCGTACGCATCGCCTTCGGGATGTCCAAGGTATAAGACAAGCTCTTTCGGGCTAGTACCTTAAAAGGCTCCACAAACCTGGGGCGCAGTTTATTCCGCAGCACGTTGGAAACTGTATGTGTAGGAAGGTTTTTAGCGTTTTATAAAACACTTTCGACTACTTTGTACGCCCTTCCGTTACTCCGACCCTTGCAACCGTCCTGTTCCTTTTTCTTGTCTTGGATTTCGCCATGGCATCGCAAACGTGTCGTAAGACACTAATGCGCCTCGATAAAAACTTTTGATGTGCTTTCGCACAGATACAGGGATGACATCAGGGAATCCTACCCCCTCAAGCACTGGGCCACCCACATGTGTCATTAACAGAACACTCGGATTCACTAATCCGTTCACGTAAAACGGGGTAAGCCCGTAGATGCATGGACCGAATTGTTAAAACCAAATTCGGCCATAGGGAGCATCTCACTCCAACTCTTTGGAGAATCCGGACATAAACTCCGGAGAATATCCTCTACAACGCGGTTAACGCGTTCCGTCTTACCGTCCGTCTGCGGATGATCCGCAGTGGACATTAGGAGCTTGGTGCCTAGCACCTTAAACAGCGCGCCCCAAAACTGTCCCGTAAAACGGGGATCCCGATCCGACACAACGGAATCGGGTAGACCATGCTGTAGAAAGACACGGTCTAGGAACACTTTTGCTGTTCCTTGTCCATCAATGGACTCTGGCACCTCCGCCAGGTGATCCACCTTGCTCAAACGGTCTACAAAGACCAATATGCCGGTGTTCCCGGCCTTATCCTTCGGAAAACCGAAGATAAAATCCATACTAATGGATTTCCAACACTCCGTTGGAACGGACAAGCTCGCCAAATGCGCAGCTGAACTTGCAGATGGTTTAACCCTCTGACACGTTTCACAGGTGCGAATATACGCACCGACCTGCTTATACATGTTGGGCCACCAATAAAAAGCGCTTAAAGCGCTTTAGGCCTTATCCCGACCTAAATGACCCGGTAGGGGCGTCATGTGCTTCAAAGAGGACTCTATACTTTTGTGGTGGAGTCAAGTTCGAAATCGAAAACATTAGCATCGATAACCTGACTACCACCATCGCGCCCAGCCTTCCAACTTTCGGAGGGGATACGCCGCGGACCACCACTCGAGATCTGGTCCGGTCGTCTGCTTGCAGCGGACGATCTCGTCTGGACGATCTCGTATGCTTGCAGCGGTCGTCTGCTTGCAGCGGACGATCGGACCAGATCTCGAGTGGTGGTCCGCGGAGTATCCCCTCCGAAAGTTGGAAGGCTGGGCGCTATGGTGGTAGTCGGGTTATCGATGCTAATGTTTTCGATTTTGAACTTGACTCCACCACAATGGTGCGCGTGCCCGGATCACTTGGTGATCGTGGATATCACCGTGCTGATATTCCATCAAAAATTGGATTCGAAGATTTGAATGATTTGAATATGGAGTCGTTCTGGAGAGGACGTAAAGAAAGGCTGTCGCCTTACGTTCTCGTTGTTGATAAAGATGGCGATGTCCGATCTGGCATGGCGGAGGAACAGATCGGGATTAATAAGTTTTTTCCTCCCCAAAAGGCTCCCACCGGAGCCGATCGGGACTATAGCAGGTCTTGCTACAGTTCCGGAAAGGATCAGGACCTTGGTCCTGATCCTATGTGTATGAATGAAAAAAATTATGGAAAATTAAAAGATGAAAATTACTTGGAGGCTGCCTGGAACGATCCGGTCTACCTCTCTAAAGTCCCCAAGGTACACAAGGTGCCCAGAAAAGGGCTGGGAATGCCACCCGACGAAGACGACTTCGAAGAAAAGTCGAAGGTCGGGGATGAGGCTATCACCGAACAAGACCTGGGCAAGATGTATTATGTTTTTGAATTGAAGCGATTTGTTCGCCAAAACCAGGTCTTTCGGGTGTTGGACCTCCATATCCCCGACCGTCTTCTCGGTCCCACTACCGAGCCGATCCAGAGTGATCGACCATTACTACTCGTCAAGAATTTGGTGGCAATGTTGGCGGAGGTTGGCATTAAAATGCAGAACCCCTCCGGTGTCAATAAATTGTTTGAATTTGATGCTTGGAGACTGGAGGCGTCGATGTCGGACCTCCACGACCGTTTGGTGCCACTGGTGGGGGCGGTTCGCCGCCCAACTCCCACCACGGCAATGAAGGTCGCCGAAGCCTCCACAGAGCTTGTTGACATTGGTTCCGATGATGAATCGATCTACCAGTCTCTACCGGCTTCTAACAGCTCATAAGAGTTGGAGACCGGTGTCGAGCGGATGACCATGGGGGTGGACCATGCCCGGTCTGAACAAAAAAGGGACATGCGGCAGCAAGGGGCTGCTTGCCAGTAGGGGCTCCAGCAAGCCGCACAGGCCTCAGTTCCGCAAAAGGAGGGTATCATAACGTTGCCCATGACGCCAGCCAACGTCCAAGCCATGTTTGAGACGATGATGGAACGTTTCATGGAAGAACGGGTTAGACCACCTATGCGCCCACATGTCCAAGACCGGTCTACCTGTCAAGGTGTCAATGTTTGCAAAGATGTGGATATGTAATAGGTAACATCTATGGATAAGCCTATTAGAAGTGATAAACCAACCGGCAAGGGAAGGCGCAAGCCGCAATCGGCAAGACCGCGTAGACCAAGCAAGACAAGTGACTGTGATATGGAGTCGGTCGGCGGTCTTGACGACCATGGTGGGTCAGATGGTACAGGCGCAGGCAAGGTGCGCAAGGCTAACCTAGCCTCCACTACTGCCTAGTACTTTGGATCTGCTGCGATTCCGCTCATCCGTATGGCCGCGACGACCGACCTCAAGGACTCCACCGGCAAGGATGCTGATGAAGACCAGGCCCGGTCTTGGTTCAGTCGGGTCAAGTCTGCGTTCCTGCGAGACCATACCCCAAAAGGCGAACGTTGTTTGATCTTCCGGGATTTGTTAAAGGGACCGGCTGCGAACTGGATTCAACAGTTGGGTCGGGTCGTCCGGTCTGACTGGGACCTGTTATGTGAGGAGTTTGAAGGTCATTATTGTAACTCCGGATTTTCAAGCGCCCGTAGGTACCACCATATTCAGAAGCGGGTCGACGAAACACCGATGGAGTATTTGCATCGGTTGAACGTGGCTGCACTTCGCGCCGGAATAATAATCAAAGAAAATAACCCGCCGAACGGTGCCGCCTTAGAACATGTGGGTCACTATATTAGTACCCTCGACGATCAAGAACTGGCGGACCAGCTTACTCTACTGCGTCTTAAGGATGCGGGCGAAGTCGAACAGACCCTGCGGACGTTACAACAGTCGCGTAGTATGAGAGCGAAGACCGCTGGTGGGTCAGGTCGCTATCGTTCCAAGACCCAGACCGATCCGGTCAAGAGACCTTGGACCAGACCGACCCGAGCGGTCAAGGCAATTGTAGCTGATGACAGCACGGGGTCAGAAAGGGAAAGTGGAAGTCCATCCAGCCAGTAGTCATCGGATGAAGACCAGTATCGTTACGTCTATATTGTGGGACCTGCCCCGAAGACCAAGTAGAAGTCCGACCAGGTGGACCGGAAGGGAAGGAACGGAAGAAAGTCCGATCCAGACCGACCTCGTCAGAAGTGCTCCCACTGTGGGTCGAGCAAACATGACGGTCCAAACTGCTGGAAGAAGATGGTGTGCAAGAAGTGCGAGAGACGCGACCACCAGACGGACCACTGCCTCTTCGTATGAAAGTCATGTGGAGAGATCCACGAGGCCGTCCACTTCAATATTGAAGAATTTTTTAACATGATACGCAAGTGGTACGTGCCGGACAAGCACGCGGGGATGCTGCCGCCGGAAGCGTAAAAGATGTTAAACTAGAACGCTCGCCAGGTTGGAATCTGGATCGAGCCGATCGTTCTACGGTTCACATCTATGCATATGTCGGCAAGGAGGATAAGACCGACAATACACGTTCTATTCCAAATTGCGTCGACCGAGACCATCCGGTCTACAGTCTGAAGACCGATGAGTACTCCCGTACACAAGCGGTGGAGCATGTGGTTTAATTCGATAATACGCGCAGAACCTTACCAACTCTTGCTAATTTTTATATAAAATTATTATTTATATTAATTTTTGAAATATTTATCTATATTTTAATATTTTATACTTGTTATAATATAAATTATTATATATAATAATATAAATGGGGTCCAGTTGGCTGGTCGAAGACCTCTGTATGGTTCGTATACCGACTGGTCCGGTGGGATCAAGACCTCACTATACCAGTCGGTCGGTCTGCAGATACCCCGGTCGAGAAAGGTATCCGTTCGAGGAAGTTATGGTTGACCAGGGGCGATCGGTGGGTCTTGACCTTCGTTAAGAGTGCTGGTCGACGTGATTTTGTCCGTGTTACCAGTATCGGTGACAAGCCGCTGACACTGGACAATAACACTATTGTTGGTATGTGGTTAGCAGAAGGGAAGGTACCAAGGAAGATGGGGTTCGTCTCGATTGGGTCGAGGCGGTATGTCGAGTGGCAAAACCTGGCGTACCAATCGACCACCGATCTTATCAGCGATGATGGGTCGGTGGAAGAGGATACCTCACCTTTAGTGGAAAGACCAAGTTATGTCACCCCAAAAAAGATGTTGGTCCGAAGAAAGGCGCCGCAGTCACCAGTAACGGTGGACCATCAAGTAGACGAGCCGAGGCTAGTCAACGTGGTGTCAGCACAAGACCAGGCGACAGCGGAGCAAGAAACCGAAGAAAGGGAACATGAAGTTGCTAGGTCGGACCATGACGGTATTCCTAATCAGACCGATATCAGTGAAGGACAGCCCGTCGATCAAGACCAGGGGCGTTCAGACGGTACAGATGGTCTAGGTGATATCACCCCAGAAGATGAACAAGTCTGTATACATGAAGGCGGGGAACAGTATATTCAGGAGCTGGAAAGCCAAATGGCAGTCCTCCCTGAAGTGCCTGCAGACTCTCCCGAAGTTACAATGGATGATTTACAAGTGGGTTATCAAGACCTTAACAGTCCAGACCAGATCGAGCAGTTGAAGAATATCATATGGAAGAAAAGACATCTGCTGATCGGAAAGGGCAATGCCTTACCACCTGCAGCCCGTGGTGCGATTTGCGATATTGACGTTGGAGATGCCAGGCCGATTGCTCAGCGATGTCGACGCGTGGCGCCACAGTACCGGGAAAAGCTTTCTGATCTTATCAAAGGACTGTTGGCTACCAAGATTATTAGACCATCGACCTCGCCATGGGCCTCGCCGATCGTAATTGTTATCAAGAAGAACGGCGTCGACATTAGGTTGTGCATCGACTATCGGCTGGTAAATCGGTTAACTAAACTTATGGTGTACCCGATGCCGCTGATTAATGATTTGTTGGAAGACCTAGACAAGACCTTGTGGTATTGTTCGCTGGACATGGCAAGTGGATTTTGGGTGGTCTCGATGGCCGATCGAGCCCGTGAGATTTCCGCATTTGTGACACCGTTTGGTCTTTTTGAGTGGAACCGTATGCCGTTCGGTCTGAAGAACGCACCCCAGATCTATTAAAGGTTGATAGACAACGCACTGTACGGACACTTCAAAATCAAGACCGATCGGGACCCTGCCGAAAGTTATGATGTGTTTACAGAGGGTGAACCCGATCGGGAAAGAAGACCGTCCGTTCTAGGGAGGCGGTCGTACATCGACGACATTCTGATACCTGCCTCGTCATGGAACGATCTGTGCGAGAAGGTTGAACGATTGTTGGAGACATGCGACCGCTGGAACCTATCTATCAGCGCCATAAAAAGTTTTTGGGGTATGTCCAAGGTCGCCTATTTAGGTCATATGGTCTCGAACAATGGTCTAGAGGCTAATCCTAAGGACCTGGATTCGTTAAGCAACCTCCCGTTTCCCAAGTCTCTGAAGGCAATGCAGTCCTTCCTAGGAAGTTTAAACTACTACAGCCGCTTCATCGAAGATTTTGCTATCTACGCGGCTGTGTTGTATGAGCTCCGGGAAGTGGACTACCATATGTTGCGCGAAGAAGACCGGGCAACTTTACATGGGGGCGCCGACTCTGGTCTTGCTGCAGATTGTCCGCAAGTGGAGGCCGAAGACCATATGAAGCGTACAAAGTTTGCTTTTGGTATGTTGAAGGCTAAGATGGTGACGGCACCGATTTTGAAGCATTTCGATCCCGATAAGGTCCCGACCATTATTGTATATGCTAGTCAGTGGGCCATTTCGGCCACTCTAGTACAAGATCATGATGGTGTGTACCATCCGGTCACGTTCATAAGCAGAACGCTGAAGCCAAATGAAGTGAACTATGGAATTGTCGAGAAAGAAATTCTGGTGTTGCTACGAATTCTGGATGTGTGTTACAACCTGCTGATCGGCCGACCTATAAAGGTCCTGTCAAAGCGGTCTACTTTGGCTTGGCTATTATCAGCCAATGGGATGGACGGACGTCTAGGCAGATGGTCGGCGGTCTTGTCGCCGTGGACCCTCGAGGTCGTTAAGTGCACCAGGGTCGAGGAAGAGATATTGGGCACATTAGCTGCCATTATCACCCCTCGGTCTGAAGTGGACGAGGCATTGATAGCGATTGCCCCGAGGAAGCAACCTCGTCAGTCAGTTTCGAGACCGCCACCGACCGTCTACTATGATGAAGAGCTCTTGGTCTTAGGTTTTGACGGATCAGGAAGCGTGAAGAAGAAGGTCGGCGCCTATAGTGCCATATTGTGGAAGTTGCCACAATGGTCTATAGTTGCAGCCGCTGTTGATTTCACGCCGGATATTACGGTTAACGAGGCGGAGTACCGAGGTCTACTTCTATGGCTGGACCTGCTGTCGTCGCAAGAGAAGGGGCGAGTCATCATATGTGGTGACTCCAACCTAGTGATCAGGCAGGTCACCGGGAGATCGACTGCAAGGCCCCACGACTAAGGTCGCTGAATGATCGGGTAATGAAGGCATTGAAAGACTACCCCAACCACGAGCTGTTGCACGTGAAACGGGACTGGAACAGAAGTGCCGACTACCTCGCGACCAAGGCCATGCAAGACCAGACCGGGGCTACGATCACCGAGCACCGATCACCGAGATCACCGAGAAGGCTGTTCTGGATGAATTGATGAATATAAACAGGCTCTCCGAGGTGATCGGACCCAAGAACCCTCCGGACCAGGTGCATGTGATGTTCGCGACTAGACCGAAAGCTCGGAATTCCCACCAACCGTTCCCAAAAGAACGGTTGAGTGAATCTGTTGTGCAACGACTAAGGGCAGAACGGATCCTCAAGGCGCAGGACGAAGAAGAATGGATTGTGAATTTGAAGACCTACCTGCGCGGTGAATTGTCTAAGTTGACGAATGGTCAAGCGAAAGAATGTGCCATTATCGCAGGCAGTTAAGAAGTGGATGAGGATGTTTTACTATATTACTGCCGCGATGCCGACCAAAACAGTGCAGGCCGGGACCGATTGGCGAAATTGGTGATACCTGAGTTGCTGCAGCCGGATGTCCTCCATCACTACCATGTGAGTCTAGAAGGGGGACATCAGGGCATAGGCAGAACGTATCACAAGATCAGGTCCCACTTTCACTGGAGAGGTCTTTTCCAAAGTTTACAGAAATATGTGGGTTGTTGTACGGATTGCGAGACCGGAAAGGGTAGACCGGTAATCAAGGGGCGATCGCCCGGAAATATCGAAGCTACCTACCCTTTCCAGGTAATAGCGATGGACCATATACCGTCGCTGCCTAAATCGACATATGGCAATACTGAGTTGTTGATCTGGTTAGACCTGTTCACCGGTATAGTTATTGCGAAGGCAAGTGCGTCCCGGTCTGCCGAGCAGATCGCCAAAAGTTACGAAGAATGCTTGTTCCGAAGGTTCGGCGCCAGCGAGGTCATCAGACACGACCGAGAACCCGGTTTCATGGCCGAGGTGTTCCGGTCGTTTAACAATATGCTGGGCCAGAAACAGAGCGCGACGATGGCATATCGTCCGCAAGCGAATGAATCGGCAGAACGTATGGTACAAACTATTACAAGAGCAATAAAGATGTACGTTGTCGATCCAGACCAGCGCGATTGGTACGAATACGCAGAAAGGCTGGTGTTTGCACTCAACTCTTCGACCGATCGGGTCCGAGGAGAAACGCCTTTTTATCTTGCGTATGGATGGGACCCCCGGTCCACTCTTGAAGCCACGATACCTATTGGCTGCACTCGGACCCACGATCGTGATGCTCGACGTTGGCGCATGCAGGTCCAGAAACATTACCAGCATGCAAGAGAAATTGTCAACGAAAAGTTACGTCAAGCTACACAAGACCGGGCAGACCGGAACAACGACCAGGTCCAACCCCACGGTATAGAACCAGGGGCGAGGGTATGGTTGTACCTAGACCGAGTGAAGGAGGGCTATGCGAAGAAGCTGGATCACATGTGGCACGGTCATTTCCGTGTTGCCGAGCTGATTGGTGAACACGCTGCCCGTCTAGTAACAACCGGCACGGACTACAAGGTCTTCCCGATCGTGGCATGTGTCCAAGTTAAAACTGGTCCGAGAATTTCCTGATCGACCCAAAACTCCCTGTAAGGTAGACGAAGAAAGAAGATTTGATTTCGATGAAGCGTTACTGCCGGAGGACAGCTGGGAACGACCGCTGGAGAAGGACGAATTTGAAGTGGAAAAGGTCTTAGATGTCCGATCGGTCAAGAAGACCAGGTTCGGCCGGACCCACCGAGAATATCTGGTCCGATGGAAGGACCATGATGAAACAACTTGGATCGATGAGTCCGACCTGAACTGTGGAGCACTACTAAGAGAATTCAAACGGGACCGAGTCAGTCGGAACCGTTTCGCAGTGATGCAGACCCATGAAGACCAAGACCAAGACATGCAGTAGCATCGGTCTTCCCGACCGGTGTGAAGAGGTGGAAGGTCTTGTGTCTTGTGTATTGTGTATTGTGAATATGTGACGAATTGGAATAGTGGAATGACGAACGTGTATTGTTTTTTCGCGATGTAAGTGGAACGGTTGGTGATAACGTGTCTAGTTCAACTCTGGTGAAAGTGGTGGAATTAGCTCAAGTGATTTGATGACCGAACATGTGAAAAAGAACGATGATATATATTAAGTGTTATCTGGTCGACTACTTACGACCTCACTCGCCATCACCCCACAGACGGCCGACGGTCAACGACGGATGCTTTTCAACTTGGTCCTGGTACTGGTTACGCCAAGGTTCTTGTTGGTCTAGTTGGACCAAAGCATCCTTGAGGTCCAAGACCGGTGTAATGCACCCAAGCCCGGGGTACCATGTGCCACCGTCAGCCAGCAGCCGGGTCCTCTCGACGCGACGCCGCGGCATATGAAGTACAACTGGATATAAGAACACATCGACGTCGCACTCGTGGGCCAGCATCCCGTCCAAACGTATTGGCACAGGGACTGCCAGGCCTCACCCGCTCTTATCCGACGCCGCGGCATATGAAGTACAACTGGATATAAGAACACATCGGCGTCGCACTCGTGGGCCAGCATCCCGTCCAAACGTATTGGCACAGGGACTGCCAGGCCTCACCCGCTCTGATCCGACGCCGCTTGCGCTTGTTCTGGATGATCGCCAAGCCAGGGTCTTGCCGAACTCGTTCAGGGGGAAGCACCAGATAGTGGGATGCCTCCCAGATGGCTTGAGCGTGAGTCTTGTTAAAATATTTCACCCGACTCATGAAAGCATTGGCCCACGGAGTCGAGTGGAGGATGAACCCCAGCTTGGGATGCTCGAAAATTTTCTACGGCTCGTCAGCGTACAAGCAGGAGATCTGTGCCGACGTGATCAAGTCCGGCCGCCATTCCGACGTGGAAGGAACTTTCTTCGCCTGCGGGAAAAGCCTATGGTCTGGACGAGAGAAAGACCGGGCCAGGAGCTGCTTGGTCAGGGTGGACCGGCGTAAACAACCGATATTCCCTGGCGACCACGGCAAAGTATCCTCACGCGTTCGTGGCGGAAGGGAAGAACTTTCGATTGCCACGTTGGCCAACAAAGCATCTTTGTGGAGCTTGGACGTCCCAGACAAGACCGTAGGTGTTGACTTTGTCGACGCATGAGGTGGTGGAACGCCACCATGCGGACCGGTCTTCTTGGTCTGCTCCGAAGTCGATGCAACTTGAACAAAACTTTCATGTGGACTTGTTCGCGACTTGGTTGAGATGGGGACAGCAAACTCCGAATCATTGGAGTCTTCGCCGGAGTCATCACAGGACGAGACCTCTGAATAGTTGGCATGGTCAGCACCGGCGGTCGAGGGCGCTTGATTTTTGGAGATGTTACTGTCGTCATCCTCGTCCAAGCTTGGGCCCACGAGGGGCGCCTGTATCTTGGCTCGCTTACGAGGCACCGCACGCTTCCCACCTAGTTCGGGGTCGCATGCTATGCCCCGCGCCCTCCAGCTACCCGGCGCGTACGCGCGCTTCTTTGATTTGTGTGCAATTTCGGGCTGGAGAATTTCGGCCAATGAACGGCCTTGGTCTTGGTCCCGGTGTAGGTCCACCAACGCGGCCGACGCAGACCGGTCTACGCTGGAGGCAGCAACCGGATGCCGACGAGGACACAACAGGTCAACCAAGCGCTGATGACATTCTTTTAATACCGCCCGACGACCGTTCGCTGCCTGCGTCCAATCGTTCGACTTGCGTTCACAAGACCGGACCTCCTCGGTCTGGTCTTGAATCGAAATTCGGAGCTCGGTGAGACGCCTCTCGATGTCGTCGCTTTGAATGCTCAACGTGGTCTGATCAAGCAGGTCTTCTGCTTGCTGCTGTTGGACCAGCACAAGCTGCTCCCGAAGATGAAGCTGATGAGCCTCCAAGCGGGTCAACCTATTGCGCGCGTTTCTTAGTCCGGTCAAAATTTGACGCAGCTGGAGGTCATGCGTGTTCGACTGCCGATCGGCGGCAAGCAGGGCATTGATCGCCTTGCTGATGCCAGGAGGTATACGGGCTGGAGGTATACGGGCTGAAGACAAACAAAGGTTAGAACAGGTCCAAGGTGAAGACCGGACATGCATGCTTACGTTGTGTCGCCTGTTGAGCAATCTGCTCCTGGAGACGTGCGATCTCTTCAAGTACGTCTTGCAACTGCGCGTCGGTCCCGGTCTGATGCCCTGCCGATGTCTGAGGTTCAGTAGAACGATGGGGGATGCCAGACCGGACCGACCGGACGGGCGAAGTGACATGCGATGACGTGGTATGCGAGGTGCCTACAAGAACGGTCGTTAAGGAAATACAAGAAGGTCAAGTCCAGCAGTGCAAGTACCTGGAACGGATGAAGAAGGTGGTTGCTTCATGTCGGAAAAGTATGAATGACCAAGGTTCAACTGAATTTGATGGACGAGGTCAGACCGTTGTAGTTGTGCGACACGGTCTGACTCAGGGGCGGCTGTGGAGAAGCGTGCCCAAAATTTGGCACACTTCTCAAGTTTCGTCAAGGCATTTGGTCTAATTTCGGATTGGTTTAAACAAGGGGGGATTTTCAGCCTATCAGACTCAAGAAGTGTCAAGAACGCAAGTTTTGGTGAGTCACCCGACTTTGGGTATTTTACATATTTTTGTGGGGGTACATTTAGGGACTATAGGGTAGTAGTATTTTAGTTGTGGTTTTACCTTTTAGGACAGAGGTTATACATTTAAGTAAGGAAATCTTTTAGCTTTCGGATAAATGGCTGAAACCTCTTCTGGTCTTGGTTCACACCACAGCTAGGGGTCGCCGTTCTTCCCTTTTCGTACACTAGTCGCCTCCGCCCGCCGCGGAGTGTTTGGGGGTAGAGGGTCGAATTATCCCCTCTCGCCCATTATACCCGGTCTGGACGCGCCGCACGCGCACTTTGGCCCACCGGAAGTCCCTCGACGGGAGTACGATTTGGCGATCTCAACACCTCAACTCAAGTACGTTTGGAACGTGCTATTCACTGGATTGGTCTTGGCGTGGAGATATCGTTTGTGGAGTTTCACAAGCATATTGGGTCTTTACGCGGACATATTGGCTTGTTTTAATATTGGTTGGAAACTAGACCGGTTTTGGTCTTATTTAGTATTGGTCAGGGGCTAGACCGGAACGGTCGGTCTACCCTCTATTATTTCGTATTGGTCAGGTCTTGATCGTTTGGACGATCGACCTATTGGAAGTTATCTCTTGGAAGTTTTTTGGGCTGTTTGTGTCTGGGGTGAAGAGTTCCGCCCCAGAGATACCTACCCAGATCGGTCTTATATATTGAAGACCGCTTCGATACAATCTGCGATCCCGATCCACCGAGTATGTAACTAGCCCATTCCATCGGTTACACAAGGTGAGATGGACACTAAAAAATCGGACCAAGTGGGTTCTGATGACGACCGGTCGTCTGCTTGCAGCGGACGATCGGACCATATCTCGAGTGTTGGTCCGCGGAGTACCCCCTCCGAAAGTTGAAAGGCTGGGCGCGATGGTGGTAGTCAGGTTATCGATGCTAGTGTTTTCGATTTCGAACTTGACTCCACCACACTTTAGTTCCTCATCATGAGGAAAAACCACCCGCGGAGTGTCCTCCGCGCTCGTGCTATAATATAACAAACCGTCACAGTACCTGTAACGGTGTAAACGAGCTTTAGCTCGACTTGACAGGGTTGGCTCAAACGAGCCAAGTCCCTTTCCACCCAACGCGATGATAAGCGCCGTACACTGTGGGTCTTTCTCATACGGCTGGCGTATGAGATCCACCACAGACGAGGTGACGAATGTCGTGTGAGCGAGCTCATAATCGGGACGACGCGACAACGCGTCTGCAAGTACATTCTGTTTACCAGGTTTGTACTTTACCTCACAATTGTACTCCGCAAAGAAGGAGAGCCAACGGGCCATCCATTGAGAGAGATGAGGCGACTTTGTCGCTGTCCGTAAGGACGCGAGGTCAGTATAAACCACGAACGGCTTTGAGCCGATTAGGTGACCCTAAATTTTACAAGGGCATACTTCATAGCAAGTAGCTCCTTATCATGAACGGGATAATTCCGTTCTGCAGCTTTAAGCTGCCTCGACTCAAACGCAATCACGCGTTCCCTTCCTGAATCGTCTGCTTGTAACAAAGCACATCCGATTGCGAAATCGGAGGCGTCGCAGACGACACTAAATGGTTTCCCAGAATCTGGGAGAGCAAGAACGGAGCTTTCAACAAGCTCCCCTTAAACACTTCAAAAGCGTTTTGGTGTTCGGTTTTCCAACACCAATCAACATCCTTCTTAAGAAGGTCGGTCAATGGCTTCGCCATTTCAGCGTAGTTCTCGCTGTATTTGTGGAGATAATTGTCTAATCCAAGCCACATCCGTAAATCTCTAAGATTTACAGGCGAAGGCCACTCCACAATGGATTTCACCTTCGCGGGATCCGCCCGCACTCCATCCTTACCGATGAAGCATCCGAGGAAAGGAATTTCCTCACCACCAAAGATACAGTTGGATGCGTTCGCATATAACTTATTCTCCCGTATACATTCGAGCATCGCTTGAAGGTGTATTAGGTGCGTCTGAACATCATACGAGTCGCCTTCCTCACGACTATGAACAAATTTATCGTCGAAGTACGTTTGAGCGTACTTTCTGTGAGGGCGGAAGAGTTGAGTCACCAAGCGATTAAAAGTCGCTGGTGCATTTGAAAGCCCCTGTGGCATAAGAAAACACTCCCACAGCATGCCACTAGGCGTTCTGACCGCTGTAAGCGGAATATCGGACGCTCGCATGAGCACCTGATAATACCCGTCACCAGATCTAAGGCACTGTACACAGTACAGCCCGCCATATTGTTCTGGAGGACATCCTTCCGAGGAATCGGAGTCTACATGGGTACAGTAGCTGCATTCAGCTTATTGTACGCATGAACAATGCGCCACTTTCCGTTCGGTTACGAACACAAAAAGTGGGAGATAAATGGGGAGAGTTGCTCTCCCGTATCATCCGTGCCTCTTATTTCCCCTTGAAGAATGCGTCGATGACGTCGCATTGCCCCTTTGGAGAGGCCACTGCCTAGTGACGCAGTATTTGGTTCCAGGAACCAAATCGATTTCATGTCGGACTCCCCGATCCGGTGGTAGCCCCATCGGCGGGTTTTCACTAATGACATCTCGGAATTCCTTCAACAAGGAAAGGTAAGGGTCCTCAGGATCCGCAAGGATCTTGAAGCCGCTTCGGGCATTCAATGCATGTTTGGTTTTCACCAAAACTGACTCGTCCATCGTGGATGAGGAGTTCAACTCCACTTCCGGACGCAACACGACAACCTCGTCGATTTCATATGCTTTCAAAGCAGTTTCAAACTCGTTGAAGGACATCTCCTCCTACGACAACAGTTCGCCTACCCCAGGCAACCGTTCAAGGCTTACGACTTCTGTAACAACACCTGTCACACTATTCAGCATCCTGTAGGAATGCTGACTACTGGCCTCGGGACTCATCCCGGGACCCAGATGGGGGGAGTCAATTGCCCCATCTATTGGAAGCGCATCGCGCCTATCCACAGAGGTCTCTAACTCTACCACCGGTGACTCGCCGGTATCACCTAATAAGGTGTGGTCGGAATCGTTTCCGACGTGAGAAAGAGACGAACTACGGGTCTCCTCTCTTGGAAGCGCCTCGCGTTTAACCACAGGGGTCTCTACCCCTACCACTGGAGTCGCAACTTGTTCGCCGAACACGGCGTGGTCGGAATCAGTTCGACCTGCAGAAGATACGAACTTAGGGTCTCTTCTCTAAGCGCCTCACTCTTAACCTCAGAAGAATCCACCTATATCACTGGCGACTCACCAGTCTCGCCTATCTCGGCGTGGGGATTAACCGCCGAATCCCCCTCGTCAAGTAACACTTCCTTGACCTCATTGGGACTAATCATCTGAGACATCCCAATCTCTGGCATCTCACGACAGTATCGCTTTTGCGATCGATCAAAGGTGGGTTCATGACTCGCCAATTCTTCACCCGACCGCGGGTGCGTTGAGCCAATGGACTTAGACTTCCAGTCTATCCATGGTTCGTGGCGTTCCAGCCACTTCATGCCCAGAATGAGGTCATACCTCGAGTCCAAATCCAGGACTAGGCAACGTTCAAAGTCTGCATACTTCAGCTTTAGGTCAATCGAGACCTTGGGTAAAGAATCCTGTACGCCCATCGCAAGACGGACCGTGTGAACGTCACGAGAACGTGCCTCTAGGGCCTCGGCATACAGCCGACTCTTCACAACAGAATCTCGTCTGACATAATTGTCAGACGCTCCAGAGTATATCAAGACTCTCCAAGGCTTATCAAATCCTTTCACGTCCGCAAGGACAACCAGCAAGCCTGGCTGGTACACCAACTCGGTGCTAGAAAGCACCGTTTCCCTCAGGGCTTTGTGCTGTCGGCCCCTGCCTTGGGGCTTAACAGCACTGAGGGATCCACCAGTAGGGCGCCCCGCACCTACTGGGAGCCGTAGTTTCCTGACGGCTTGGGCAAGGGCTTTTTCCCAACCCTTGGCCCCTTATAGCAAGTGTCTCGCTCGGGATTTTTCAGACATCTGTTCCTCAGATGATCCGTTCTTCCACACAGGAAGCATCTCAGCGGCGCATGCCGCTGCAGCATTGCGAGGAGCTCCGCTTCGAAGCCCTTCGGGAAGGAGTCAGAATGACTCCTAGCGGAAGGCTTCTCTTTCGCTTCGACCTGACTCAGGTCCATGGGTTCGGGACCCACCTTAGGAGAACGAAAGTTCCTCTCGGCGTTAAACGCCATCTTAAACGCCTCCCCCAGGGATTGGGGTCGGAATCGGAACAGTTCCGAACGTTCTGGTCCTTCTTTTAGGCCTCCCATGAAGACGGGGATGGACACATCGTCCGAATACGCTTTCGCGTACATCCCTGCCAATAGGGTCTTCAGTTCTTGGACATATGTCTCCAAGTCCCTAGTGCCCTAACGGCACCTCAAGAACGCCAGCTGATTCTGGAAAACCAGATCAGGCGTGGCGTACATATCCATAAGCTTTTGATTAAGGACTTCCCAGGTTGGGAACACGTTCGTGACCGCATCCGGACACGTAAACGCCCATGTACTGGCTTTGCCCGTAAGATGGGTCAGTGCAAGTCCCACTTGCAAGTGATCAGCGATCACATTCGCTGTGACGAAGGCCGTCTCGACCTCTCGTAACCACACATAAAGGTTATCATCTTTTTCACCGGTGAATTCCTTTATCTTAAAGGACAATGGGGGACGCACCCCCGTGGAACGACCTTCACCAAAACTCGCCTCATGGGAGATGAGGGCATTGACCCTCGCCTTTACGGCCTCAAGTCCCTGCTCCACTAGGAGCTGCATGCCCTCGTCACCCAGTAAGGATAACAGCCTGTTAAAGTCTTCCTTCTGGACGAGGGTTAACCTTTCCCAATCGTCCTAATTCATCATTTTCAGAGGATGCCGTAGCCTACCAACACAGGTGTTGGATTGACTACAAGTGCTACCAGATGAAGCCGGTGCGTACACGCACGGTGCGGCTAGCGCATAGAGGAAGACTTTCCTAAAGCGGCGATGTGCCGCTACTTAGCCGATACGCCCTTATAAAAGGGCTTAGTAAGAGAGAACTCTCTTACTCGGGGCAAAGATTCCACTTTGGTTTACTAGTTAGCACAAGCTAATGCCTTAACACAAGGCTCCCTTAATAAGTGGGTAGCTAAGGGAAGAACTTCCTTTGCGCTACTACACTCACTACGCGCGCGACCGGTCGAGGTCGAGCGTCCTGTAGTCTTTGAGTGAAATGTAAACTGAATGTATATTTAATATGTAATTAGCCTAAATTAATTTAAACTAATGTAAACTATATGTAATACTAAGTAGAACTTACTAAATTCGTACCTAGCTAAAATGTAGTGTACACCACCTGTGTACTAACACGTGGCTGGCTGCCACGCCTCCACCAAGGGCTCCTGCCCTGATTGGTTAAAATAACCAATATTCCAAAACCTTTCGGACCGGTCAATACTGACCCCAACCGTAGTGTACTCACGTACACCACATACTAAATGTAACCAGAATGTAACCCTGTTACACTTGGCCTTTCGGCTTGCCCATTGTTTCCTCTTCCGATTCTTCCTGGTCGTTGCTTGGGCTCAGAACCTGTTCGAACTTGTACATTTCGTACACATTGTGTAAGTCGTGTGCGTCTCCTGCTAGGGCGGTAGCATACTATGTGGGGAAGCGTATCGAAGATTTTGAGGCCAACTGTGGTGGACATAGACGGGCCATCGGATCAGAAGCGACATAAGGTAAGAGTACACCATGGAAAGAGGCAGGCACATGATATATCAGGCTGATTGGTCGATGGAGCACATCAGGATGGGTAGCTCTGATTGGTTGATATCAGTTAATTGGTTGATTTTAGGATATAAGCAATAATAAAGTTCTCCTTTTGCGTCCGATCACTAAGATCATCGATTGGGACGGCGTGATAACTTCGCGCCTCCCTTTCATTTCATACGCACCCTTACACGTCCCGGTCGGGGGCACGTACTGCACTTTGTGGCCCACCGGCAGACGTAAGGTTCTTCAGAACTAACCCTCAACTCCACCCGCTGTGTCAGCGGCTTCGTTTGGAAAGGTAACTGGGAACGTGATCGAGCCGAGCGCTCTCACCTCTTTCCCCATTGGTTTGCATCTATCTCCTAGAAGTTCGGCTGTTTTAAGCGCCCCGTGGGAAATCTAGGTAGATTTTTGTGAAATCCGTCGATCTGCACAAAAGAAGTGCAGATCGACCCCCTCCTCTTAATTTTAAGCTTGGAATACATAATATATTGGGTACTCCTAAGCGATCTAGGCTTAAGAGGCTCGGCGATAAAGTAGTGAAGACTTCCGCCACGTGATCAAGTACCCCTTTGCTGATCACCACTAGATGGACACCGTCGATCTGCGATCATCGATCTACGATCAAAGACCCGTAATCTCTCCAATTCGTACAAGATCAATAAGATCGATCAGCGATCTGCGATCTCGCCGATTCACACTAGATCAACCTAAGATTTTTGCACCTGATGGACACCCGTCGATTTACTACGAATTCACCTTGATCTGCATCGGCATTGCATCGATATACGTCCCAGTCACCTGGAGAGCGACCCACGCCCAAACCGTCGAGTACACAAGGTGAGCAAGGCATAGGCCTATCACAGGACAACCAGAGGACCCCCTTCGTTAGTTGATAGTCTGGGCACTGTAGGAATTACTGATCAAGCTTCAAAATTTGGCCAGCCGCTCCACCACAATGGTGCGCGTGCCCGGATCTTCGGGAGACTGGGGATATCACCGCGATTCCCTGCAAGATGGTGCTGACGCGGAAGTGAAAACGGAAGAGGAAGCAGAAATGAAGATTAAAGTGGAAAAGGAGGAGGTGGTTGTGACGATGGAAGGCAGTTCGACGTCATCACTCATGAAGAAGAAAAGAAATACTGATCATCAGGACCTGGGGAGGTACCCTGATGACATAAAGGAGGAAAAGCCTCGATAAACTCCCAGGGCTCCTTCGTGAGCCCCAGAGGATCACAACGCAAGTTGTGATCCGCCTATTGCGTATGGGTATAATGATCTGAATTGGAAGCCAGTGGTGAAGTAATACGACTCTGACCAACCGAAGGCGTTGATGAAGGCGTCTGGGTCGGAGAGCGACGAAAGTCGGACAAGTATGGCGCCATCGGAACCTGATCTGGTGAGGACGTTTTACAAGAAAGAACTGGAAGATTTCTTATTGATGGATTCGATCATGATCCTACTCGGGGTCACGATCAGCGGAAAGTTGAGCGGACCAGTCTATCAACCAGTGACGGATGGGAAGGACAAGCTTCGGCTGGTGTTAGGGCTGACGCGCCTGACCAAGTTGGTCTGACGACAGGCGCCTACTACGCTGAAGAAGTGTTCTATCTGGACCCTCAAGATGTTGTAACCACTACCAAGCGGCTTTTTGATCTGTTGGTGCCTATAGTGGGTCGATTGCTAAGGTGGAATTCTCTCGCACTCCGTTGGCAATCGAAGCGGGTCTGTCGATCAACGTGGCAGAACACACGGGATCAATCTGCTATGAAGATGCTCCCTCCGAGGGCGACGCGTCTGAAGTGGAGTCGAGCAGTGATTCTGATAGTGTGGAACCCAAGATTACCCGGATGACGATCTACCAGAAGGATGAAGCCAATTTCTCGGCCGTGAAGAAGGAACCTCGATCATCCAAGGCAGAAGATGACCAGTCACAACAGGACCCACGGCTTTAAGCGTATTTTAATGCGGCTATGGAGCGGTTTTTGGCTGAGGAAAGAGGCAAGGCGACACCTGAAGTTGCACGCATGAAAATGCACCAGTCAAATCCAGGAAGAGCTGTGGCGGTTAAGGATGTTGACATGGAATCTGCGAATTGGCTCCGTGGTCACCATCCAAAGCCAGGAAGATCGGCTACGTCTAAGGATGTTGACATGGAGTCTGTGTACTCGCTCCATGATCAACAATTCTAGCGGAATTATCTCTATCCATATGAGCCGATCACTCCGCCTCGACAAGCTACGGTTGCGTCAGCATACACTGGAGTGCCTTATCAACAGCCCATTCCCAGGATCCGGATGTCTGCGATCGGTGTTCTGAAAGAATTCTTAGGGAAAGCAGTGGATGAAGATCAAGCGCGGAATTGGATCAGTCGTCTTGAGTCAGCATTTATGCGTGATCAAGCTTCTGATCATTAGAAGTGTTTGATTATGGGTGATCTGCTTAAATGACCGGCGCGATATTGGCATCGCCAGCTGAGCATATCGATGCGTGGAAACTGGAAAAGTATTGTGGAGGAGTTTGAAACTCAGTACTGTAAAAGTGGTCAATTGGCATCTCGCCAATATTACTACACGAATCATCGATCTGATGAAACTCCTATTGAGTATCTTCACCGGTTGAATGTGGCCGGAATTCGGGCCAAGTTGTCGATCAATGAAGGTCCGCCTACGATCTTACGTGAACATGTGCAGCATTTTCTTAACACGTTGACTGATCGCGAATTTGCTGATCAACTGGCACTTTTGCGTTTGGAGAATGTTACGGAGTTGGAATAGACGCTGCGAGCTTATGCGCGCAATAAGTCGTGCTGGACAAAGGCGGCGGTAGTCACTAACCGATTCCGTCAGAATTTTGGCGATGCTCGATCATCTGCCCCAGCGCGGAAGCCTAAAGCAGTGCGCACGATCAAGATGATGTATGGGAGTGCGGAATCAATTCAGATGACAGTGGGAGTGATGGTGATCAGCGTCGTTACATGATTAATGCTATGAGTAATCAACCAGTGACGCACGATCAGATTAGTGAGTCCCAATCTGGCAGACGAAGTGAATCAAGTTCAGTTGATCAAGGGGCGATGAAGAAGTGCAGTCATTGTGGATCGATCAAGCATGGCACTTTACGTTGTTGGAAGCGCCTGACCTATCTGAAGTGTGGCAAGAAGGGCCACCCGACTGATCACTGCTTGTATATCTTTCGAGCATGTGGCGAAATTCATGATGCGGGCAAGTGCCCTATGGAGGAATTCTACAACCATACCAAACATGCCGGAAGAATGCCCAGGGAAGCCGAAGACATGTTAAACTAGGACGATCGCCAGGTTGGAATCTGATACGAGACGAGCGTTCAAGTTTGTGTATTTTTGCTTATGTGCATAAGAAGGCTGATCAAGCAGTAGGAAGAGATAATGAAAAATGTTATCAGCCTGATTTACCACGTTTGTATAATTTCCGTATTGATGAGTTTCTTGATCCCCGGTGATCATGGAGGTTGATCTACTTCCGGGTGAATCACGTGGATATTGGAAGTACCACTCGCCAAAGAAATGGTTTAAAAAAGCCAAGTCGAGTGGTAAAATTAATAACGAACGTGCCACGTTGTTATTTGATTCTGGTGCCGAAGTGTCGATCATCGACTCAACCTTTGCTCGTAAGGTGAGTAGTCAAATCGACACGATCCAAACACAAGAATCTCTTGGTATCGAAGAAAGTGCATACCTCACAGAAGGTCACACTAAGATCAAGGTGACGTTAGCGGTATCTTTGGTTTATTACTTCCATGCATGGGTGGAGAAACTCGTTGGTCAAGATGTTATATTGGGAATGGGTTTTATGATCCCAGCTGGTGTTAGATGAGACGTCGCCCACGGAGCATTAAGTTTGCCTGATGAAGTGATCATCCCATTGGAAGGGCGTCGGCAGGTGTATGGATCAAGTGGAAACTATATGAAACTTGATCGGTATGAGCAGATCCCAGTGGGTCGATATGCTGAGGTTCGGATTCGTGATCAACGATCTCGGAAATTATGGATTACTCGCGGAAAGAATTGGTTCCACACTGTGACTAGGGGCGTGGGTAATTTACGGTATATGCGTATAACGAACGTTGCTGATCAATTGATCATCCTACACGACGATGCGATTTAGGTATCTGGATGAATAAGGACGACGTGCCCCGTCGCCCTGGATTTATTTCGGTGGGGTCTAATCGTTATAAGGAGTGGAAAAATCTCACGTATCAAGCTTCTACCTATTCAGTGCATGACGATAAACAAATTTTCGATCAAGTTCTCTTGGTCGAGAAAAAGGAGTATCCTGTTCCTCAAGGAATTTTGGTACGACCTGCGGACTCGATCACGGCATCTGAGGCATTAGTAACCGGAAGATCGCAGAAGGTGCAAGAAGTGAAAGAGAAGTGCGATCAGGAGCCGAGTGTGAAAGGTCCGACCCTGGATCGCGAAGTTGAACAACCGGTTGCAAGAGATGATCCTGATCAAGATATGCGTGACCACCCCGTCTCAGCCGATCATGGTGAATTCGGTGTGACTCCTATCGATGATCAAGTTTGCTACCACGAGGGTGGAGATTTGTTCGTGGAAGAACTGGAGAAACATCTCGCTACGTTGCCTGAAGTGTACGCAAGTACCGAAGAAGTGAACAAGGATGATCTTCAAGCTCGTGATCCATCGATCAACACAGCAGAGGAAATTGATCAGCTTCGCGGTATAATTTGGGGGAATAAACACCTGTTGATTGGAAAGGGGAACGCGCTGCCTCCTGCCGCACGTGGAGTTGTTTGTGATATCGATGTAGGCTATGCGCGCCCGATAGCTCAGAAGTGTCGTAAGTTGGATCCGCAATTTTGTAAGAAGTTATCAGCCTTGATCAAGGGGCTATTGACCACGAAGATCATCCCGCCAACCACGTCACCCTGGGCATCACCTATAGTAATCATCGTGAAAAAGAATGGGGTCGATATGCGTCTATGCATCGATTATCGCGCGGTGAATCAATTCACGCGTTTGATGGTGTACCCAATAATCCTGATCTCTGATCTACTCGAAGATTTGGATAAGGTGTTGTGGTTTTGCTCTTTGGATATGGCAAGTGGTTTTTGGGTCGTGTCTATGACCGATCGAGCACGTCAGATTTCGGCTTTTGTCACTCCGTTTGGATTGTTTGAATGGAATCGGATGTACTTTGGCCTAAAGAATGCTCCACAGATCTACCAGCGGTGTATCTATAATGCACTGTATGGGTATCTCAAGGTTAAGGATGGTGCCGATGAGTCAGCGGATGTATTTACTGTGGGAGATCCTGATCAAGCACAAGGCCCGTCTGTGTTACAACGACGATCATATATCGATGATATTTTGATCCCTGCACCTACATGGACGATATTGTGTGATAAAGTGCGAAATCTTGAAAAAGTACGATCAGTGGAACTTGTCGATCAGCGTGGCTAAATCGTACTGGGGGCGAAGTAAGGTTCCTTATTTAGGAACTTCACGTCTCTAGCCGTGGTCTAGAAAAACATCTGAAGAATCTGGATGATCTGATCGATTTGCCTTTTCCTTGTACTTTGAGCGCTATGCAATAGTTTTTGGGGAGTCTGAATTACTACCGTCGATTTATTGAAGACTTCGCGATCTATGCCTCTGTGCTCTATGAGTTACGAAAAACGGACTATCAAGAATTAAAGGGTCGATCATCGATCAATGAGAGTCCGGATCGCGAAGATGATCGATTGATCAGGGCGAAAGTGGGATTCAGTATGCTGAAGGCGAAGATCGCGTCAGCCCCAACTCTACGTCATTTCGATCAAGCCAAAACACCGGTGATCGTGGTTTATGCTAGCAAGCGGGCAGTGTATGCCGCGCTAGTGCAAGAGCATTATCAAGTATATTGCCCCGTCGCATTTTCGAGCCGGGCACTGAAGAGCGGCGAGCTCAATTACAGCCCCGTCCAACGGACTAGACGGACGATTGGGGAAATGGGCTGCGATCTTGTCACAATGGGACTTGGAGATCAAGAAATGTGTGCATGGAGAAGAGGAGGTACTAGGGGCGTTAGCTGCAAGTATCACCCCTCGCACCGAAATCGATGAAGCCCTGATCGCGATCGCACCGAAAAAGCAGCCTCGACAGATGATTGAAGTGCCACCTCCCACGGTTGAGAAAGGTGAATATGTATACGTGATCAGTTTCGATGGATCTGCTAGTGTTAAGCGATGTGTTGGTGCGTTTGGTGCTATTGTGTGGAAACTGCTGGAGTGGAAGATCATGATCGCGCTTGCTGATCATGCACCTAACATCACGGTGAATTAAGCCGAGTATCATGGATTACTTCTAAGTTTGGATCTACTGTCGCTATATCCCAAAGGAAAGTTGATCGTGTGTGGAGACTCGAAATTGGTGATCAGGCAAATGCGTGGCGAAATAGAGTGCAAAGCACCACGACTACAAATATTGCAGCAGCGTGCCTTAAAACTCCTTCGCGAATAGCCTGATCACGACCTGATGCACAAAAAAGGGAGTGGAACTTAGAGTGCCGATCACATCACCAGTACGGCCATGCGGGATGGAACACGATGCGAGATTGTCGATGATCACCAACTGGAAGAATTAGCCGATCTCAACAGATTGTCTGAGGTGATCACTTGTAAGGAAGATCCAACTGTCCCGCAAGTGCTGGTGACGACGCGATCACGTAATCTTCGTCAAAAGCGGCCGTCAACGTGTCCCGAAGTATCCATAGAAGGTATAAGGGCGGAACGTGTTTAAAAGGCGCAAGACGAAGAGAATTGGATTTGTGATTTGCGATGTTACTTGCATGGTAACGTTTCACAATTGAGCATAGAAGAGTTGAAATATTGCGCGAAAATCACCGACAACTATGATGTGGATTATCAAGGGTTGTTGATCTACTGTGGAAATATGGCTAAAGGAAAAGCCAGCAGTGATAAAGATGATCAAGATGGTCGATACTCTTTGATCAAGCTGGTTTTACCTGAGACCCTACATGCCGATATTATCATGTGAATTTGGAAGGAGGCATCAGGGTATAGGGCGTACGTATCAGCGGATCAGACGATACTTTCATTGGCGTGGTCTATTTCGCAGCGTACAAAGATTTGTTGGGCAATGGGTAGATTGTGAGACGGGGAATGGCCAACATACGATCAAGGGTATGTCGCCAGGAAACATTGAAGCTACGTATCCCTTTCAAGTGATAGATATGGGTCATATCCCGTCGTTGCCCCGACCAACTGATGGGCATACGGTACTGCTGATCTGGACTGATCTGTTCACGGGTATGGTGATCGCGAAAGCTGGATCATCTCGTACAGCTCAGAAAGTCGCTGAGAATTACGAAGAGCGTGTATTTCGCCGATTTGGAGCTAGTGAGGTGATCAGGCATGATCGAGAACCCGGTTTTATGTCCGAAGTATTTCGTGCATTCAACAAGATGGTGGGTCAACGACAGAGTGCCACTATGGCGTACCGTCCACAAGCGAACGGCAAGGCAGAAATAATGGTGCAAACAATCACACGAGCGATCAAGATGTATGTATCAGACGTCGGCCAGAAGGATTGGAGGATCGCATACAGAACGATTGGTATTTACATTAAATTCGACCTCTGATCGGATCCGTGGAGATACACCATTTTACTTGGCATGGGTGGGATCCGCGATCATCGTTGGAATCAACGCTGCAACTTGGTGGAGATGTAGGCTGCAGAAAGACTACCGTTACGCCCGTGATAAAGTGAGTGCTCGATTGCACCAAGCCATGGCTGATCGAGCTGAAAAGCATAATGATCAAGTGTCACCGCACAAGATCGAAGCCGGATCGAGGGTTTGGTTATACCTCGATCGGGTGAAAGAAGGGTTCGCGAAGAAACTGGCGCATATGTAGCATGGACCCTTCATAGTTGATGATGTGATCGGTGATCATGCTGCAAGATTGATTAAGGCCGGCACCTACTATCGCATATTTCCAGTGGTACACCTATCCAAGTTGAAATTGGTCAAGGAATTTCCAGATCGACCTACTATTGTGCTAGCAGCTGGGGTAAAAGATTGTTTTGATTTCGATGAAGCTTTACTACCCGAAGACATGTGGGAAAGGACCCTAGAGCCGGACGAATTTGAATTTGATCGCATCACCGATGTCCGATCTGTTCGCAATACTAGGTATAGCAGAACATTACGCGAGTATCAAGTTTACTGGAAGGGTTACGATGCGCCATCATGGGTAGACGAGGCAGATCTAAATTTTGATGCTCTGATCAAGGATTTCGAAAGGAAGATAATAAACCGACATCTTTTCGACGTGATGCAAGTGGACGAAGAGTCCAACTAACGCATGATCGACGAATCGACTATTGAAATTGTGACTGACGAACCCTCAATTAGAGAAGATCGATTGATGAAATCACGATTAACGGAGAAGTGACGATTGACTTGAAGTGGTGAATGTACGATGGATATTGCGAGATATGGTAATGGAGAAACGGCAGATGAGCCGATGGAAGATCGATTTATGTATATGTATGAAAAGTGACGAAGCAACAATGGGGAATGGTATGATCAAGAATGTTTATTGATTGAGGAAGAAGGGATCAACCAGCTATCCTGATCCATAAAACTTACGGCGAAGGCGAGGGATGTTATGACCGGTATGATCATCAAGGAAAAGCCTATACTGGATCCGCCAAGGTTCCTCAGCGTCAACTTCACGTAGCGCGTCCTGCAAGTTCCAAGGTGGTGGATCTGATAGGTACCCTGGGTACCATGATACACCATCAGCTGGAGTATACATCAAGGGGCGGTTCCGGGCGCAGTGCGAGATCGACGGGTCCAGGAAAATGTCAAGATCGCATACCCCGTCGATCATACCCCGCAACACGAACTCCACCAGCTTCTTCCATAATGCTCCGGCACGACTCCTACGCTGACGTCGACCCTCTTATTAATCACGGAAGAAGGCGTCGCGCTCCTGAGGTATCGATCTATCGGGAGATGATGAGTCGACTCCCAGATCGCTTGTGCATGATGATCCAGGAATGTCTAGTACCTCGCTTCGAAGTCAGCAAACCAGCCGACCGACCGGAAAGAGATGGGTGACAGCATTTGTTTGAAGAACTCTCAGGTGCGTCGCACATACAGCAACTCCAACTCAGATCGGGTGATCAGGTGATTACACCACTGATCAGTCGCAGGGTCGTCCATAGCAACTGGAAACAACCATCCCAAGGGGCTTGTCAAGTTATCGCAGACCACGCGTGCTGAGACGTTATCCAGATTGAAGCCGTTGAGTTTTTCTGGGAACCACGGCAAGATGTCCACACCTTGCGCACCATCAGGCACCAAGATCAGCAACCTGGATGCACCCGAGCGGAAAGGAAGTGAAACCCAGCAGTGTCTTGATCGAGCGAATCTTCACTCTCGAGCTCGCTGATTGCAGGGATTGACAAATTCTGCGTGCTGAGAGATGGAGAAGTGTTAACACCGCCTTGATCATCATCCGGCTGATCAAGACTGGGAAGATCGTGCCCCATACCTTGGACTGGCCGAATGGTAGAAGCTCTAACGGACTATCATCATCCGAAGATCCATTCTCCACTGGAATATGAGGAACGCGACGTTGCCGCTTGGACCGAGGAGTAGATCGTGATAGCTGAGCACTTTGCTTGAGCGAAGAAGTTGTCCGGTTAAAGGAATTTTCTGATGAAGCGCCCTGAAGATCAGCAGACGATATTGCGGCCTGATCAGGACCTGCATAAGGGGCGCCTGTACTCGGTTCAATCTGCATGTGTAACGCCGCGCCAGCCAAAAATGATTGGACGTATGAATGATGCGCACGCAATCGCGTAGCTTCGTCATGAGCGCGTTGCAACTCGTCGCGCAGTGCGTCACGATCTGCTGATACCGACTGAAGATCACCTAACTGAGAAGCTTGGTGACTGAGGCGGCGTCGCGCCGTCGAAAGTTCCGCCTAAAACTTGGAATTCTGGGCACTTAGACTTTCCAGCTCGGCTTGCTGATCGACACCTCATCGAGGCGTGAAGATAGCTCTTCAACCTTGGCTGCGGAAGCGACAAATTCCTTCATCTTGACAAGATTAGCTTCATTGTCCACCCGGATGCGATCACGTTGGGCTTTGCGCTTGCTTGCCTTGGATGCGAGCTTGATCACCCTCTCGTACAAGCGCTTGTTTTTCGAGATGGCATGATCGTGTTCTTTTTTACATCAGTCCAAAGCGTTGGCGAAGTTGATCTATCGTTGCTCGATCTTGGAGTGCCGGCGCCCGTGCGATCTTGATATTAGCTTCACAGAGCTCTTCCTCGAGGCGCGAGATCTCCTGCGCCTGATGATCGATGGTCTCCGATTGGACTGATAGCTGATACCGATCTCGATCATGACCACCCTCCAGATAGCGGATCAGACCGTGTTGCTCTGATATGTTTCCCTCGGCGGTCTTCAGTTTGACCTGGAGCTCGTTGACATTCGCAAGGATGTGATCGCGCAAAGGCGCAGCCTTTTCACAGAAACACTTGATCTGCTGCTCACGATCAGCAAGTTTTCTGGCAACGCGTGCGTTTGACTTCTGAAGCATCTTGACAGAGTCTTCGAGCACCGACAGCGAGTTACTGAGCAGGTCGATCTCCTCTTGTTGCGTGCGGATCTCCGCTTCTTGCGCGCAGGCTTGGTTGATCATCGAGATCAGATAGTCAGCCTTGGATCGATCAAATGAAGAGTTACCATCTCATGATTGAATTTATCTTGTCGAAAATGTGGTGGAGCGGCTGATCGAAGTTTTTGAGACTTGATCAGGCGGTACCACGGCACCCAGACTTCCGACTAACGAAGGGGGTCCTCCGAATGTCTTCGACTGCTTGTGTTCTTGCTCACCTTGTGTACCCGACGGCTAGGCGTGGGTCGCTTCTCAGGAGGCGGGGACGGCGCACAGCGAATTCTTGGTGCAAGATTGAATTAACTAACTTGTGACGATACAACCGATGCGATCAGGCGTGATCACGTGCGATCAGGTGCTTAAACCACGTCAATTAGCCGCGATCAGGCTTGATCAAGTTTGGGCCGATGCTAATAACCGACGATCAGCAATATTCCGTCTTGATCGCAAGTGCGATCAGGCGGCAGTCCGACGCGATCAGGCGCTGAAACGATGTAGATCAGTGGTAATCAGGCTTGATCAGGCTTTGGCTAACGTTAATAACCGTCGATCAACAATATTATGTCTTGATCGCAAGTGCGATCTGGTACTGAAAGGCTCGATCAGGGGCTAAAAAGTGCTGCCCAGTCGTAATATACCTTGATCAGACTTGATCAAGCACCGGAAGTCGTTCAAGTAGCAGTTGGCGCGATTTGCGATCAGCGATCACGATCACGATTCGCAAAAAGTGTCGATCAGGTGTTGATCGGTAGGGGGGGACTTGATCAGGCAGTGAAGACTTCACTGCCTGATCACGGAGCCTCTAAGCCGTCAAACAGCTAAGGAACGCCCAAATCAATGCGCTCCTATCCTAGACTATATGAGGAAAAGGTATTTATATTAAAATCCACCTAGAGTTCCCTGGGGCGCTTAAAGCAGCCGAACTCTAGGGGCCAAACGTTAATTTCACGGGGAAGAGGTGAGAGCACTGCTCGATCACGTTCCCAAAACCAAAAACCTTTAAACGAAGAACCGCAGACACTGCGGGCGGAGTTGCGGGGTGAGTTCTCACACTCTACGCCAACCGGTGGGCCAAAAACGCACTTAGTGCTCCCGCCCGGGACGTAGCGGTTTCAATAAGGTGGGGGCGCAAAGGTGCCTTCCCAAAAAACGATCAGCGCGATCGTACGCAAAAGGAGAACTTTATTAGCAATTAAACCCTTAGATCTACCCTGTTCCTACTTTCAACCAATCCGCATCGTCCTTTTGAAACGCCTTCCGTCCATCATTCGACCTGATTTTTCCGCTTGTTCCTTGTTTGTTCGCTGGTGTCCGCCGCGTACCTGTAAGTGATCAGCACATCTTCCGTGTCCCTTCTATATCCTGTCTATGTACACCACGGTGGTACGTACTACTGTACCCACCGGGGTACACATGGAGGTACCTAATTATGTACTACTGTATCCACTATCTGCGACCACTATCAGGCCCCTAATTTAGGTCCTAATATTAGTCATAATATTAGGCCCCCTATGGGCCTAATAAAATGTCCAACATTAGGCCCTATTTTAGCCTAATAAAAAAGTCCGCTTTACGACAACCGCCCCTGAGTATCGTCCCAGCCGTACAGCGGTTGTGGCGAGGGTCGATCATGCCGTTGATTCTTGGAATCATACTGCCGTTGGAGAATTTGTCGTTGCACATCGATCAGGTCACCATCCAACTGTCGATCATCACCCATCATCTGCCCCTTCTCCCATGAATCAAGCCCAATTCCATCAGGCGGTTACCGTTGGGGCTGTCCACTGCGATCTAACACTCGACTTTGGCCAACCGTAACAACTGCGATCAGGCTGTATCGATCAGGCATTCACAGTCTGCTATGCCATCTTCAACGGACAGCTTGTCACCCCACATCACCAACGTTCCTGCCTTGGATAAGGCCGCAGCTGATCAGCCGATCGCCGCGATCAAGCAGGCCTGCGATCTGCAAGAGGATCTCCGTGCCAGCAACGAGCAGGTCGCCTTGTTGTCTGGCTCACTCGCCATGAGTGAAGACACGGTTGCGATGCTTCGTCGGCGGCTCACTCGTACCCAACGTGACGCGGCGGACCGGAAGAAGGAAATCGAGGTAAGCCTTAAAAAACTGGAGCCGCTGCGCGACTTATCAACGCTGCGGTCAAGAAGCTCGAAACCCAGTTAAAAGACGCCAAAATCACTATCGCCGATCAAGAGCAGACCATATACGATCAGGGTGTCCAGATCCGGGAGCTGGAGTGTCGCAACGACCGTGAACGTTACCTGCGATCAACGCTTGACGACACAACTGCATACCGAACGAAGGAATTGGAGAAACTCGAGCAGCGTGTATCCACGCTGCAGCACGAGCGCGATCAGGTTACTTACCGCAATGTGCGCTTGGTCCAACGGGCGGTAAGTCTCACTACCGAGGTGGACAAGTACAAGGATCAATGCGATCGCCTCCAGAAGGAGAACGAGTCTACTCGCGCATTGATGGACGGTGTCGACGACCTTGAACCTTGGCGGGTTCAATATCGTTCCTGCCCCGAAGATCACCCTGGTCGTAAGATTCCTCGCCTTCGCCGTAAGTTCTATGGGTCTGAATAGTCGGTCGATCACGTTTCTTCAATCAATACATTCTTTCGATCATGTCATTTCACTCTTGTCCTTTGTCCTTAAATGCATAATATAAATTGGTAGTCCTTCGGCTCATCTGCCGTATCCAATCACCATACCTCGCAACATCCATCGTAATCACACCACTACAAGTCGTTCATTGTACCTCCATTAATCGTGAGTTTCATCAACCATTTCTGCGATCAGAGATTTTTCGATCGTGATTCCTGATCGGTACGTCGATCGCGCGCTAGTTGGACTCTTCATCCACTTGCATGACGTCAAACGATGTCTGTTCACCATCTTCCTTTCGAAATCCTTGATCAAGGCATCACAATTCAAATATGCCTCGTCTACCCACGACGGCTCGGAATACCCCTTCCAGTAGACTTGATATTCTCGTAACGTCCTTCCACATCTAGTCTTTCGACCCGATCGCACATCGGTAATACGATCAACTTCAAATTCATCGGGATCTAGCGTCCTTTCCCAGCTATCATCAGGTAGCAAATCTTCGTCGAAGTCGAAACGATCTTCTATTCCTGCTGCTAGCACAGTAGTGGGACGATCAGGAAATTCCTTGACTAATTTCAACTTGGACAGGTGTACCACTGGGAACATACGATAATTGGTGCCGGCGGTGACCAATCTCGCTGCATGATCGCCGATCACCTCCTCAACTCGGAAGGTTCCATGCCACATATGCGCCAGTTTCTTCGCGAACCCTTCTTCACCCGATCAAGTTACAACCAGACCTTTGATCCAGCCTCGATCTTGTGCGGCGTCACCTGATCGTTGTGTTTCTCAGCCCGATCAACCATCGCTTGGTGCAATCGAGTGCTCACTTGATCGCGGGCATATCGGTAGTCTTTTTGCAACTTATATCTCCACCGACGAGCGTCTCGATCTTTAAGTCGAATCCCGCCCAGTTGTAACGTTGATTCCAACGACGATCGTGGGTCCCACCCATACGCTAAATAGAATGGGATTTCCCCGCGGATGCGATCAGGGGTTGAGTTTAGTGCGAATACCAGGTGTTCTGCATACAAACTCCAATATTTTTGTCCAATATCCGACACATACATCTTGATCGCTCGCGTAATCGTCTGCACCGTCCTTTCCGCCTTGCCGTTCGCCTGTGGTCGATATGTCATAGTGGCACTCTGACGTTGTCCCACGATTTTGTTGAACGCGCGAAATACTTCCGACATAAAACCAGGTTCTCGATCAAGCCTGATCACCTCACTAGCCCCAAACCGTCGGAACACGCATTCTTCATAATTTCGGCGATTGCTTGCGCGTTACGGGACGATCCAGCTTTCGCGATCACCATACCCGTGAACAAATCTGTCCAAATCAGCAGTTCCGTATGTCCATCCGTTGATCGGGGCAGCGATGGTATATGATCCATGGCTATCACTTGGAATGGGTACGTCGCCTCGATATTTCCCGGCGACATGCCCTTGATTGTAGGCTGGCCCTTCCCTGTTTCGCAATCCACGCATTTCCCGACAAATCTTTGTGCGCTTCGGAATAGACCACGCCAATGGAAATACCGTCTGATCCGCTGATATGTACGCCCTATGCCTTGGTGTCCTCCTTCCAAACTCACGTGATAGTGGTGGAGGACATCTGCGTGCAAGGTCTCGGGTAGTACCAGCTTAATTGACGATCGGCGATCATCTTGATCATCCTGATCATCCCCGGTTTTCTTTTTAGCCGCATTTCCACAGTAAATCAGTAATCCTTGTTCGTCAACATCATAGTTGTCAGCAATTTTCGCACACTACTTCACCTCGTCTGCGCTCAATTGGATAACGTCACCGTACAGATAACACCGCAAATCGTGGATCCATTTCTCTTCATCCTGTGCCTTTTTCACCCGTTCCATTCTTATTCCGGCTACTGGTACATCGGTCCATGTTGACGGTCGTGGTTGCCGGTGGTTACGTGATCGGGTCGTCACTAGCACTTGCGGTGCGTATTGATCTTCGTTCCATGTGATTACTTCGGGTAGACGGTTGAGATCAACTAATCCTTCCAGCTGTTTCTCATCTTCGATCTCAACTCTTGTTCCACCCTGCATAGCCATGGTGGTAATGTGATCTGCACTCCTATTCCACTCTCTCTTGACATGTACCAAATCATGATCACTCCACTCGCGTAGGAGGTTAAATGCACGCTGCTGTAGCACTTGTAATCGCGGAGCTTTGCAATCCATTTCTCCTCGCATTTGCCGGATCACCAAATTAGAGTCCCCACACACGATCACCCTTCCTTTGGGATATCGTGCCAACAAGTCCAGACTTAAAAGCAACCCGTTGTATTCTGCTTCATTCACCGTGATATCCGGTGCATGATCGGCGATCGCGATCATAATTTTCCATTCCGGTAACTTCCACACAATGGCACCAAATGCACCCACACGTCGCTTGACACTTGCCGATCCATCAAAACTGATCACGTAAAGTACTTCACCTTTTTTAACCGTGGGAGGTGGTACTTCGATCATCTGCCGCGGTTGCTTTTTCGGTGCGATCGCGACCAACGCTTCATCAATTTCGGTGCGAGGGGTGATGCTTGCGTCTAACTCCCCTAGCACCTCCTCTTCTCCATGGACACATTTCTTGATCTCGGGGTCCCACTGTGATAAGATCGCAGCCCATATACCTAATCGTCCGTCCAACCCATTGGATGTTAGTAACCACTTCAATGTAGATAGACGTTATAAAACGGTGATCGTCTTTCCGACCAGCATCGTGAAATAAACATCCAAAATTCGTAAAAGCGCCTGAACTTCCTTTTCGACGGGCTGTAATTCAGCTCACCGCTTTTCAACGTTCGGCTAGGGAATGCGACGGGATGATATACTTGATCGTATTCTTGTACTAGAGCGGCGGATACTGCCCATTTGCTAGCGTAAACCACGATCACCGGCGTCTTGTCCTGGTCAAAGTGTCGCAGGGTTGGAGCTGATGCAATCTTCGCCTTCAGCATGCTGAATGCCACTTTTGCTCTAATTAGTCGATCATCCTCGTGATTTGATTCCGCCTCACTATGTGATCGTTTCTTCAACTCTTGATAATCTATCTCCCTCAATTCGCAAAGCACGGCGGCATAAATTGCGAAATCTTCAATAAATCGACGATAGTAATTTAGGCCTCCCAAGAACGATTGCATAGCACGTAAGGTGCCAGGGAAAGGCAAATTAATCAGATCGTCCAGGTTCTTTGGATTTGTTTCCAACCCGCGGCAAGAGACGTGATGTCCTAAATAGGGCACTTCGCTTCGCCCCCAGTACGATTTAGCCACGCTGATCGACAAATTCCATTGATCGCACTTTTCCAGCAGCTGCCGTACCTTATCGCATAGGGTGGACCAAGTAGGTGCAGGGATTAATATATCATCGCCGTTGCAGCACAGACGGTCCCGGCGTTTGGTCGGGTTCTCCTGCTGTAAATACGTCAGCCGATTCATCTGCACCGTCTTTGACCCTAAGATATCCATATAGTGCATTGTCGATCAACCGCTGGTAAATTTGCGGAGCATTCTTGAGGCCAAAGGGCATCCTATTCCACTCAAACAATCCAAATGGACTGACAAACGCCGAAATTTGACGTGCTCGATCGGTCATAGACACGACCCAGAAACCACTCGCCATATCCAAAGAGCAAAACCACAACGCTATATCCAAATCTTCGAGTAGATCGGTGATCAGGGGCATTGGGTACACCATCAAACGCGTGAGTTGATTCACCGCGCGATAATCGATGCATAGACGTATATCGACCCCATTCTTTTTCACGATGATCACTATAGGCGATGCCCAGGGTGACGTTGACGGCTGAATGATCTTAGTTGCTAGCAACCCCTTGATCAGGGCCGACAACTTCTCGCGAAATTGTGGGGCCACTTTCCGGCACTTTTGGGCGATCGGGCGCGCATTACCCACATCGATATCACAAAAAACTCCTCGTGCAGCGGGGGGTAGCGCGTTTCCCTTCCCGATCAACAGATGTTTTTTCGCCCAAATTATTTCGCGAAGTTGATCTATCTCCTCCACTGTGTTGACTGTGGTATCTCTTACTAGCAAATTATCTTTGGTTACTTCTTCGGTGCTTGCAGACACTTCGGGTAACGTAGCAAGCTGCTTCTCCAATTCTTCCACATACAAATCTCCACCTTCGTGATAACAAACCTGATCGTCAATAGGTGTCACGCCGAATTCGCTGGGGCTAACTGAGACAGGGTGATTACACGCATCTTGAGTAGGTATATCGCTTGAAACAGGCTGTTCTACTCCTTGATTGAGGGTCGGACTCTTCACTTCCGGCCCCTGATCACACCGCTCTTGCACCCCTTGCACCTTTTGCGCCCCTTCGGTTACCAACGCTACAGATGCGACGATCGTGTCCGTGGGACGTACTAAGATACTTCGAGGAGTTGGATACTCCTTCTTCTCGACTAATGGACCCTGATCGACACTTTCTTGATCGTCAGATACCAGATCGGTGGAGGCTTGATATGACAGATTTTGCCACTCTTTGTAACGGTTGGACCCGATCGAAACAAATCCGGGGCGGCGGGGCACATCATCTTTGTTCATCCAAATACCTAAAATAGTCTCTTCTTGAACAATGATGGGGTGATCGACGATGTTCGTAACACGTAAATACCTCAAATTGCCCGCGCCCCTAGCGATAGTGGGGACCCAATCTCTTCCACGAGTAATCCACAACTTGCGAGATCGCTGATCGTAAATTCGTACTTCGGCTGATCGACCTACTGGGATCTGTTCATACTGATCGAGCTTCATATAACTACCGCTCGACCCATACAACTGTCGACGTCCCTCCAGTGGGATGATCACTTCGTCAGGTAAACTTAGTGCGCCATGAGCGATATCTAATCGAACACCAGCTGGTATCATGAAATCCATACCCAATATGGCATATTGACCAACAAGTTTGCCCACCCATGCCTGGAAATAATAAACCAATGAGCCCGCTAGCGTGGTCTTGATTTTTGAACGTCCTTCTGTTTGGTATGCACTTTCTCCAATGCCGACACATTCTTGTGTTTGACTCGTGTCAATCCAACAACCCACCTTACGAGCAAAGGTTGAGTCGATGATCGACACTTCGGCACCAGAATCAAATAATATCATAGCTCGCTCGTTATTGATTTTTCCACTCGCCTTGGCTTGCTTGAACTATTTCTTTGGCGAGTGATATTTCCAATATCCACGTGATTCGCCTGGAAGTAATTCTACTTCCATGATCAAAGGTGATCGAGAAAACTCATCAATATGGAAATTATCCAATCGTGGTAAATCGAGCTGATCGCGTTTTTCCTTATCTCTTGTTGCTACTCTATCAGCCCTCTTCTTATCCACAAATGCAAAAATACGCAAACTAGAACGCTCGTCTCGTACCAGATTCCAACCTGGCGAGCGTCCTAGTTTAACAAATCTTCGGCTTCCTTGGGCAACAGTCCTGCATGCTTGGTAGGGTTATACCACTGGCAGATGCGGTTGTAAAATTCTTCCATAGGACACTTCACCGCATCGTGAATCTCGCCGCATGCTCGGCAGACGTACAGGCATTGATCGGTGGGGTGTCCTTTCTTGCCACACTTCAGGCAAGTCAGGCGCTTCCAGCAACGCAAGTTGTCGTGTCTGATCGATCCACAATGACTGCACTTCTTTATCGCCCCTTGATCGACTGCGTTGGAGTCGCTTCGTTTGCCTGATCGTGACTCGCCAGGCTGATCGTGAGCCCCTGGTTGATCGCGCATAGTAGCAATCATATAGCGGCGCTGATCGCCATCACTTCCACTATCATCAGCACTTGATTCTTCGCTCCCAGACGTTACCTTGATCGCACGTACGCCCCTAGGCTTTCGCGTCGCGGCCGGTGCTCGATCGTCGCCGGATTTTTGGCGGAATCTGCTGGTGCCTACTGCCGCTGTTGACTGATACCACTTGTTGCGTGCGTATGCCCGCAACGTTTCTTCCAAGTCAGAAGCACGATCCAAGCGTAGGAGAGCCAGCTGATCGGCGAGTTCGCGATTGGCCAGAGTGTCCAGAAAATGCTGGACATGTTCGCGCAGATTTTCGGGCGGTCCATCTCTGATCGGTAACTTAGCTCGCAGTCCCGCCACATTCAGTCGGTGCAAATATTCGATAGTACTTTCGTCTGATCGCTGCTTCATATAATAATACTGGCGGGATACCGATTGACCAGTTCCACAGTATTGTACTTCGAATTCATCCACGAGACTTTTCCAACTTGATCGGGTGGTTCTACTCAACTGTCGATGCCAGTTGCGCACTGGTCCCTTCAGTAAATCGACCAGGATTAGACACTTTTCAGGATCAGAAGCTTGATCGCGCATAAATGCTGACTTGAGACGACTGATCCAGTTCCTCGCTTGATCTTCATCCCCTTCTTTTCCCGAAAATTCTTTCAAATCGCTGATCGCAGACATCCGAATTGTGGCAATTGGCTGCTGATCAGGTATCCCAGTATACGCGGATGCCACTGTGGCTCGCCGTGGCAGTGTGATCGGTTCATCAGGGTCGACGTAGTCAATTTGAGACCGTTGATCGTGAAACGAGTGCACGGATTCCATATCCACATCTTTTACCGTCGTCGACCTATCTGGTTTCGACTGCTGACCATGCAACGAGTGTACGGACTCCATATCGACATCCTTGATCGACGCAGCTCTTCCTTGATTTGGCTGGCGGATTTTGGCTCCAACGACTCCAGGTGCCCACTTACTGCTCTCATCAGCTAGAAACTTCTTCATGGCTTTGTCAAAAAACATCTGCCACTGTGGCCCTTGATCGTTTTCTGTCTTGATCGACTGAGGTTCCGTCCTGACAACCGGCAATTTGGAGTTGTCCTTTTGGCAAACTTCCATTCTGGTTATCTTGGGCTCCATACTCCCAGCGCTACTTGACTCAATTCCCTGATCATCACCCTCTGAAGGGGCAGATTCGTAGCACGATGACCCCGAATGTACCGCTACGTTTATTGACGGACTTGTCTCAATCTTCAACGGGGATTGTGGTGGTGAACTGGGGAAATCTTCATCGTCTGCTTCGCCCACGATGGGTATCAACAGGGAATACAACAGCTGGGTGGCCTCTGCCAGATCTTCGGAGTCCTGATCGAATAATTCTTCGGCATCGTAGGCGCCTGTTATCAGACCAGCCTGCTTGATCAGTCGTATTAGCCTTAGCACAATCGTTAGCTTATCTTTTCCCTTCCTGATTGGCTGGTTGACCGGTCTACTCAGCTTCTCGCTGATCGTGACCCCGAGCCGGCTCATGATCGAGTTCGTCATCAGGTAATCTTCTAGGTGATCTCGGTAAATATTTTGGTAAAACGTCTTTACCAGATCGGCTTCCGTTGGCGGCGTACTTGATAGGCTTTTGTCGCTCTCCGACCCAGGCGCTTTGATCAACATCTTCGGTTGATCGGTCTTGTAATAGTTCTCCATCGGATCCCAATCTGGGTCATTATATAAACGTATTTTTGGCGGATCATAACTTGCGTTATGATCCGCATGGGCTCCCGAAGGAGCCTCGGGAGGTGGTTGAGGCTTCTCCTCCTTTACGTCATCTGGATTACTCCCCAGGTCCTGATGATCTACATTTCCTTTCTTCTTCAGGCATGACGACGGCGAACTGCCCTCCGTCGTCACAACCACCTCCTCCTTTTCAACCTTGATTTTCACCTCTGCTTCAGCTTCCGTTTTCACTTTCACATCCGCGCTATCTTGCGTAGAATCGCGGTGATATCCCGCGTCGCCCAAAGATCCGGGCACGCGCACCATTGTGGTGGAGCGGCTGATCGAAGTTTTTGAGACTTGATCAGGCGGTACCACGGCGCCCAGACTGCCGACTAACGAAGGGGGTCCTCCGGATGTCTTCGACTGCTTGTGTTCTTGCTCACCTTGTGTACCCGACGGCTAGGCGTGGGTCGCTCCTCAGGTGGAGGGGACAGAGCACATCGAATTCTTGGTGCAAGATTGAATTAACTAACTTGTGACGATACAACCGATGCGATCAGGTGCTTAAACCACGTCAATTAGCCGCGATCAGGCTTGATCAAGTTTGGGCCGATGCTAATAACCGACGATCAGCAATATTCCGTCTTGATCGCAAGTGCGATCAGGCGGCAGTCCGACGCGATCAGGCGCTGAAACGATGTAGATCAGTGGTAATCAGGCTTGATCAGGCTTTGGCTAGCGTTAATAACCGTCGATCAACAATATTATGTCTTGATCGCAGATGCGATCAGGTGCCTTGATCGCAAGTGCGATATGGTACTGAAAGGCTCGATCAGGGGCTAAAAAGTGCTGCCCAGTCGTAATATACCTTGATCAGACTTGATCAAGCACCGGAAGTCGTTCAAGTAGCAGTTGGCGCGATTTGCGATCAGCGATCACGATCACGATTCGCAAAAAGTGTCGATCAGGTGTTGATCGGTAGGGGGGGTACTTGATCTGGCGGCGGAAGTCTTCACTGCCTGATCGCGGAGCCTCTAAGCCGTCAAACAGCTAAGGAACGCCCAAATCAATGCGCTCCTATCCTAGACTATATGAGGAAAAGGTATTTATATTAAAATCCACCTAGAGTTCCCTGGGGCGCTTAAAGCAGCCGAACTCTAGGGGCCAAACGTTAATTTCACGGGGAAGAGGTGAGAGCACTGCTCGATCACGTTCCCAAAACCAAAAACCTTTAAACGAAGAACCGCAGACACTGCGGGCGGAGTTGCGGGGTGAGTTCTCACACTCTACGCCAACCGGTGGCCCAAAAACGCACTTAGTGCTCCCGCCCGGGACGTAGAGGTTTCAATAAGGTGGGGGCACAAAGGTGCCTTCCCAAAAAACGATCAGCGCGATCGTACGCAAAAGGAGAACTTTATTAGCAATTAAACCCTGAGATCTACCCTGTTCCTACTTTCAACCAATTCGCATCGTCCATTTGAAACGCCTTCCGTCCATCAGTCGACCTGATTTTTCCGCTTGTTCCTTGTTTGTTCGCTGGTGTCCGCCGCGTACCTGTAACTGATCAGCACATCTTCCGTGTCCCTTCTATATCCTGTCTATGTACACCACGGTGGTACGTACTACTGTACCCACCGGGGTACACATGGCGGTACCTAATTATGTACTACTGTATCCACTATCTGCGTCCACTATCAGGCCCCTAATTTAGGTCCTAATATTAGTCATAATATTAGGCCCCCTATGGGCCTAATAAAATGTCCAACATTAGGCCCTATTTTAGCCTAATAAAAAAGTCCGCTTTACGACAAAAATGTGGAAATGGATGATCACAACGACCAGATCGATGCGGACCTGATTGATGGGTGGCAACGACATGATCGATTATGACCGGATCGATGGATGACAATGCCATGATCGATTCCCTCCCCAACCGCTGTACGGCTGGGACGAGGCTCAGGGGCGGCTGTGGATTGGTAGGTTTTGGGGTCAACGGTTGTGAACATGTACGGGCCATCCGGGGCAGAAGCGACATAAGGTACGAGTACACCATGGCAAGAGACAGGCACATGATATATCAGGTTGATTGGTCGATGGTGCATATCAGGATGGGTAGAGTTGATTGGTCGATATTAGGTAATTGCTTGATTTTAGGATATAAGCAATAATAAAGTTCTCTTTTTGCGTCCGATCAACTAGATCTCCGCTTGGGACGGCGTGATAACTTCGCGCCTCCCTTTCATTGCATACGCACCTTCGTCCCGGGCGGGAGCACGTAGTGCACTTTTTGGCCTACCGGCAGATGTAAAGTTCTTGAGAAATCGCCCTCAACTCCGCCCGCTGTGTCAGCGGCCCCTTTTTGTAAAGGCAACTGGGAGGGTGATCGAGCTAAGTTTTCTCACCTCTTCCCCCATTGCTTTGCATATATCCTCTAGAAGTTCGGCTGCTTTAAGCGTCCCTTGGGAACTAGGTGGACTTTTGTGAAATCCGTCGATCTGAACATAGAAAGTGCAGATCGACCCCCTTCCTCTTAAGTTTAGGCTAGGAATACAAATATATTGGGTATTTCCTTTTCGATCTAGACTTAAGAGGCTCGGCAATCAAGTGGTGAAGACTTCCGCCACATGATCAAGTACCCCTTCACTGATTTCTACTAGATCGACAGCGTCGATCTGCGATCCAAGACCCGCAATCTCGCCAATTCGTACAAGATCAACTGGGCCGATCTGCGATCTGCGATCTTCGACCCCCAGTTTTTCCCCGGGATCTCGAATCTGCGATTTTCCACCAGATCGACACCCGTCGATCTGCTACGAATCCACTCGATCTGCATCGTAATTGCACTGATCTACGTCCCAGTCACCTGGAGAGCGACCACGCCCAAACCGTCGGGTACACAAGGTGAACAAGACATAGGCCTGTCACAGGACACCCGGAGGACACCCTTCGTTAGTCGGTAGTCTGGGCGCTGTGGGAACGACTGTCCAAGCCTCAAAATTTGGCCAGCCGCTCCACCACACTCTTCCTGTGAAGAATATGCACCTAGAAGTACTTCTGCAACAACAACATCTGCGGAACCACATCTTCGCTGCGTGTTGTGCACAAAGTACTTAAATTTTGAGCGGGTACCTCCCGCATTTTTAGATGGCGTACCGCCAATTAAGAAGGGATACCGGATGCGACATAGTGTTCACGTATAACATTGTATACTTTGTTGAAGCATGCACCAAGTTATTGATTGAAAGCTCAGTGAGTGGCAAGTAGTTACTCCACTCTTCGAAGGCTTGCCCGTAAGAACGCTGAATGTGGCCCAGAACGTGGCTGACCATTTCTTTTTCCATTAGTAAGAACTTTTCTTGCTTGATGTTCCTTTGAATCTCGGATTTCTATCCGAGACAATTTTCTCTGATATCCGTTGCAAACGAGTACTGCATCAACGAATATTCGCGCTTTTGCGCAGTTGATATTTACCGACACTACAGTATCTTACAGAAGCGGTCCGCAAAGGCCAATATTCCTAACTCACTACTAGTACCGGGCGGAAACACCACAATCAAAGTCCATGGAGATGCAATTCCAGCACTCAGTTGGAGCAGGAAGAGACTTAAGTGCTTCCTGCGCAGATTGTGCAGGCTATACGCGCTGACAAACCCTACAAGCGTGTTCGCACTGTCGCCTGTTTTGTACGCTTGTTTTACTTACCGTACAATTGGCGAGGACACGGATTACGTTGACACTGCTTGATTCAATTAGCGATCGAGCAGCTTTACTATCAAAATGAATATTATGTTCGATAATATTTTTGGCGTCGCTTAGCGGCGATGCCAACTCCATCGAGTAAAGCTACCGAAACGTCTGGACACTTAAACGAGGGTATCACAAGAGATAGTACAGAGCAGGGTGATGTGGAGGAAGACGATATGGTTGATATGCTTGAGGAATGTATTCTGGAAGCGTACAACAACATGCAGATCGATGAAGAGTACATTTTTCTGCCACATGATGTGGCAGAGAAGCTTCATCACGTGACTGAGCTGGTATGTGGTTTTATTGAATGTGTGAAAATGTTTGAATTTAAGTCGTTTCTTCTGTGGCTCTAGATGACGTCGCAAGTGAGTACAAAAGAGCGAACAGAAACTAAAACAAATGCTGGAGAAGATAGCGGCAGTGAAAAGGATGCTGTTAATGAGACTGAGACGGAAGAGCTGGAGGATCCAGAGCAAGAAATAGCTATGGAAATGGATCAGCACGAACAAGAAGAGGAAAATGAGCAAATCCAGGAGAAAGGACAAGACATAGCAACAGACACTGTTACTGACCAGCAACATCTTGAAGATGACGAGACCGGAGTGCACGAGTTGCGCACGTTACAAGCAAAGAAGACTGAGACGTGTGTAGAGCAAAAAAAGGAGCCCGTGTTTAGAGTAGCGACAGAAACGATCTCTTCAGAGCTCGCTTCTGTACTTGACGTGGATCAAAGTGCCTCGAGTGGACCACCCTCGCCACCGCATTCTCGATCGAAAAGTAAAGCTAATACACCGAAGCCGAGAAAAGATGCACCGGTGTCTAGACGCGGACAGATTCTGCCACCGCAACTTGTTTCTACTCGTAGCAGTCTTGCTAGAAGCTTAAAGCAGACGGCGAAATCTCCTACGCCAAGAACACCAGATCAATCTGGTGGAAACAAACGAAAAAGTAAACTAATTCCGTGGGACAAGAAAATAAATGTGACACCAAAGCCAAAAGAAGATAAAAAGCAGCGTGAGCTACTCGCTCGCGAAACCGCGCGCAAACAGCGTGAAAATTCAAAACGGCAGCTCGAAGAAATCCACCAACGGGAGATGGAAGAGAAACGCGAGCGCGTACGACGTATTAAGGAAGAAAGACTGCAGCGCCGCTCAGGGATGTCAACGGAAGCGAAAAGAGCAAAAAAGACTGGATAGTCCAAGAGTTTCTCGTCTAATGTACATTCTGGTAGCTATATAGTACTAGGTTGTACGCTTTCATCACAATTCTGTTAACTTAGTGTTTGCAATCGTGAATCTGTTTGACTTCACATTGACGACAGCACCTTATAGTGGCGGGATGCAATAATTAAGGGCTGAATCAATCGATTGGAGTGCCGTTCAAACCTCTAAGGAACAGAAAGTAAATTTGAACCGCGAAGCTGATGTCTTGGATTTCTCCCTGGATAGCTTGCAGTTACTGCTCACGGGGGAGGTCTTGAAACGCTGGAATGCCATTATGACACACACTCCAAATTTGATTCCAGCTGGTTCAGACACAAACTTGCATACTGACACGAGTGCTGCTGCAAAAAGATAAAGCTTTCACTGGTCCACTGTTTGGCCCATTCGATCTATCTGAGCAATTGCAACGTCTGGCACCTGTTTTGCCATAGAGTTAATGGTAACAACTAATGCAAAATCTATCCGACGCTCTTACAAGATGGTGTCAGCGGTATATTAAAAAAAGAAGTCACCAACCCATTGGTGCAGTGGTTAAGGCCCCACCGCGGGACCAGGAGATTGAGGGTTCGAGTACAGAGTCCAAGGGTTGGGTCCAAGTGTAATAAAAGCGGCCCTACAGCACGCGCTTGACATGGCTTACACCTATCCCAAAAAAGGGGAGGTTCCTAAATATCTCTAAGAAGAGAGTACAGCGTGTACCTGATGCACAACGAACGTTGCTGCTTTTGAAAATTGAATGAGGAGGACAAGCCGACAGTCTAACTCACGATGCAAAAGCTTTTTCAAGCAAGTCGACAACTTGTGTCGGATGCTTTTTCTGCCAGGTCAGTACCATTAACGCACACGTTAGCTTTATATCCTTGAAGCTCAGCTGTATTTCCCGTTTTTAAATTCATTTCTCTTTCAGTCCTTTTGATCTCATACCACCGCCTGTTTGAATCCATTGTGCCACATTCACGGTCAACGCGCAGCAATTCCGCTGAGCGGCCTTGTCCCGTCCGAACTCCAAACTCATGATCATCCTTCTATTTGGCCCTGCATTAGTTTTAGGTAAACCTATTCTTCCGCATATTCTCAGTATACGCAAGACAGACACTCATCTAGCAATAAGCGGTCTGTAGTGGCGGAGCCTTAGATCTATCTATCACCACCTCCGAAAATCCTCGCATCCTCGACTTTTAATCCAATCAGAACTTGTTGAGTGATTTTACGTACGAACCATTGGTTAATATAATCGATAACCAAAGAGAAGCAACCTATTCTTCGCTTTCCACAAACATTCGACTTCTCGTTTTGATGGTAGCGATCCGAGGCAACAAGACTAAGGGCACGGCGAAACCCAAGGCGGCAAAGGCCAAGGCCAAGGCCTCGTCCTCAAAAGAGGCGGATGTTGCGTCGATTGTGAATTTGAAGCTGCAGCAGCGCTATCAAAAGGACGAGTTTCTGGCGCTCATGCGCTTTGCATTGCAGAGCAACTTGGCAGTGAGGGGCAGCTTGAAACAATCTGTTCCAAGTGTTTGCAACGCATTACTGGTTGCATTCTGTGCCAATGGAAAGGAAAAGACGCGGACACCGTCACAAATCCTGTCCAAGTTGTCGCGCACCGAGCGCCAGCGCGTGTGTGGGGCCATCTTTTCAGCCGACGAGATTGCCTATAGTTGCCGCAACTGTCAGCAAGACACAACGTGTGTCATGTGCAAGGATTGCTATACGCACAGTAAACATGTGGGACATGACGTGTATTTCCAGCGAACGACGGCAGGCAGTTCATGTGATTGCGGTGATGTCCATGTAATGTTGGGTGCTTTTTTTTGAGACGGCTATTTTTAGCATGGGGGTAGAGCCTGACAATTTTTTATTCTGTAGGCGTGGAAACAAAGTGGCTTTTGTTCGCGACATTGTGGAGAATCGAAACAGAGTGGACCACAGGCACCAACATTACCAAAAGGTATTCGAGGGACAGCTGCTATAGTGATTGACACAGTGGTGGAGCATATTTATCAAGTTTTATTGGGTATAAACGATGGATTTGAGCTTGCGGAGGCGATGGAATTGTTTACACGAGACATTCCCCCGTCTTTATTCCCGATTCAGGCGCATCCAGATGGTGCTGATGTGAGTGAGAACCGAGGGAACGTGGGACCGAGTCGTACTCGATCAGTAGCGGGACGAACGCGAGTGACGCGACTGTCAGCGCAGTTTTCAGCGGAGCCTGGATCAAGATCGATTGGACCTGGAGGCCGGTTAGAAGCGCAGGCGACGGAAGTGACGCGCAAGGGCGACGACAGCTCGAATAATAGTGTGCTGTTTAACATTCGGCTTCATAACGACGACGTGCACTCGATGAATGAAGTCATTAATCATTTGTATGTGGAATTAAGCATTTCGAAGCAACAAGCGCGGACTCTAGTAAGTCATGTGGATGCTCAGGGCGATGCCACGATCGCGACCAAGTCACTGCTGCAGTGTCCGGGCATCATTGGGAATTTAATGCGTCGGTCGCTGAATATATCGGTCGCACCGACGTGGTTGGAAAAGCAAACGGAAGGACTCCCAGCACTTTTGGAATGGCTACAATCTGTGAGCTCGGTATCCGATGGCCTGCGCGAATTGGTGTCGGAGGCACTTCAGAGACAACGAGCGCATGTTTTAGGATTTGTGCCTGCGCCAAATTTGCCCCAAGGGAAAACGTTAGAAAAGTTCTTGAAGGAGCGGCATATTCGACTACATAGCCGCGCGCTGGATGTTCTTATGACCCTCATCCCGGAAGAGAAGGACGTTTCTGCATGGGCACATGAGCAAGCGATCGCACTGGAAAAGATTTTTGATTTTAGTGGGGAAACGCGTACGACGTCTGGATTCCTTGCTCAAGGGAATCGTGTGAGCTGCAAGAACGTATTTATTGAAGATTTTGTTAAGGCAATCTCCTTGAGTCCCTCCTTTCATTGCTACAAGAGTGTTCGGAAAAGTTTTGACGCGGTGGTGGCCAAATATTTTACATTAGAGCAAGCAAAAGACTCATATACTTCGTCCCCTTCGTTCTCAGTGCTCACGCTATTAACGCGATACGATTGTGCGCTGCGAAAGGGTGCTTTGGAGCGATCGCATGCGCTGTTACGTGAACATTTGGTGACAAATCAGTTTCGAGCGAGTATGTTAGAGGCGTATTTGCGATCTTACGCCTTTATCACGAACATGTTTCTTCGTGGCTTGGGCAATTCGAGTGAATCGATTTTCGACTTTGCCGTGCAGTTTCTTACTGTGCCACCATTAGTGCGAAAGTATACGAAAAGAAAAGTCGCAGCACATCCTGGACGACTGGAACTGGTTCGTGAAATACTTTGTGCTTTGAACACAGTCTTTCAGGCTGCTGTGGACAAAAAAGAAGGGACGCTCAATGCTGATCACGCTGCTCTGAGCAGTCAAAAGTATAGGGTACGGACGCTCTGAATGTATTTTGTAGTCCCTCTTTATATATCATGTGTGTATATGCAGCACTGTATGGAAAACTTGGAGTATGTCTTAAATACTGGCACGTTTTCAAGCGAACTAGTGTGTAATGTGGACAATCTGAAGCTTTGGCTCTCGTGTTTAACGATTCTACAGGTAAGATAATGTTGTGAGGAACGTCTATTGCAAGACTAAGCGAACTCTGGTGATTTGTGCTTGCGATAGGGCGCAGATCTTCAAGTGCGTCGCGGTTCGCACCAAAATCACGTAGAATACGAGTCGGATAGTTGGTTGGCATTTTTCAATCTTGGGATTCGAGTCCATGCGCTGTTTGCTGTCTGCTGGAACGGGATTCGTCCGTCCCAATTGGATGTACCTGAAGTAGAAGTAGCGGAACTGTTTGGTCCCATCCTTAACGCCACGCTTTCTTCCTCGATGCAATTGAATGAAAAAGTGGCGAAGAAGACGCTGTGTTCGGTAGTTAAGCTCACCTCCATGAGCAAGTGCAGCGTGGAAAGGCAAGACCGAAGCATCAGTACGTACGATTTCAACGTCTCGTCGCAGCCAACGTCGCTCCACTTGCCGTTGCACCGCTTCCTCGCCGCGGCAGTGCGGCATATTTGCATCAGTTCGTTTGGTTTAGGGTCTCATCTTGCGTCCGATAGTCTATTAAGAGTTATTGGGGTGGATAACGTACCGGTAGAAAAACAATTGGAGCTCGTGGAGATGCCACTGCGCTGTCTCGTCATGGCTGCGCAGATCCACTCAAACATGTGGCGTCGCAACGGAGATGAAAATATGGTGGCACAGCTCTACAATTATTCCGCATTGCCATATTGTATCCATTATCGTGATGCCGATATCTTGATACTACAGCTTGGTATCCTCATGAATGGCCCGGATGTGCTAGTAGCACGCATGGTTGATCGATTTCAACTCGGTCGGTACTTTGCCCTGTGGAAGGACAGACCTCCCCATTTTGTTGGAGCGAAGTATTGGATGATACAGTGTGGGTATACTGGGGTCGAGGAGGGCATTGATGAGAAGCAAAGTTTGCAGATGCTGGAGGAATTTCTTCGTCTTGTGATTATACTGGGGGCGAGTCTTCCCAGTTCTACTGGTACCGCTTACGACGAGGAGTTTTTGAAGGAAGAATTGCTGCAGCAATTGTGTGCCAAGTCGCTGCCATTTAGCAAGTTGATGGACCTTGCGGTCTTTCCCTCTGGACACGATGATATCCCAGCTACGCGTGTGGAATCGGTGCTAGCAAGTGTATCTAATTTTGTGCCACCGTCAGGGCTCGAACCCGGTCGCTATGAATTGAAAGAAGGACTGATGGGGCAGTACAATCCCTACTTTCTTCACTTAAACCGTGAAGCGCACGAGCTCGCACGTGATCGTTGGACAACATATCGCACTAAATTTCGCAAACAGTTGAAGAAAAGCTCGCCAACGACCCCTCCTAACGAACCGTTGAAGGCTGTCAAGCGCCCGTTGGAATGTTTACGTCCAGTGGAAGCTATCTTGACGTGTGAGAGTATTTTGGCGATTATCCAGTCCATTCTATCTCTGGTCGTTCGCCCGACATCGGAGGGCGTGGACAATTCGATCTCGGACGCGGTGGTTTCGACGTGCTTGCATTTGCTCGTTCATGCGGTCCACACAGCCTCCAGTAGTGATGATATTGAGTTTTGGACGCGACTTAGCCACGCGAATGGGCCGAGTGCTGACGTGTGTGTCGTTCAACTGCTGAGTCAATTGCTCGAGCAATCGAAGGAGTTGCTCGACAGCGAGCAAACGGGGACTGTCGAGTGGCTCATGTGGAAAATTGCAGCCGAGTCGTTGGTGTGCAAGAAGGAATTCGAGCAGGCAGTGACTGCTGCGAAAGACCAGCACAAGAAACTGAAAGCACTTCCATTGCTTGGGTGTGGTGTGGTGGATGCAGGGGCGTCTCCTCCACTGACGTTGGAGCAACGAAAAGTCGAAGCAAGAAGAAAAGCGATGGCGGCCATGGCCCAGCGCCAAGCTGCGTTTCAAGCCATGGTGGACGATGAGGCCAAGGCCCAAGTTAATAAGGATCCATTGATTGGGGAGCTAGAGGTCGATTCGTTGTTGGAGAAGCGTAAAACTGCAGTGGAAGGTAAACGGGAAGCGACAGACAAGCGTCAAAAGGTAGAGACTGAGCGATGTAGTCCCCGGTGTATTCTCTGTCATGATACCACGACGCCAGATCGGATGGGAATGGCTGCGTATGTTCATCAATCGACTGTTTTGGCGCCTGGATTTCGGCCAGAACCAAATGAAGCGCTTGGTCTGCATGGACAGAAGGTTCGTACGCATGTGAAAGCAGTAATTGAAGCGATGGAACTGTGTTCTTCGGGCAGTCCGACGTCGTTTGATTTGAAACACGCGCCACCAGCGCTGCATGCACTTGCGTATGCAGTTGCGTCGTCTGACTGGTATATGGAAAACTCGTTAAACAACGAGCTGTCAACCCGCGAGAGGACGGGCAACGCGAGTCCGCGTGGGCTAGTCTCTCGTCGGCCACGTACGGATCGCATTCGTTTTGGAAATGGCAATATGCCCATGCTGGAAGGCGAACCTTTACAGACTGCGGACGAGCTCGAAGTGCTGGAAGGAGTGCTGGATCTCCGTGAAGAACAGCAGGTGCTTCCTGCGGATATGCGTGGTGCCGTGCGATGGGATGTCCAGGAGCCTCGTCGGGTAGGCGCGGGAGCTCGTGGAGCGGGTAATCCTATCCGTGGCCATCATGTGCGGATGATGTATGACAGTGATGACGACGACATTACGTTTTTGGAACGGTTCCCGCCTGGATTTGGTCGCGCCTATCCAAGTGCAAAACTCTATCTCACTCCCTGTGGTCTGCATATACGTACATGCCACCACGTCGTGCACATTCAGTGTCTCGAGCGGTATATTACGTCGTTGCATGACAAGGCCATGCGTGGGGAAGAATTTGACGGTGTCCAAGCGATTGATCCGGACTCGGCTATGATGCAATTTCTGTGTCCTCTGTGTAAAACACTGAGTAACTTTTTGATCCCACTTGTTGAGCCTTGTCTTTCCCGAGAGGAATTTGAGCCGCGAAGCGCTCCTAGCGAAGCAGATGAAACGGTGGAGAGCTGGGACAAGATTGTGATAGACCAATTGGCGATGCCGGGATGGACGCGCTCGGTGCTTGGGTGTGCGAATCGAGTGGCAGATGACGACCAGGACACGGAACATGATTTGTGGCGCGATTATTTTGAGGATTCGTTGTGGGAACCGCATGGCAGTTTGGAAAAGGGCGCGCCGTTTCTGTGGTCGGCGTGTGCATTCACAGTGGCGTCGTTTTTGACGGTAGCGGACGAGTGTTGTCCGAAAGGCTCCGCGATGTTTGATCCGCTGATCGAAGCGTGTCCTCCATCGCTGGAGAAGGAACTCGAGTCGTTGATGGCCGTGACGAAGTTTTGTCGATGGACGTTTTCGCTCTTGGAGCATAGCGCGGATGCCAAGGTGATTCTCGAGACGGCGAAACGCTGCTGTCCGATTCATACAGAAACGAAGCGAGAGGCGCGCAAGTTTACCAAGGCAAGATGAAGCTCATTGTGGGTGGTTGAAAGTGTCGCTGCTTATCTCGGTTGTGTTGGTGGTTGGTAGGTTCTCAGCTCGATCGATGCTTGCCTTCGCGGAACCATTCGAGGTCTTTTACTAGCCGATACGTTCACGGTACGTTGAAAAGAAGGTACTAGCTGGGCTCTCGCTCTCTGGTGAGCTAACGCCGTGTATGAGGATGATTTGTAGGCTTTTGTCGTTTCGAGTGTGATTGCCTACGACCTCGAGACGATTTGGCGGTTTATGCCCGTGTTTACCGCTGCGGATCTGCTCCAGCGAGTACATGCGGAATTCTTCGAAACTCGTCCAGTCGAAGTCTCGCTGTTTCTAGACAAGGATTCGACTCTCTCGACAAAGACGACGGACAAATGGATAGGCTGTGTTGAGGAAGAGAAAGGCAGCCCGACGACTCGGACTTTACGTCGTACGCGGAGTGGTCGTGTGCTCGACGAGATGGTGCCGGAACCAAGTTGTACGACCGCTCAGCGCTTGTTGGAAACCCTCAAAGCATGGGATGGAAAAGATGCCGAAGCGTATGCGGCGGTGCAACTCGTGGCGCGACTCGCGCAGACGTCACCGTCCGAGAAGCTCCAGCCCTTGTCAAGTATACACGACGTTCGCGCTCGTCTAGCGCGCCTTTTCCCGCTGCATACATGCTTCGTGCGTCGTATGAAGCTATTTTGGCGCTGTCTTGCCCCAAAACGGACGCGGACACTGCACGTTCCGTCGTTAGTGGAAATCAGTCGTAGCCCGGACGCGACGTTTGAGCAAATTTGGCGATGGTGTGTGGATCGCAATGCGAACAAGATGTTCTTGGCATGTGCGATGCCCGGCGATAAGTGCGAGCATACAGAAGGCTGCTGTGAAGCGTATGTAGCGAGTATGTTTATTCTACGAGAAGGGACAAGGCGGCCGCGCTTGATTGAGCTCCCGCTTCAATATGACGAGCTGTATAGTAGCATGACGGGGCGGCACTGCACGCGATGTATGAAGACGCCGTGTGATCCAGGCTTGTGCTTGATCTGTGGCGACTATCTCTGCTGTGGCGACTCGTGCTGTACGCTCGCCTCCATGCCCCATGGATCCCCCGTTGGGGAATGTACGCGGCATGCAGCCGAGTGTGGAGGTGGCGTGGGCATTGTGCTCTTGTTGGAACGGTGTCGAGTTGCCCTCGTTGGCGGGAGCATGGCTGCGTATTTCCCGAGTGTGTACGTGGATTCGCATGGGGAAGAAGACGTGGGACTGCAACGTGGACGACCGCTTCGCCTTGACAGGGCGCGGTATGCGCATCTCGAGTCATTGTGGCGGACGCATCGGATCTTTACTGAAGTCTCGCGCCTCCGGAACCAGCGCGATCCACAGTCTACGATCAATCTCTCACACTTATAGGAAAGGCAGAGTTATAACGTTAGCGGTTCAAATAGAAAAGACACGGGTCGTAGACGTGGGTGTTATATGAGGTTACGAGGCCGATTATTAGGTCAAGGGAATTCGGTGTCAGCATAACGTGCGAGCAAGGAATCGCGTGTTGGTGCTGACAATGTGACGCGCAGTGTGCTGGTCATCGACGATATAGACGAGGAAGTCTAGGAACAAGGCCATGGGCTTGATGAAGAGCACGAGGTACCGGGAAGATGGTACGGACAGGAAACTCGAGCTCAGCGTTCGGGCCGACGATCTTCCGGGACGCTTTCGTCTTGGTCCACATCACGTGGTTGCAAAGCAGGAGCACTCGACAGGCTTCTTGAGCTTGGACGAGAGCAGGGTGTGCTGTGCGAGGCAGCACGGCATGGAGTCTTGACGTAGGGGAAATGCATTCGACGTTACCATGTCCCGGTGGTACCCATGCCTTGTGTTCGAAAGACGATGTCATTGGCAACAAAAGAGAGTGCGTCGAAAGTGAGAAGCTTGCATGTTGTTCCTCTTGTTGTGTGATAACAACAGCTCGGAAAAATCCTGATAGTCACAAGTCGTTGTTTGGGCTCCCTCGCGTCCGCCACGTTGATAGTTTTGACGTTAACAGTTCTCATGATAACTCAACTTCCACTTGAAACTTCGATACTGCCGCTTGGTTTGCGCTGTCACGTGCCACAGCTCCTTCAAAGTGTTTCAGGTCAGTATCCATTCTCATCTTCGTCACCACAGAAAGCCCCTGTAGCATAGAGCACAACGGATAGTTCGCCGGGAATAGAGCCCAAAGCAACGTGTGCCCCTTCTCCACTGTACACGTGTACTGGCGAGAGTGACGCGACGACGTGTTGACCCAACGGTTAGCTGACAAGACGTGCCGCATTGAGCAACAAGTTGCGGTAAAAGGAGACACGAGTCAGTCATTGCAGTGGGAAGAACGCATCGTCGGGCAAGTCTTCAAAGATATTAACATGGTTGTCACCAAAGAGTGCGAGATCGGAAGACAGAGACAGCGACTCAGTTGGCGTTTCGTGCGGCAATTGCGTTCGATCGTGATAATGCTGGGGTGGAGGCTGGAACGCATGTGGCAGTGGCATTGCCGTGTGAGCTCCATATTCAAAACCTGTTGATCCTATGGGTGCCCCAAAGGTGGGGCCATTCATCGCTCCCAGCACGTGAGGCTGCTGCATGGCCATGCTCGTCATGCCAGTCATGGGGAATCCAGACGATCCAAAGCTTGAATCGGACGAAAACTCCAGTGGCGTCAGAAATGGATCCACCATGAAAGTAGTATGACGAGGAGTGTCCAGACCATTTCCATTCACTGCCGTTGAGCCCGAGGGCATGGCAAAGCTCGTGGGGTCGCTATACATGTTGCCATTGGCTTGTACTGACGTCATGTTCACGGGCATTTGCATAGCCAGAAATTGCTGCTGTTGAGAGACGGGCGCGCCGCTCCCCATCATGTAGTTTGGCTCGTTCAGATAGCCCGAGGACGAGCTGGGAGGGCCACGGGTCGATGGAATGTACGTGTTTTGTGTAAAGGTCTCGACTCCTGAACTCACGGCGTATCCTTGGGTCGAAGTCGTGATCCCAGACGCTGGTATCGAGGTCGAAGCTGTAAAACCAGAGGATGTAGCCATTGGATTGAGCGCTTCAGGCGGGAAAAACATGCTAGAACTCGACGAAAAGCCCATAGGCATTGGAGGCTCCGGAAATATGGTGGGGGCAAGTGGTGCGGTCATATTCGGCATGGCTACACAAGTGGACGACGCAGGCGTTTGTTCCATGGACATAGACGTCGACAGTCCCATTGTCAACGTCTGTGGCGACATGTACATTGGCGCGGGAGCTGACGTCGGGGGTGCTGACACATGTAAATCTCGGGTGCCTGAATTTTCCAGCGCTGGTTTCGTCGATGCTTCCATGGGTATCGACGCTGTTTCAGCCGCTTTGAAAGTGCTGCTGGTATTTTCTTGAGCAATTTGTTTGTCTGCCAATGAGGCCAAGAACTCGAGTCTGGCTCCAATCTGTTGGCGGAATGTCAGACACCGTCGGATCCAGTCCTTGTGTTCCGCCGCGTTTGTCTTGGCAGCTACAGATACACATGAGAGAGACAACCGATTATTTAAAATGAAGCATTCCAAGTCTTACGTCCCACTCCATGTGTCACGTACGTTGCTGCTTAAAGAGCGTGTTCCATCCCTTTAGTGCCGCCTCGTTTTTCTCCAGCATTGCCTGAATCTCCCGTTGGGAGACTGTCCGTCTTGGAGGAAGCAACGCCTACATAATGCAATTCTATTTCTTTAGACCCTTGGAGAAAACTCTTGAGTTACTTGTGCATTCCGTACCTGCGCCGCGGCGGCGGCACGCTGTTGCAACGGATTAGGCTGCGCTCTATTGCATACAAGAGACATGAAAACCGTGTGAGTGCATGAAAAGGAGCTTCAAGTGGCGCATCACGCTCCACCTACGGCATCGATGACGACGCCATGCGAGTCAAGGGTAAAACACAAGAAGAATGTTTGTCATTGTAGACTAAGAAAAGGCACCCCAACTTTTGTACCACACAGATTAAAAATACAACGGGACTAGTTTTCTAAAAAAAGTCATTTTTGAGCAAGATGCGTCCAGTTCGTGTATCTGCGCCTGGGAAAGTGCTACTTGTAGGTGGATATCTGGTCTTGAATGAGAAGTATGCGGGGCTCGTAGTAGCCACGACTGCAAGATTCTACTGCCAAGTGGAGGAAAAGGTAGCGTAATCGTATGGAAATAACATGTAGCAAAAAAACGCAAATTGGATTAATATCTTTTTTCTGGTAGATGAGGGAAGACGTAGATCAAATAGCTGGGACCTCCAGTGGATGGCGTCCATTATATCCATTAACCGTAGCTAGTCAACAATTTGGGCAATTCATCGACGGCTGGATCGAGGTAAATTCGGAAGGACGATTGCGGTTCCAGCTCAGGTAGCAAAAAACATTTTTTGCAATATTTTTCATGTGGAATAACGAAGAAATATCCTTTTTAGAGAATGTTCGCATCGGAATGCATACATTGAAGAGACAATCTTGTGTGCAATCAATGGCATTGCTGGCTTGCAAGGCAACGAGACGTTCCAATCGCTAAGCAAAACCAAGAAAAGGGTGCACATTATCCTTGAAGGAGACAATGACTTTTACTCCCAAGTAAAAAGGGTAAATAGAGCAATAAAGAGAGTGAGGAAAGAAGCGTGGCCTGTATATTGACGAAACGCTCGTATAATGGAATTGTTAGCTCCAAGATGCCAAACTGCCACTTCGACGCGAATATGTTAAGAGCTTGGCGCCCTTTCTTCCGCCTACAATGGAAGGTACCATACCGATTATCTTTTGCTTTTGTCTGAAAAAAGTGCTTGATACGTCATGGAGTAGAACGCGACAACCAAGTCGTGGCCTTAAAAACAGGGCTCGGAAGCTCCGCGGCGCTCGTAACGTCTCTTGTGGCTGCGCTCGTGGCATTTTTTATGCCGAGTCTCGACTTTGAACAGCAGCAACAGGATCTCGAGCTCGTACATCATTTAGCGCAATTGAGTCACTGCTACGTGCAGCGTAAGGTACGCAGAGGAGTCATGCGCTTGTTTGGTTGAAAAAAGTTAACTGACGTCTTGACTCTTGATAGATTGGCAGTGGTTTTGATGTCTCGGCAGCGTGCTTCAGTTCACAGGTCTATACCCGATTCCCAGCCTCCATTTTGGACGATTTCGTCGCGGAAGACGCGCTCGATCCAACGAAAATTGCACGCTGTGTGACGAATCGAGGCGTCTGGAGCGTGACCGACCGCGTGGTACGGCCACCTCTCCATCGTTTGCATGTGTGGCGTGCATGTTGACACGTTTGCGTGACAGCACCCGCTTCAAGTGCCTTCTTCATTCTGTTTGATGATGGGCGATGTCTCCTTCGGTACCGCGACCGTGTCCATGGTTCGAAAAGTTCTTCAGTGGCAAACGGATCAACCACAGCATGCGCAGAAAATGATGGATGCGATTCATTGGCAGAGTATGGAAGTGGTACGGGGTTTCGCTGCCATTTCCAAGCTTGAAAGCTGTCGCAGTACGCCTATCGATTGGAAAGCGATGACGGTTGTAAAGAGACAAGAGGCAAGTGACCGCCTCCTTATTGTCAGCCACATTGAGAAGCTTACAAGCCATGTGGTTAATGTGATATATAGTGGAGTACAAAGGAGCCGGAGATTGGAGCTGCGCTCTTCAAGATAAGTGAGGCATACGCTCGTTTTCGAGAGCTTATGCGGTACGCCTGCTGCGATATCTGAGTCTAGGTCAAACCACGAGGACATTATTCAATGATTTTGCTGTTGCTGCGTGGATAAATTGGTAGGGAAATGGGCACGTGTGCTGGTGTGCCGATTGAGCCACCCGAGCAGACAGCATTACTGGATGCTACCCTTGCGATTCCTGGTGTCTTACTAGCTGGCGTGCCTGGAGGTACAGTCACGTGCATTGTTGGTTCGAGCGAGTAGTTGGTCGTTAATGGTTTCTCTTCAAGCGGGTGGATACGATGCGATTTGTGTAGTGGTGCTTCATGAGTCAGTGCTCCACTCAGTGGAAGAAGTATGGGTCCAATGGCCCGTAACACATCCAAATGCGAGGTAAAGTTGCACGTCAATGTTTACGCCGTAACGTAGCCTCATGGCTGCTCTTCTCTTTATAATCGTAGCATTTGCCCGCTTCTGTGCGATTTTGACCGTGGACACGACAAGACACGATCCGGACTTCGAATGCATGCGGTGGAGGTAGTTTAGTCTCCCTACCGTCTTGTCTAGTGAGCCTGACGTTTCCATCTAGTTCCAGCAAAGTAGTTTGTCCGAGAGAGGGTCAACACAGCCCACCAAATTCAATGACTTTTCCATGCCAATTAGCAGCCGTCAGCAGACGTGCAAGCGTAAGATTCGTGAAGCAGATGCAGGCGTGGAAGAGGAGCGAGAAGCGGCCACGCAAGAGCAAAACAGTCGAGCCGAGCGTGTCGAACAGAAACCGTATTCGATTCCTGGACTCCGGTTTGCGACCGAGTCGTGGGCGGGGAGAAAACGCAGCAATGAAGATCGCCACATGTGGTCGCAGGATTTCTATCCAGGTCCAGTATTCGGGCTATTTGATGGGCATGGTGGCGCGTTTACCGCTGACTTTTTGACTCGCCACTTGGTCAAGACGGTGGCGTCCATGTTACGACACCATGTCGGCGAGAAAGCGCTTCACGCTTTGCAGGAGTCTCAGGAACTATCAAGAGAAGAGGCTCTGCGCAAGGAGGCTCTTTTTGACCAAGCAACGATACTGCGTCAACAGCTCGCAACACTGGAGGACATGAGCCTTGCGAGTGGTCCCGATCGCGCGAGTAATGAGTTACGCGACCAATTGACGGCTGCTCTTGTGGAAATTGATGATGAAACCCAGAGGATAGCCACCGAGGAAGCGGCGCGTCGACAGTGTCGAAGCGAATGGTCGAGTCGACAGCATCGCTGCTTCTTGCGAGCGTGTCACGACGCGTTTGAGCGAATAGATGGTCAGCTCTTGCACAAGAATCCGAGTCAAGATGGCTCCACGGCTCTTTTAGTCTGGTTCGTCGCGGATGCGCTGGACAGGGACGTGAGCTTATATACTGTGAATCTAGGGGATTCTCGTGCAGTCCTGTGTCGTGGTGGTAACGGCGTGGCGCTTACAAAGGACCACAAACCCGATGTTCCAGCTGAGCGGCAGCGGATTGAACGCGCAGGTGGCTATGTGAGCAACGTCGGCGGCGTCTTTCGGGTCCACACAGCAGCCGGTGCTGGCTTTGCCGTGCAACACGAATGTTCGACGTACTTGGCTGTGTCGCGCGCCTTTGGCGATCGCTCGTTGAAAGTGCCGACGCCGCTCGTATCGTGGACGCCCGACGTCGCGCGCTTTGACGTGCAGGCAGACGATTTGTTTGTTATCGTGGCATGTGATGGGATTTGGGACGTGCTGAGTGCTCAAGAAGCGGTGGACCTTGTGTTAGGTCACGTAGACGACGCCAAAGCCGCAGCGGATGCCCTTGTCAAGGCTGCGTACAAGAAAGGGAGTGAAGATAATTTAACTGCGACAGTTATCGTGTTTGGCTGGCAAGCGGATGTGCTTGTACCGCACGTGCGAGCAAAGATGTCGTCCAAGATGGAGCGCGACGAGGAGGAGATTGACATGTTTAATTTGTGACGTGTTTTATCTCGTCGTGCGTTGCTTGGTGGCCACTTTCATACGATGCAATGAGATGCTTTTGTTGCAGTTTCTGAGACGCACGAGCTGGTTGTCAGCCTCAGAACGCCGTGGAAAATGGACGTCCACTGACGTACGTACCTTGGCGAGCGGGAGCATGTTGGTTGGATCGTAGACTCGGAACCGAATCGGAGGCGGAAGACGCTGCTGCGTTCGTTGCTTTTTTTGTGTGCGGGAAGTGAGAAGTTGGCGATCCACGATGACTTGCGCCTCTAGCACACAAGCTCGTGAGTTTTCTAGCAGAAAGAGTCATGTCTTGATTCGTTGCTTGTTTCTTACCTATATGAGGAATGGCAAGTCCTTGATTGATAACGAGTGCTTGTAACGTTCGAGCCTCGACCCGAAGTACGCGGTATGTAGTGTCTAAATGGTGCTGGAGAAAGTCGAGGACGTTGGTAAACTGCAGGATTTGATGAGGCAGTTAGCGGGCGTGGGAGGGTTTTTTAGAGAGAAGCACGTACGTCTTGGACGTCACGTTGGTTGCGATCTGTTGCGAGGCGCGAGAGATGGTACGTCGTAAGAAGAATGGCCACGAGGATCACTAGTTGAGGAAGGCATGTAGATAACGTTATATAGTAGGAAGGAGAGGAAGAGGACGCGGTTGGCACCCACCGATAGCGTGGGTCCGGAAGGACTGATGCATGAGGAAAAAATCACTTTTTTCCGCAACTGACGAAAGTCGGCTTTTTCTCGATAAAGGCTTGTTGGAGATGCAGAAATAGAGAAAAAATGAGGTAGACATTTTGCCAGGTATCAACTAATTACGCAAACACTTAGTGAAAAGCGCACGACAATGTTGTTTGTCATGCCTTATCGATTCGAGCGGTTGAGGGTCATGTTCGAGACTGGTTTGCACAGGTTGTGGTCCGATATAAGTGCAAGGCTTGACTCGATGTCGGTCCAGCAGCATTTGTGCAAAATTTGACGCATGAGGCGACGAGGAATCAAGCTGCGACGATTTGGATACTTGTAGTGCCCAATCGGCTGAGTCAGTCTTCTGAAGACGAAGACTTCGGAGCTCGGAGTTATTCGATCGTTCCCGGCTCTGGCTCCTGCTCCACGTCCGAGCCACTCGATCGCGAACATTTGTCACGTGTACAGGCAAGACATAGTCCGGAACTGTGTTTTGCCATTTCATAGTCAGCCGAATCGAAGCGTTGGCGATTGGTACCATGACGTTGCATAATAGTAGAGGCCACAGCGTGAGGGCAGTGGCCTCGAGGTTGATGCTGTTGCTCAGCAAGGATTTTATCGGCAGACTCGACCATGAGTTATGATGATAGGTGAGGAGAATCGAAAATGATCCAATGCAGTGCAAGACGAGGAGGAAACAGTGGTTGAAGAAGGGATCGATTTTCTCTCGAGGCTTAACTGCTGTTATGTAAGACGATTGCTCCGAGTCTGAGAATGCGCCTCAGCAGACTAAGTTTAAGTATAGAGAGTTGAAACCGTCCGTCAGTGGACTGACGAGGACGTAAGAACGCGTTCGCTTTATGCGACGACCCTGACCTCCTTATACACAGACATGTGGTGTGGACAGTCACTTACGGCACATGAATGTGGTATGATGATATCTCACACTACTGGATTTACAACTTGTCGACATATGAACCGTCTTCTGTGGACACTTTGATCTTGTTGCCAACGTCGATGAAGAGCGGTACCTTGACAACAGCGCCGTTTTCTAATGTCGCATCTTTTACACTTATGGCCGTGTCTGCCACACCTTTAGGGGTAGTTTTCTGATCGTGAAACCACAGAATAGTCAGACTCATTTCCGCGTGGAGTTGACAGACTTACCGTTACGGCGAGTGTCACGTACTCGGGCATGTTGGCCCAGAGCACGTCACCGTCTACAATCTGCAATGAGAGAGTCATGCCTTCCAGCAAAAAGTCTAATTGACGACTCGAGAAGAACAAGTCGCGCTGAATCTCCATCTATAGATATATGTAAACAAAACATACATACAAGTAAGCGCAGTTTATGTTCTCTATCTAAACACACTCCCCCTAGTACCAATTGAGCACTTAGGTACCTGCTCGAAGGTTGTGTTATGCATGACAACGAGGTAGTCGCCACTGTAGTATAGAAACTGGAAGTGCTGGTCAGGTCCCAGTGGTGCCTTCTTTACCGTCTCGGCAGCTCGAAAGCGGCGATTGATCTTGGCTCCAGTTTTAATTTCCTTCAACTCTGCCTGCAAATAAAAGCAGCACGAATTTCCCACCTTCTTAACCACTTCTTCCTCCACTACGTCATGCAGATGACCTTAAGTTGGACGCACCTGTACATATGCTCCACCTTTTCCAGGCTTGACGTGTTGATTTTTTCCCACGCGGTAGATTTTTCCATCGATTTCAAGTGCCATTCCTGCACGGACCTGATTGCCTATAAATTCGAAGCATTAGCGAATGATAAAAGCACCAAAACGAGTTCAAAGTTGAATACATGACACACATGATACCATTTATCGAGGCAAAGCGTACTCCATATCCACCTACAGGCGCCGTCTTTAGCGCAACTTGCTTGATAGCTCTTTGCAACATGTTCCTACGTAGAAGATGTGTTTTGATTGGCTCAACACTGTTGTTGCCACCAAATTTCCTCGTTTCTGTGGCAGCAGCGTAGATAAAATGAATACATTCTTAAGTCTGTGGGGTACTCGTCGTCCTGATGACGCGATTCAAGAGACTATTGAGGCGGCAGTAGCCGCGGACAAGGCGAAGAAATATCAGGAAGCAGTAGATCTCTATGCGTCTGGTATTGAAAAAATGATGGAGCATTTATCGCGTACGTTTAAGAGAAATATGTGCGCGTAACCTTTCGACGAGTCGTAATACTGAGGGACGACGAGATTCTAGAGCTACCGGACGAACAAGCGAAAACACAAGTGCGAGCGAAGATCAACGAGTATATGCTGAGGGCAGAGTACCTTAAGGAATGGATGGCAGACCAACCCAAGCTGACACAGACGCAGGTGAGCTAAAAAACGGTGTGGACGAGTGGTTCAAGATATAATTGCTGCTTTGTATGTATAGCAAGCACGTGTCTCGAATAGTATCAGTAGCATTGTGAAGGTAACAAGTGGCGGATTTACGAAGTGAAAATACTCAAGAAATGGATGACACAACGAGCTTAGCGTACTTGTAATGTACAGCCACAAAAACGACCGGTGTATTCCAACGACCACGTACAATATGCCCATACGATTCTAGATGAAGTGCTTGATCACTCTCCTGGTGTCCATTGGACAGATATTGCAGGCTTAAGCGTTGCCAAGCAGATTCTACAGGTCTAGAGTAGGAAGAGATCTTGCCTTCAAAGGGAGTGCTCGGTTGGATACACTGACCTGTGTTCCTCGATGCAAGTAGGAGGCCGTGATTCTGCCGACTCTGCGTCCAGATCTGTTCACAGGCTTGCGCGCCCCACCTCGTGGGGTGCTGCTCTTTGGACCACCAGGCACAGGTACGTGGTTATGCATATGCCAAGTTTTGCCATTTGCAAGCGTCACTTGAGGTTTCAAAGTGAGTTGTTTTCGTAGGGAAAACGTTGCTCGCAAAAGCTGTCGCGACAGAGGCGAATGCAACTTTCTTCAAGTAGGTTCCGTTGGTTCCTACTGCGTTTCTTACGTCCAACACTGTGATGCTATAGTATTTCTGCTTCGTCGTTGACATCCAAGTGGGTGGGCGAAGGCGAAAAGTTGGTTCGAGCACTTTTCGGGATGGCGCGAGAGCTTCAGCCTTCCGTAGTGTTTATGGACGAGATGGACGCTCTGTTAGCAACAAGATCCACGTCGGAGCATGACGCAAGTCGAAGAATCAAAAACCAGGTACGGGAATGACGGGCTCGTGTCAAAGAAGGCAACAGTCAGCTGACAGCCCCTGCTCTAATAGTTTTTTACCGAGTTGGATGGAGCGGCGACGTCGCAAGACGATCGCATTCTCGTCATGGGAGCGACAAACCTTCCTCAAGAGCTCGATCCAGCCATTGTACGACGGCTAGAAAAACGGATTTATGGTTCGTATCTTCAATCGTACAGAAAAGAACACTTTCGGACGATCTTTAAGTGTACGACTACTGCCAGTTCCTCTCCCAGATGCTGCTTCACGTGACGGACTTGTTCGCCATCTCCTGAAGAACCAAAACGTTTCCTTGTCGTCGAAAGACCTCGCACGTATCGTACAAAGCACGGACGGCTACTCTGGCAGCGATTTGAAGGCTCTATGCAAGGATGCAGCGCTCGGACCCATTCGTGAGCTTGGAGCAAAAGTCGCGGACGCAAGGCCGGAAGACGTGAGAGGCATCAACGCCTCGGACTTTAACGGGGCTCTCAAGCGAGTACGCCCGAGCGTATCGTCGTCCACGATCGAAGCACTCGTGGCATGGAATGAATACTATGGGGTATCGGCAATCTAATTATCGCTCATGACTCTATTATCACCGCTTGCTAGAGTTTCCGCTCGTAGATCATCAGGTACGACTCCGAGACGCCAATGAGCTGCGGCATTGTTTCTTGAACATGCAGATCTTGGATTTCGTACCATTGCTCTGTTGCCTGTGCCAGATAAAGGAATAGTGAATCAGTCTCGACGTTCTTCCTCTAGTCTAGACAAATATAGTGTCTTGCACAATCGTACTCGATTCTGAACGTGGACGCGATAGCTGCCTTCTGTTAATGGATTGGTCTGTAGTGCTGCTTCGTGCCCCGTACTTACTGGACTGTCGTGACAGATATTGGCAATCAAGTTGTACCTAAGGATGATTCACATGACACGTACACAACGTTCATGATGAGCCCCTGCATATCAAATCGACTATCTAGCGTGGGAACACGGTACTTGGTGGAGGGATGCGTCATACGCCTAATCTTCTCGATCAGATCCGCTTTCTCCACACAGTCCTGACATCATTGAAACGACGAAAGCATTAAAATAGATCTTCCTTTCTGGCCATTTATTCGACACGATACCTCTGTGCTTTGATTGTGCTTGCGCAGCATCGAACGGAGCTCACTGACTGATTTCTCTCGCAGCTCTTCGTCCGTCTGGTCCAGTTTCAAATAATCACCCAGCTCGAGGTTCTTGACGGGAAACGTTACAATCGTCGGGTTCTTCTCGATAAAGAAATTATTTCGAGTGAAGCGCTTGACGTGAAAGATGAGATAAGGCGGTAACGAGTGGATTCGGTATGTCTTTTTCAGTCGATGAGAGCCTTGAAGAACGTGAGTGACGTGGGACCCATTGTATTTTTCTAGCACTGTGAATAGCGGAATCTGGAACGTAGCATTTTGGTTCAACTGGATCGTTTCAAGTGAATCATCACGCGCACTACTTTACCTGGGGAATGATGTTTCCACCTTGCGAGTCCTTAAACAGTGGCGTCGAAGGTAAATCGAGTGCCATCATCCTATATGTCCAGCGTCTCGATTAGTACAATGCATGTCGAGCGAATGAAAAGCAGTGGTCGCTTACAGAAAGGGTGATAGCGTCGTGGAAACCGCAGCGTCGCGCTCTACTGGATCAGCGGAAGCCGCTTTCGTTTCATTGTCGGTGGTCACCTCGACAAATCCTTGAAAGCACTTGTGAATGATGCTGCTCCCGGGTTTGTGTGACCCACCAAGTCCCTACACACGCAGCATGTTACAGTTGATTTGCACCATCATCAGCACTTTACACAGCGTTCTCGCAAACCGTCCTACCCTATGCAACTCATTCAGCAGCCACGCCAAGAGCTCCACGCTTTCATTCTGTGTTCCAACATGAAATCGCTTGTTACTGCTCACGGAGATCTCTTGCACCAGTTCATGTGGACTTATCTGCACAAAACAATTCCCCACCCCACCGAGACATAATGTCAATAGCCGTTCCATCTAGACCATAAACACACACAGACTACTACCCTTACCGTATTCTTAAAATTGTGGGAGCTCCATAGTTTGCGTATCAACTCTCCAAAACGCAGCACGAGCTTCGATTTAATATTTGCTGTCGTGTTCTGGAGAAAAAAGTCTCGGAGGGGCGGGACGTGAGCTAGCGCCTGGACTACGACATTGATATAGTCTGTGTTTTTCAGGTTATTGAGTCCAATGAAGCCTGGCAAATACGATACGCCAAACGCGTCCTGCGCGAGCATCCGGTTCTGGTCCAGTCGCGCGATCTGGGCAGCCTGAAATGTCGGACGCAACGCGTCCTGCACAGGCTTGAGCGTTTGGTCCACAACCTCGTAATTATCCGGTAAGCAGTAGATACGGTCTGTTCTCAGGTTAATAAACACGTGATGACTGTTCTGCACCGAGTGGGTGAACGCGTGCGTGTTCCGGCCGCGCCCTTTAAAGTATTTGCCGCACACTAAGCAAGCGTAGACATTCAGGTCCGACAAGCTAATGGAACATACTTTCTCAAAGTCAAAGTCCAGCATTTGATGGTTAATAGTGTCCAAGTACGGACACTTGCGGCGCTTGATTGGACCATCGTCCGCATCGGCACCAGCCTTGCGCTTCGTTGCTTGCATCGTATTTTACTGGTGATACTGGTGATTTACCGGTACTAGTTGGGTATACCTTTTTAGCTGATGCAGGCGCAAAACCCATTTTTTTCGGAGCCCTTTGGTTGGGTTATGGGTTTTAAGGCAATAAAACCCAAAAAAAACCCAAAAACCTAGGCAATTGATATCCGTATCTCACCCAAATTACTACCCGTATCCCCCCTCAATTATAGGCCCCAAGAGACTACAGTCGACCAAGAAACAGTCCAGATTGATGAAGATTTTTTGATTCTCAAGCAGGTCCTGACGCAATCAAGTTTGGACCCAAGTCGGACGTGTTTGCGCTAGGAATCGTGCTCTACATCTTGTTATGTGGCTCGCATCCTTTTGACCCGTACAATAATTTGACTGATGAAGAGGTAAGAGTTACGTGATTAGTTCCAACATGATGCATCGGTATTAACTTGTATTCCTTGCTTGTAGATCCGAACACGTATCTTAAAGGGTAGATTTGGTACGCAATCCTATCTCGCCATCTGCACAGGATTTGATTCGAAAGCTGCTAGAAATTGACCCCGACAAGCGACCAAGCGCAGAACAGGCACTTCAGCACCCGTAGTTGCGCAATCAATCCCAAGTTAGTCCTGAACCAATGAAAAACTCGGCCGAGTTGCTAGAGAAATTTCAGCGAGGCCGTCGACGCCTGCGTGCTAGTATTTTGACCGTTCTACTAATTGATGCAATGACTGAGAATCTGGACGAGGACGAGAAGCAAGAGTTAGAAAGTGTAAAACGCAGTTTCGCTTGGGGGCTTAATTCCAGCGTTGAAGCGCTAAACGAGAAAACTAGTGCGCTTCTTTCTACTTTACATTACTTTTACAAAGAAGGAAAAGGCTTCATTTCCAAGAGCGATCTTGCACGCGTGAGTGAGAGCTTTGGCAAGCACATGAGTGAGAGCGAACTGAATGAAATGCTTGTGGGGGCTAGCGGCGACCCCGAGCAAAATGAGTCGTCGGTAGAGGCCATCGACAGCGAAATTGCGGCACAAGCCTTGCTTTGGCGTGCACGGTTGCGACTGGATAATGAAAAGTTCAATGCAGCGGAGGAGGACTACAAAAAATATTAAATCCTTTGAAAACAACATGGAAGCGCAATTGGAGCTACAGGAGACACGTGAGCGCAAGATTGCAGTTGAAGAACGGAAACAGCGCGAGGCTTTGGCATAGCTTGAACAAAATGCCTATGATTATGACGGCAATCGCGTCTTGAATATGACATCAGGAAAGACCAAGAAAAAGAAAAAGAAGAAAAGGAAAAAAATAAGCAGCAATACTAGCGTTGAGGCCAATACAAATGGTGGACCCCCTTCTGGCTATGTATTGCTAGAGGATGAGGAGGAGCTTTTTGAGCAACAGCAGGAAACACATGAGCCTATACAGCTGGCTGTAGAGCACGAAACATCTGGGCAGAACTGGGGTCCAGATCAAATATTACCACAGAACGAGCAGAGCGAATCAAAGTAGGTGGAGAGAGAATCAAATCTTGCTTTATTGAAATTACTTATACACAAGAAAACAGAAATATCGCTGCTGACACTCCGGGGGTCGATGAAACCATCGATCGGTACCCTACGGAACCGACGCTTTCTCAAGAGGGTGTATTATCATCTTAAATAGCTGATGAGGCGCACGTGCCTGAACCATCCAATGAAAACCTTCATGCAATCTCAAAGCAACATGAAAGCTCAAGTATACCTTTCGTTGACCCACCCTCTGTCGTTGTGGCAAACGTCATGACTCGAGATTAAGCATGGGAAAGCATGTGGAATGAAGACGATGACGAGCCATTAACAACTGGAGGTGTTCGAATACGAATTCGATCGCAGTCTAATGATGTTGTTGAAGGAAATGGCCAGATCGATGTTGAAATTCCAGGAATTGATGTTTCAGTAGATGAACATAAGCGAATCAGTCATCCGAAAGACGGAGACCCTGCATTAACTTTAGTTCCTTCAAGCGCTACCGATGAGGTTTCTGGCAGTAGCGACGATGGAAAAGATGGTCAAGGCAGGACAAAGACGGTGCTAGTGGATGAAAAATAATCGAAAAAGCGCGAAAAACAGTTGAAGAAATTGCGTGCTAGCTTACAGTATGCATGTGATGAGCGCAACAAGGATGTGATTGATGAAGCACTTACACGGGCTGAGCGCAAGCAAAAAAATGACTTTGCGCTGAAGAATGAAATCAAACATGCCGACAATGTCCTGCTTGAGATGGCAACAGAGACTCGGCGGTTGCACGATTCTTCACCTTCCCCACAAACTTCACAAGGTGCTGAGTCAGGACTTAAATATCTACACCCTGTGGCGCCGACGACACCTCGATCTGAGGAAAGTTCCACTGAAGCTCCATCGATTGTGATACGACCCATTGCATATGGCCAGGCGTTGCAAGCTGCAGAGCAACACCAGCAGCAATTGCGGGCGTACCAAAAGCTTATAGAAGAAAAGGATGCAGAAGTAGCGCGGCTGAGAATGCATCTGGCCCAAGGAATAGACGATCAAAAAGCTTCTTCTCGATATACTTGCAACTCAGTGGCCCGCGCTCATGGCACAGCAAAACAACCACGTCGGTCTTCGATGTGACAAAGCAACAGTAACGCAACACTGTTCACCACGTTCCGATCACTACCTCTGCTCCAGGTTTTGCTATGACTCTCAACGCGTCGTTTGCTGTATAATGACAAATCAGAGAGCGAAGTCGTTAAAAATGCACGTGTCATGGAACAGTTCAGTGGAGCGAAAGTGCTACAATATTATAACGTAACGCTGCAGTGTATACAAGTACAACACACAGCCGTATACCTCGTATCAAGAGCGGTAATCGTACATTATTCGCAGGATCACTTAGAAATAGTCGCCACCCCCCCCGTTATTTTCGTAGCCCGATATCTTATTGGATAAAACAACTTGACGTTTCTGCTCTTAGTTTTGGGGGGATACGCCTTAATTGAGGGGGGGGGGTACGGGTAGTAATTGGGGGGGATACGGATATCAATTGCCAAAAATTAAGGTTTTTTTAGATTTAGTAAAATAAGAGCATTAATCATTGCCCCGACTAGGGGCACACCCCACTTTTGCTAGAGTCGCTGCACCCACAAAAAATTAATAATAATTTCAAAAGGGCGTGGATTTAACATTTTTGGGGCCGTCGATTTAACAATTCCCTATGGCGATTTAAGACCGTAAAGGCAAAAATTAAGGTACAGTACGTACCACTCTTATTATTAACAACTTTCTGGAAAAAATGTCATTTTTAACTTTGAAATTTCAAACGAGTTATCGTTATCCCATGTAAGTCCGTACACAAACCAATCTCCACACTAACCTGTTTCAAGTTATCACGAATTTTCCACCATAAAAAGCAACCACAACTCCACAGACGAAGAAAATGTAAAAGTAGATCGGACTAAAAATAGTTAGCCTAAAACATGCACTTTGAGAGACCTATTTCATCTTAACGAAAATAGACTGGCTGTATACTACTTTCCATTAGGAGCGGGTCGTCCTTCGTAATAGGATTTGTACAGGTCGCGAAGCATTTTCACTTGATTCGCAATGTTTTGGTCTTCTTCATAGTAGAGCTCTCTTTCAAAGTTCGACGGGTCAATGCCGGCACAATACCATCGACTAAAGAGCGTTATCAAGTTTCCTCCAGCGTGATATCTTCTTTTAATAGTTGATAACTTGACTGCCTTCAATAACAGAAGAGCCAAATTGCTTTCACCGAAAGCATGCAACAACACGCCAAACATTGTCACCAACTTTTCGTCGGGTATCTTGCCCTTGGCATTAAATTTTTCCATGTACATGTTTAGTGTCTCCATTTTTGGGCTTTAAAACATTTTGTGCCCCTCGTCCTTGACCTTCAGCAATATAAAAACTTCATCAACTGTTTTTCGCTGGCAAGCCACAACTCTAACTGTTCTTGCCGCAATGCCGCCGCGATCTCCTTTGTAGAGTCCATCCCCGTTGCCTTGACCAACCCCCTCGACAATACATCCTCGTCGATGGTCTCCGTAAGCCATCGAACCAGCGAGAACTGCTTTTCCGGATTGTGTGAGTTATAATATGCAATGTAATTCCGCACTGCTTCCAAACTTATGATCTGATCCAAGCTTTGTTCAATCCCAAGCCGATGCAAGAGAATTTCTGGATTCAAATGTTCCTGGCGTTTCCATCCATCTATCAGCGACTTCTCAACTTTCAAGGTTCTTTCTCTTAGGAGAGAATTCGCCTTTGCCGCTGTTATACTCGCGAACAATTTGTTCTCACCATTCATAACTGACGTCAGCACCTTCACCAACCTTTCGGCACCAAAATTGTGTACATTGTACATCCCAATGTATTCTTCTAATACATCTAGGCCTTGCATCCACAAGCACGTTTTCAATAATGGGTTGTTCCAGCTTCATGAAAACGTCGCCAGGAGATAATTCTTTCTTCAGGTATCCTGCGAGCTGTCCTTTCAACAAAGTCGCGGCAATATCACTCACCACTCCTTCACTAAAATCCCTTGTATCCACTATCAGCAACGCCATTTGACTGTCTCCGTAACGCTTAGTAAAAAAAAAGGGCCTACTTAGCTTCATCTTTTCTTCCAGGATTTCGGAGTATAATTTCATTAATGCATGCAAGTTGGGAGTCGTCAAAGTGCTTAATGCGTTGTCACTGACTTGAAACTCTTCAAACACATCCAAACCCAATGCTTTTCTCTCCCTTAGCCTCAAAATTTCCAAGTAGGACATACCCGTATCTTGTAGTGGAATCCGCATCATTCTCTCATTGTCCTCTTTGTCAACTACCCGCTTCGTTGGCACATCCCTTCGACTTCTGGCTACCTATGGGACATCCGCGGCGCAAACCAAATTGGCTCTTGCAGGTAAGCATACAAAAAACGTTAAACACACGCTCATCGAGCTACGCGCGGCTGTCGAATTCACTATTCGTGAGAAAGTTACCAAGTGATTGTATGCCCCTATCAAAAGTGCAAAACTGGGGTGTGCCCCTGGTCGGGGACTTAATCATTTATTCAATCATCTGAAGTTATTTCTTCTGCTTCGAACCTCATCTTCTTAACCATCCGATACGCCCCAGTCTACTCCAGTTTGATCAGAAATGATTTGAGGTGCGTTGTTTTTAATAAAGATCAACTTCTTGACATTTTTTCTCCGGATAGTCGATTTCTCTCTTTTGAGTGGACAAACGCCATCGCGGAAAATCCCCGTTCTGATGCTGCACTTGATGTTACCATGCTGAAAACTTTGACAGCAACATCTCTAAGACTTGGATACGTAGCAACATCAAGGAGCCAGTATTACATTGTGGTCTTCCTTCCATTCGACAGCATCTTGAAGCAAAAATCATTTTTGTCCTATCCTGGTGAGCCGTGATGATCCAGTTCGTGTAGTTAACGAACAGCTGTTCTTTCTTCTGCTCGATATCCTTTCTGTTAACATCAGTGATGCTGATGCCTCGACTGATGGAATCTAAGTAGTGCACCTTCCGCCTGAGCCTTATGTTCATCCAGCATACAATCGCCAATCATCACAGGGTCCAGGAGGTATGCGATCCCGATCGCAACACCATACACGAAACAAAGCCGCTATTTGACTATATTCAATATGTACGACCGCTCCTCTTTTGATAAACAGATCATGTTCTCGTACGATTCTTGTAGCCGGTGCGTACACGCACGGTGCGGCTAGAGCACAGAGGAAGAATTTCCTAAAGCGGCTATGTGCCGCTACTTAGCCGATACGCCCTTATAAAAGGGCTTAGTAAGAGATAACTCTCTTACTCGGGGCCAAGATTCCACTTTGGTTCACCAGTTAGCACAAGCTAACGCCTTAAAGCAAGGCTCCCTTAATAAGGGGGTAGCTAAGGGAAGAACTTTTCTTACGCTACTACACTCACTGCGCGCGCGACCGGTCGAGGTCGTGCGTCCTGCAGTCTTTTGAGTGAAATGTAAACTGAATGTATATTTAATATATAATTAGCCTAAATTAATTTAAACTAATGTAAACTATATGTAATACTAAGTGGAACTTACTAAATTCGTACCTAGCTAAAATGAGGTGTACACCACCTGTGTACTAACACGTGGCTGGCTGTCACGCCTCCAGCAAGGGCTCCTGCCCTGATTGGTTAAAATAACCAATAGGTCCAAACCTTTCGGACCGGTCAATACTGACACCAACTGTAGTGTACTTACGTACACCACATAACTGAATGTAACCAGAATGTAACCCCGTTACATCATCCCCCATCAAGACTAATGCTTACGCAATAAACCAATTTTAGTTGGAGAACTCCAAATGCCAGAACCTCTGGCTAACCATGAGCACCATCAGTGGTGCTGTGGATTCTCCTCAAGAAGAGGAGGTAGACTATTCCGAGAACTCGGAGGTGGATGTCCTTGGGGATATCTCCCCAAAGGCTGACCGCTACGACAACGCCGAACGGCGATGTCGGCAGCCTAATCCGTTCCCACACGTGGGTAAAATGCACTAACTAGTGCGCCACCCTGCCAATGTCGGATGATACATCCGGATCGCCGAAGGCGAGTCATCACCAATGAGCTGGACGCAGCTCAAGAAACCCAACTTGCCGCACAGGCACTAAGGGATTCGTTACTCGCCCCCAAACGCCCGCCACGGGCGGCATATAATTTTGAAGGTCCTCGTGACCTTTCAAAGTGGGCTAGGAGTATGGTAAGGAATGGTTTAGCATTCTATACCACTGGCCCTGCGGCTGAACAGCCGTATCAATGCGAACGCCGGGAGAAACTCCGGCAACAACTTCTCACGCAAAAGCAGTTCACTAGCGTCTAGTACTGAGAGCGCCTCGACAGGCAGGCACAGGGTGCCCCTGTTGAAAACCTCCGCGAGGTCTTATCATTCTCTCTCCGGGAGAAAATGCCGAAGATGCAGAAAAGAAATTCCGCGCTTGGGTGGAAGGGGAGAAGCTCCTCCCAGATTTAATGATCTGCACAACATCTATTCCCGTCGTGACGTTGGGTGGAGAGGGCGTTGCGCATAGCATTCGCCAGAGCCAAAGCGATGGAGCTATTACGTGCCCCTTATCGCACGCGCTACGCCAGCGCCCCTTCCCGCACCGCGGTGCCAGAGGACAGTGTGAGCGCCACATCTGCCTCCGGCGGACTCCCAACTACTGGGAGTGAAGGGGCTTCTCGCGCCCCTTTGGTCGTTGACCCGCAGCCGGATTCTCCCGCTCAAAGGCGTCAACGACGTCACGGCAATCCTGCCATAGGGGAGTCTCGGACTTCCACTAACTCTATGAGTGTGGATAACCCTTCCACTTCACCAGATACTGGGTTTGACCCCGATGATGGCGTCGCGTCATCAGACGCTCCACACGATAATTTTGAGTACCCTCCGCATCGAGCATTGGAGGAGGAGGTCGCGCAATTGCAACGTGAGATTCGTGAGCGCTGTGATCGACATGATCGCGCAATTGCGACGTGAGATTCGTGAGCGCTGTGATCGACGATGAGTGGGATGCCACTGAACGCTTCGAGAATCGGCTTTCCTCTCTCTAGATGACCGTTGCGCAACTTCGTGGTAGCATTTTATCCCTGTTGGGCTTCCTCTTCTTTGCCGTGTCTTACGGCTCTTATGTCTATTCGCCTTACCAACCCCCTCCAAGAGGGAACTCGCCTCCGGGTCCTGGTATGGCTTAAGCATACCCACATAGAAGGTTGGATGCGTACGCATCACCTTCGGGATGTCCAAGGTATACGACAAGCCCTTTCGGGATAGTACCTTAAAAGGCCCCAAAAACCTGGGGCGCAGTTTATTCCGCAACACGTTGTAAACTGCATATGTAGGAAGATTTTTAGCTTTTAATAAAACACTTTCTCCTACTTTGTACACCTTTTCGTTACGCCGCCCCTTGCGGTCAGCCTGCTCCTTCTGCTTGTCTTGGCTTTCCACCATGTCATTGCAGACGTGTCGTAAGACACTAAGGCGCGTCGATAAGAACTTATCGATGTGCTTTCGCACAGATACAGGGCTGACATCAGGAAATCCTCCCCCCTCAAGCCCTGGGCCACACACACATGGAGTCAACGGAACCCTCGGATTCACTAATCCGTTCACGTAGAACGGGGTAAACCCCGTAGATGCATGGACCGATTTGTTTATAGCAAATTCGGCTATAAGAAGCATTTCACTCCAACTCTTTGGAGAATACGGACATAAACTCCGGAGAGTATCTTCCACAACGCGATTAACGCGTTCCGTCTGACGGTCCGTCTGCGGATGATCCGCAGTGGATATGAGGAGCTTGGTGCCCAGCACCTTAAACAACGCTCCCCAAAACTGTCCCGTGAAACGGGGATCCCGATCCGACACAACGGAATCGGGTAGACCATGATGTCGAAAGACACGTTCTAGGAACACTTTCTCTGTTCCTTGTCCATCAATGGACTCTGGCACCGCCGCCAGGTGATCCATATTGCTCAAACGGTCTACAAATACCAATATGCCGGTGTTCCCGGCCTTATACTTCGGAAAACCGAAGATAAAATCCATACTAATGGATTTCCAACACTCCGTTGGGACCGCCAAGCTCGCCAAAGGCGCAGCTGAAGTTGCAGAGGGTTTAACCCTCCGTCACGTCTCACAGGTGCTTATACACGCACCGACCCACTTATACATGTTGGGCCACCAATACAAATCGTTTAAAGCGCTGTAGGTCTTATCCCGACCTAAATTGACCCCCGGTAGGGGCTTCATGTGCCTCAAAGAGGACTCTGTACTTTAATTCCTCAGCATGAGGAACAACCACCCACGGAGTGTCCTCCGCGCTCGTGCTATAATATAGCAAACCGTCACAGTACCTGTAACGGTGTAAACGAGCTTTAGCTCGACTTGACAGGGTTGGCTCAGACGAGCCAAGTCCCTTCCCACCCAACGCGCTGATAAGCACCGTACACTGTGGGTCTTTCTCATACGCCTGGCGTATGAGATCAACCACAGACGAGGTGACGAATGTCGCGTGAGCGAGCTCGTAATTCGGGTCGACGCGATAACGCGTCTGCAAGCACGTTCTGGTTGCCAGGTTTATACTTAACCTCAAAGTTATACTCCGCAAAGAAGGAGAGCCAACGGGCCATTCGTTGGGAGAGATAAGGCTACTTCGTCGATGTCCGTAAGGACGCGTGGTCAGTATAAACCACGAACGGTTTTGAGCCGAGTAGGTGAACCCTAAACTTGACAAGGGAATACTTCATTGCAAGTAGGTCATTGTCATGAACGGGATAATTCCGTTCCGCAGCTTTAAGCTGCCTCGACTCAAACGCGATAAAGCGTTCCCTTCCTGCATCGTCTGCTTGTAACAAAGCACATCCGATTGCGAAATCGGAGGCGTCGCAGACGACACTAAATGGTTTCCCAGAATCTGGGAGAGCAAGAACGGGAGCTTTCAACAAGCTCCCCTTAAACACTTCAAAAGCGTTTTGGTGTTCGGTTTTCCAACACCAATCAACATCCTTCTTAAGTAGGTCGGTCAATGGCTTCGCCATTTCAGCGTAGTTCTCGCTGTACTTGTGGAGATAGTTGGCTAATCCAAGCCACTTCCGTAAATCTCTAAGATTTACAGGCGAAGGCCACTCCACAATGGATTTCACCTTCGCGGGATGCGCCCGCACTCCATCCTTACCGATGAAGCATCCGAGAAAAGGAATTTCATCAGCACCAAATATACATTTGGATGCGTTCGCATATAGATTATGCTCCCGCATACATTCGAGCACCGCTCGAAGGTGTATCAGATGCGTCTGAACATCAGACGAGTCGCCTTCCGCGCGACTATGAACGAATATATCGTCGAAGTACGTCTGAGCGTAATGTCTATGAGGGCGGAAGAGTTGAGTCACCAAGCGATTAAAAGTCTCTGGCGCATTCGAAAGCCCCTGTGGAATACCAAGCCACTACCACAGCATTCCACTAGGCGTGCTGACCGCTGTAAGCGTAATAACGGATGCTCGCATGAGCACCTGATAATACCCGTCCACCAGATCTAAGGTACTGTACACAGTACAGCCCGCCATATTGTTCTGGAGGACATCCTTCCGAGGAATCGGAGTCTGCATGGGTACAGTGGCTGCATTCATCTTGTTGTACGCATGCACAATGCGCCACTTTCCGTTCGGCTTACGAACACAAAACGTGGGAGATGAATGGGGAGACTTGCTCTCCCGTACCATCCCTGCCTCTTCTTTCCCCTTGAAGAATGCGTCGATGACGTCGCATTGCTCCTTGGGGAGAGGCCACTGCCTAGGGACGCAGTATTCGGTTCCAGGAACCAAATCGATTTCATGTCGGACTCCCCGATCCGTTGGTATCCCATCGGTGGGTTGTCACTAATGACATCTCCGAATTCCTTTAACAAGGAATGGTAAGGGTCCTCAGGATCCGCAAGGATCTTGAGACCGCTTCGGGCATTCAATGCCTGTTTGGTTTGCACCAAAACTGACTCGTCCATCGTGGATGAGGAGCTCAACTCCTCTTCTGGACGTAATACGACAACCTCGTCGATTTCACCTGCTTTCACAGCAGTCTCAAACTCGTTGATGGACATCTCCTCCAACGACAACAGTTCGCCTACCCCAGGAAACCGTTCAAGGCTTACGCCTTCTGTGACAACACCTGTCACACTATTAAGCATCCGATAGGACTGCTGACTACTGGCCTCGGGACTCATTCCGGGACCCAGATGGGGGGAATCAATTGCCCCATCTATTGGAAGCGCCTCGCGCCTATCCACAGAGGTCTCTACCTCTACCGCCGGTGACGCGCCGGTCTCACCTACAACGGCGTGGTCGGAATCATTTCCGACGTGCGAAAGAGACTAACTACGGGTCTCTTCGCTTGGAAGCGACTCGCGCTTAACCACAGGGGTCTCTACCCCTATCACTGGAGTCGCAACTTGTTCGCCGAACACGGCGTGGTCGGAATCAGTTCCGACATGCAGAAGAGACGCACTTCGGGTATCTTCTCTAAGCCCCTCGCGCTTAACCTCAGAGGAATCCACCTCTATCACTGGCGACTCACCAGTCTCGCCTATCTCGGCGTGGGGATTAACCGCCGAATCCCCCTCGTAAAGGAACACTTGCTTGACCTCATTGGGAATGATCATCTCAGACTTCCCAATCGCTGGCATCTCACGCCAGTATCGCTTTTCCGATCGAGCAAAGGTGGGTTCATGACTCGCCAATGCTTCACCCGACCGCGGGTGCGTTGAGCCAATGGACTTAGACTTCCAGTCTATCCATGGCTCGTGGCGTTCCAGCCACTTCATGCCCAGAATGAGGTCATACCTCAAGTCCAAATCCAGGACTAGGCAACGTTCTAAGCTGTCGAAGTCTGCAAACTTCAGCTTAAGGTCGATAGAGACCTTGGGTACAGAAACCTGTACGCCCGTCGAAAGACGGACCGTGACAACGTCATGAGAACGTGCCTCTAGGGCCTCGGCATACAGCCGACTCTTCACAACAGAAGCTCGTCTGACATAATTGTCAGATGCTCCAGAGTCTATCAAGACTCTCCATGGATTATCAAAGCCTTTTACGTCCGCAAGGACAACCAGCAAACCTGGCTGGTACACCAACTCGGTTCTAGAAAGTACCGTTTCCCTCGGGGCTTTGTGCTGTCGTCCCCTACCCTGGGGCTTAACAGCACTGAGGGATCCCCTAGTAGGGAGCCCCGCACCTACTGGGAGCCGTCGTTTCTCGATGGCTTGGGCGAGGGCCTTTTTCCGCCTCGGCCCCTTCCAGCGACTATCTCGCTGGGGATTTTGTGGACATCTGTTCCGCAGATGATCCACGCTTCCACACAGGAAGAACCTTAGCGGCCCACGCTGCTGCTACATAGCTAATAGCTCCCCCTCGAAGCTCTGCGAAAAAGAGTCAGAGTGACTCTTAGCGCAAGGTTTCTCCTCCTCTTCGACCTGACTCAGGTCCATGAACCCACCTAAGAAGATCGAAAGTTCCTCTCGGCGTTGAACGCCATCTTAAACGCCTCCCCCAGGGATTGGGGTCGGCTTCGGAATAGCTCCGAACGTGCTGGACCTTCTCTCAGGTCTCCGATGAACACGGAAATGGACACATCGTCCGAGTACGCTTTCGCGTACATACCTTCCAACAGGTTCTTAAGCTCTTGTATATATGTTTCCAAGTCCTTAGTGCTCTGAAGGCACCTCAGAAACGCCAGGTGATTCTGGAAAACGAGATCAGGCGTTGCATACATGTCCATAAGCTTTTGCTTAAGGACTTCCCAGATTGGTAACACGTTCGTGACCGAATCCGACCATGTAAAAGCCCATGCACGAGCTTTACCCGTAAGATGGGTCAGTGCAAGTCCCACTTGCAAGTGATCAGCGATCACATTTGCTGTGGCGAAGGCAGTTTCTACCTCTCGTAACCACACATAAAGGTTATCACCCTTTTCACCGGTGAATTCGTTTATCTTAAAAGACAATGGGGGACGCAACCCCGTGGAACGACCTCCACCTAAGCTCGCCTCATGGGCGATGAGGTCATTGACCCTTGCCTTCACGGCCTCAAGGCCCTGCTCCACTAGGAGCTGCATGCCTTCGTCACCCAGTAAGGATAACATCCTGTTAAAGGCCTTCTGCTGGACGAGGTTGTCGTATTACGCCCGGAAGAGGAGTTAAACTCCTCATCCACGATGGACGAGTCAGTTTTGGTGCAAACCAAACAGGCATTGAATGCCCGAAGCGGTCTCAAGATCCTTGCGGATCCTGAGGACCCTTACCATTCCTTGTTAAAGGAATTCGGAGATGTCATTAGTGACAACCCACCGATGGGATACCAACGGATCGGGGAGTCCGACATGAAATCGATTTGGTTCCTGGAACCGAATACTGCGTCCCTAGGTAGTGGCCTCTCCCCAAGGAGCAATGCGACGTCATCGACGCATTCTTCAAGGGGAAAGAAGAGGCAGGGATGGTACGGGAGAGCAAGTCTCCCCATTCATCTCCCACGTTTTGTTTTCGTAAGCCGAACGGAAAGTGGCGCATTGTGCATGCGTACAACAAGATGAATGCAGCTACTGTACCCATGCAGACTCCGATTCCTCGGAAGGATGTCCTCCAGAACAATATGGCGGGCTGTACTGTGTACAGTACCTTAGATCTGGTGGACGGGTATTATCAGGTGCTCATGCGAGCATCCGTTATTACGCTTACAGCGGTCAGCACGCCTAGTGGAATGCTGTGGTAGTGGCTTGGTATTCCACAGGGGCTTTCGAATGCGCCAGAGACTTTTAATCGCTTGGTGACTCAACTCTTCCGCCCTCATAGACAGTACGCTCAGACGTACTTCGACGATATATTCGTTCATAGTCGCGCGGAAGGCGACTCGTCTGATGTTCAGACGCATCTGATACACCTTCGAGCGGTGCTCGAATGTATGCGGGAGCATAATCTATATGCGAACGCATCCAAATGTATATTTGGTGCTGATGAAATTCCTTTTCTCGGATGCTTCATCGGTAAGGATGGAGTGCGGGCACATCCCGCGAAGGTGAAATCCATTGTGGAGTGGCCTTCGCCTGTAAATCTTAGAGATTTACGGAAGTGGCTTGGATTAGCCAATTATCTCCACAAATACAGCGAGAACTACACTGAAATGGCGAATCCATTAACCGATCTTCTTAAGAAGGGAGTTGATTGGTGTTGGTAAACCAAACACCAAAACGCTTTTGAAGCGGTAAAGGGGAGCTTGTTGAAAGCTCCCGTTCTTGCTCTCCCAGATTCTGGGAAACCATTTAGTGTCGTCTGCGACGCCTCCGATTTCGCAATCGGATGTGCTTTGTTACAAGCAGACGATGCAGGAAGGGAACGCTTTATCGCGTTTGAGTCGAGGCAGCTTAAAGCTGCGGAACGGAATTATCCCGTTCATGACAATGACCTACTTGCAATGAAGTATTCCCTTGTCAAGTTTAGGGTTCACCTACTCGGCTCAAAGCCGTTCGTGGTTTATACTGACCACGCGTCCTTACGGACATCGACGAAGTAGCCTTATCTCTCCCAACGAATGGCCCGTTGGCTCTCCTTCTTTGCGGAGTATAACTTTGAGGTTAAGTATAAACCTGGCAACCAGAACGTGCTTGCAGACGCGTTATCGCGTCGACCCGAATTACGAGCTCGCTCACGCGACATTCGTCACCTCGTCTGTGGTTGATCTCATACGCCAGGCGTATGAGAAAGACCCACAGTGTACGGTGCTTATCAGCGCGTTAGGTGGGAAGGGACTTGGCTCGTCTGAGCCAACCCTGTCAAGTCGAGCTAAAGCTCGTTTACACCGTTACAGGTACTGTGACGGTTTGCTATATTATAGCACGAGCGCGGAGGACACTCCGTGGGTGGTTGTTCCTCATGCTGAGGAATTAAAGTACAGAGTCCTCTTTGAGGCACATGAAGCCCCTACCGGGGGTCAATTTAGGTCGGGATAAGACCTACAGCGCTTTAAACGATTTGTATTGGTGGCCCAACATGTATAAGTGGGTCGGTGCGTGTATAAGCACCTGTGAGACGTGACGGAGGGTTAAACCCTCTGCAACTTCAGCTGCGCCTTTGGCGAGCTTGGCGGTCCCAACGGAGTGTTGGAAATCCATTAGTATGGATTTTAGCTTTGGTTTTCCGAAGTATAAGGCCGGGAACACCGGTATATTGGTATTTGTAGACCGTTTGAGCAATATGGATCACCTGGCGGCGGTGCCAGAGTCCATTGATGGACAAGGAACAGATAAAGTGTTCCTAGAACGTGTCTTTCGACATCATGGTCTACCCGATTCCGTTGTGTCGGATCGGGATCCCCGTTTTACGGGGCAGTTTTGGGGAGCGTTGTTTAAGGTGCTGGGCACCAAGCTCCTCATGTCCACTGCGGATCATCCGCAGACGGACGGACAAACGGAACGCGTTAATCGCGTTGTGGAAGATACTCTCCGGAGTTTATGTCCGTATTCTCCAAAGATTGGAGTGAGATGCTTCTATAGCCGAATTTGCTATAAACAAATCGGTCCATGCATCTACGGGGTTTACCCCGTTCTACGTGAACGGATTAGTGAATCCGAGGGTTCCGTTGACTCCACGTGTGTGTGGCCCAGGGCTTGAGGGGGGAGGATTCCCTGATGCCAGCCCTGTATCTGTGCGAACGCACATCGATAAGTTCTTATCGACGCGCCTTAGTGTCTTACGACACGTCTGCGATGACATGGTGGAAAGCCAAGACAAGCAGAAGGAGCAGGCTGACCGCAAGGGGCGGCGTAACGAAAAGGTGTACAAAGTAGGAGAAAGTGTTTTATTAAAAGCTAAAAATCTTCCTACATATGCAGTTTACAACGTGTTGCGGAATAAACTGCGCCCCAGGTTTTTGGGGCCTTTTAAGGTACTATCCCGAAAGGGCTTGTCGTATACCTTGGACATCCCGAAGGTGATGCGTACGCATCCAACCTTCTATGTGGGTATGCTTAAGCCATACCAGGACCCGGAGGCGGGTTCCCTCTTGGAGGGGGTTGGTAAGGCGAATAGCCAGAAGGGCCGTAAGACACGGCAGGGCAGAGGAAGCCCAACAGGGATAAAATGCTACCACGAAGTTGCGCAACGGTCATCTAGAGAGAGGAAAGCCGCCTCTCGAAGCGTTCAGTGGCATCCCACTCATCGCGGAGTCCATCGTGGACATCATAGATGTGACGGCTGTGTCGATCACAGCGCTCACGAATCTCATGTCGCAATTGCGTGACCTCCTCCTCCAATTCTCGATGCGGAGGGTACTCCACATGATAATGTGGAGCGTCAGATGACGCGACGCCATCATCGGGGTCAAACTCAGTATCTGGTGAAGTGGAAGGGTTATCCACACTCACAGAGTTCGTTGGAGTCCGAGACTCCCCTATGGCAGGATTGCCGTGACTTCGTTGACGCTTTCGAGCAGGAGAATCCCGCTGCGGGTCAACTACCAAAGGGGCGCGAGAAGCCCCTTCACTCCCAGTAGTTGGGAGCTCGCCGGAGGCAGATGTGGCGCTCACACTGTCCTCTGGCACCGCGGTGGGGGCAGGGGAGCTGGCGTAGCGCGTGCGATAAGGGGCACGTAATAGCTCCATCGCTTGGCTCTGGCGAATGCCATGCGCAACGCCCTCTCCAACCAAGTGTCACGACTAGAATAGCTGTTGTGCAGCTCATTAAAGCTGGGGAGGAGCTTCTCTTCTTCCGCCCAAGCGCGGAATTTCTTTTCTGCATCTTCGGCATTTTCTCCCAGAGAGAGAATGATAAGACCTCGCGGAGGTTTTCAACAGGGGCACCCTGTGCCTGCCTGTCGAAGCGCTCTCAGTACTAGACGCTAGTGAACTGCTTTTGCGTGAGCAGTTGCTGCCGGAGTTTCTCCCGTCGTTTGCATTGATACAGCTGTTCAGCCGCAGGGCCAGGGGTATAGAATGCTAAACCATTCCTTACCATACTCCTAGCCCACTTTGAAAGGTCACGAGGACCTTCAAAATTATATGCCGCCCATGGCGGGAGTTTGGGGGCGCGTAACGAAGCCCTTAGTGCCTGTGCGGCAAGTTGGGTTTCTTGAGCTGCGTCCAGCTCATTGGTGATGATCGCCTTCGGCGATCTGGATGTATCATCCGACATTGGCAGGGTGGCGCACTAGTTAGTGCATTTTACCCACGTGTGGGAAACGGATTAGGCTGCCGACATCGCCGTTCGGTGTTGTCGTAGCTGTCAGCATTTGGGGAGATATCCCCAAGGGCATCCACCTCCGAGTTCTCGGAATAGTCTACCTCCTCTTCTCGAGGAGAATCCACAGCACCACTGATGGTGCTCATGGTTAGCCAGAGGTTCTGGCAGTTGGAGTTATCCAACTAAATTTGATTTATTGCGTAAGCATTAGTCTTGATGGGGGAGGATGTAACAGGGTTACATTCTGGTTACATTCAGTTATGTGGTGTACGTGAGTACACTATGGTTGGGGTCAGTATTGACCGGTCCGAAAGGTTTTGGACCAGTGGTTATTTTAACCAATCATGGAAGGAGCCCTTTGTGGAGGCGTGGCAGCCAGCCACGTGTTAATAAACAGGTGATTTACACTGTATTTTAGCTAGGTACGAATCTAGTAAGTTCTAGTTAGTATTACATATAGTTTACATTAGTTTAAATTAATTTAGGCTAATTATATATTAAATATACATTCAGTTTACATTTCACTCAAAGACTACAGGACGCTCGACCTCGACCGGTCGCGCGCGTAGTGAATGTAGTAGCGTAAGGGGAGTTCTTCCCTTAGCTACCCCCTTATTAAGGGAGCCTTGCGTTAAGGCGTTAGCTTGTGCTAACTAGTAAACCAAAGTGGAATCTTGGCCCCGAGTAAGAGAGTTCTCTCTTACTGAGCCCTTTTATAAGGACGTATCGGCTAAGTAGCGGCACATAGCCGCTTTAGGAAAGTATTCCTCTGTGCGCTAGCCGAACCGTGCGTGTACGCACCGACTACACTGTCGAACGACCACTGCGAGCTGAATTTGAAGATGCGATCATCAGATCTTGAGACGACCCATGTCGTGACGAGTGCAGATCGGCCCTTCGAACATCGGTCGGAGCAGATAGAAGTGGCCGTGCACCTGCTCAACGCCATAAACCAGTTTTTGCACGGTCTGGATAGCATTGATCGGTAATGGATCTACATACAAGGGAAAGTGAGGACCGATCCAAAGTGGAGTTAACGATGGATTGACGTTCCGGGCTTGTTTTGTTTCGGAGGCGAGGTCTTGAGATGTTTATTCTCGGCAATCAAGGCTGAACGATCAGCTTGTGTAGCGTCGATCATCTTGGAGAACCATTCTGTGTCCCGACGCATTTTCTGAAACGCGGCGTTGGCACGATCTGCTATTCACGCTCAACTCTCAACTCCTGTCAGAGTGCATCAGTTGTTTGCTGGGAACGATCGACCTCGACTCGGTGCTCATCTTGTTCGCTGACAATTTGAGTGTCTCCCGAGTCGTCGGAATGGTCAGATCGGTCAGAAGTTGGAATATGCGGAGTGTGCGGAAACCAATCGCGTACGAAGACAAGTGTTAGATAAAATGTGGCGATCGGAGATCAAGTGGAGTTACCTGGTACATTGGACTTAGAGGAATGCATGCAATTGAAGACTGTTTGTGAGATCGGGCCGCTACCATTGCGCGGCTGCGACCAGACTGTGGTGGAGTCAAGTTAAAAATCGAACACCGTATATCGGGAACCTGACCACCATCGTGCCCGGCCGTCCAACTTACGGAGGGGGGTACCCCGCGAACCTTCGCCCACGATTTGATCCGATCGTCCGCTGCTGGAAGACGACCGGTCATCAACACAGGAAGCCTGGTCCGATTTGTTCTTCATCTCACCTTGTGTACCCGATGGAATGGGCTGGTAACACACTCGGTGGATCAGTGCTGGGAATTGACTTGTGATCTAAATGTGGGGGACCGTGCTGGGTGGTGTACCCTGGGCGGAACTCTTCACCTTGGGTACGGGTAGACCAGTTATACTTGGAGTGAGTATACTCCAAAGGGCAGATCGCTCAATCGATCGTAGAGCCCAACCAATATGAGAATAAAACTCCAGTAATCCAATAGGGATATCCAAATGAGAACGTTATAAGCTCCACGAACGATATCTCCACGTAACAATCCAAAAGACTTAATAACACGCTCCAAACGTGCGTAACTTGAACTTGGGAAGCCGACCAAAATGTACTCCCGTCGAGGGACTTCCGGAGGGCCAAGTGCGTCTGTAACGCGTCCCGGCCGGGTATAGTGAGCTGGAGGGGATTACTCGACCCTCCGCTCCCAAACACTGCGGCGTGCAGAGGCGACTGATGTACAGGGCGAAACGACCTACGGTTGAGTTAAAGTCGCAAAAATTAAGACGTAAAGCCAAAAAACGTTCTTAGCAGGCGAAACCAAAGACAACACCTAGGGCCAAAATCAACACTAAACTCCCTACACCCTATTGTCCCCAATATGTACAGACATGAAAATATGTAGGTACACGAAATCTCATGTGACTTACCAAAATCCGTGTTCTTGACACCTCTTGCACATGACAGGCTTAAAAGCCTCCTGGATTTCCACCAATCCGATCGCCGATAAGCCGATCGGTATGCTGCAGACCGGAAACGACCAAAATTCTTTGGTCCGCCTCGCCACAAGACTCAGGGGTGGCTGTGGTGAAGTGCTATTGAAAACTTTTAACTAGCATGTACCAGTGTACAAGTTGTCAAGACGGAGCGATCAGGTTGGCTAAAAGGATGGATTGTTTTGGGCCAATTGTGTGCTTGGAGTGTTTTGTACGCAGATTTAAGGTAATACACACAGTTTTGCATGTAGTTTACATATTGTATTTTAATTGGTTATTAAATATAGTGTTCGTATTACATTGGGTTGCATAAGTCGCCGCTCCGCAGGAGTCATTGGGAGCAGAGGGCTAACACGGTCCCCTCTTGCTCATTAATTCCTGGCCAGGACAGAGCTCCATCGGAAGTCCCACGACGGTAAGCTCCCATTAAGTTCATTCACCCCTGAAGTCCCACACGTTTGGAACGTGTTCTTCTTTTTTGTATTGGCTAGGTTACTCACTGCGATCTGCAGTCATATCCCAAGATTCTATTGGATGGGTTACTCACTGCTTCGCAGTCAAGCAAGCAAGCCCCAGAACTTCTATTGGCTTTGTTACTCACTGCTGCGTGCAGTCAAGCCCCAGATTTTATCCGCATTTGGAGTGACTATTTCCGCTCCATCTGCAGATCGGATGCATTGGGTTATCTTTTCGTTGGTTTTTCGGTTCAAGTACCCCAGAAGCGGTACAGACATATCGGTACCTGTCAAGGCTCCTACTGAGTGACGGTCCACCGAGTAACCACCGACACGAATGGGTACACAAAGTGAGATGGAAGATAAATCGGACTCGGCGTCCTGCAATGCCGATCGACCGCCCGATCGGCAACCTGGCGAAGGTTCGCGGGATACCCCCCCCCCGTAAGTTGGTCGGCTGGGCACGATGGTGGTCGAGTTCCGGACACTTCGGTGTTCGATTTTGAACTTGATACCACCACACCTGCACGCTGTTGTACGCCCTGATGTTGGTGCAGTATGTCCGAGAAATATGATTTTGATCCCGCAGCAGCATTTGTAGTGGCTCTGGTGACTGTGACAATGGACGGAAGTTGGAAACCTTGCCACATGCAGAAAAGCGGTCGTGCAAGGGTTGATCCAGAACCCTTCACGCGCTCTTCAATCGAATTTAGCGCGCCGCAATTTTGGCATCAGAAGTTAGCCCTGTTGAGCACAGAATGCAGCGAGGCGGAATTTGAGGTGATCTCCAGACGGGTACGGGGGAACTCAGCACGCCTTACCGCTACTCAGGCTTGGCGTCGTTCTTCTTGTTTTCTGGCGTCTCAAGGGCATGTTGTCGAGCACCACGCTTCCAAGCCAGTCGGTTCCGTCGTGAACGCGGACTATCTGCTTGCGGTGGAATTTTTTCGCGTCTCAACAGTAAGTTTTCGAGCACGCCGCTCCCGATCCTGTCGGTTTCGCCGTGAACGCGGACTCTATGTTTGCGGTGGCATTAGCGTGGGAAACTAATGCGAGAGCAGGTAGGGTGGGCTAGATTGCTATAACACCGTAGTCGCAGAGGATCATCTCTAGAAGCGCTATTTGTAATAACCAATGATGATAAGTCGAATTCATTTAGGTCCGACTTATCGTATCGTATTCGATTAGGGTGATTATTTTTGGTAACGTCGAATACTCATGATCGGGTCAAAACGATTTCCTCCTATAATAAGTATCCCATCCCCTTTGGAATAATCCCGTGCTCTCCAATCCCTGGTCGAGCGGTACGCTGCTCTCTTTGGGGCCGGGTTCGATCCTCCTGCGGCCGAAACAACCTAGTTGCTTGGAAGGAAGTATAATGTGATGAATGTATGCATCTTCTTTGGGACGATCTCGGGCCCGCCCAACCTAGTTGGTTTCATGTAAGTACAATGTGACAAATTCAAGTATTCCCGTGCTTTATTTCTCCTGCTACTAGGCAGTTCCTTTTTGCCCAGTGTCATCTTCCCCCATATAAACAGATTTTTGAGTGGTGAGTCGTATGTCCGGGAAAAACTTTATCCGTAGCAGGGTTGGGGTTTAAGGACTCATCAAGTATGTTTATGCACCCGCACATGAAATGAGAAATCGTACTTAGTTAATTCTCTGGTTTGCGAAGCACCACAAACCAAAACAAATCATGATGATGACATTCCGCCGCTCTACCGCTGCGCTGGCCCGTAGCCCCCTGCCCGTTACGCGAACGCTCAGTGTTGCTGCTAATTCTTCAGGCGAAGTTAAATTTGATTTCTCAACCCCCTTCGAGCTTCATCGTACGTGGATCAGCTAGTTAGATCCTCTTTAAAGCTGATTTCTTATGCAGAATGATGGTCTTTTCCAATACAGGTCTTGAAGAAGGCCCAAACGAGTTTGCTGTGACTAATCGTGAGGAAATGATGGGCTATTATAAGATGATGTACACGATGCGACGCATGGAGATTACCAACGACAACGAGTATAAGGCCCGCGCCATTCGTGGATTCTGTCACTTGTATGACGGTCAAGAAGCTGTAGCTACCGGTGTCGAAGCTGCTTTAGACCGCACGGATTCGTGGATTACCTCATACCGTAACCACTGCATCATGCTCGCACGGGGTGCCGAGGTAAAGGAAATCTTGGCTGAATTGTTTGGCATGAAAGACGGTGCCACTGGTGGCAAAGGTGGTTCTATGCACTTTTACAAAAAGAAGAACAATTTCTACGGTGGCCAAGGTATCGTTGGTGCCCAGGTTCCTGTGGGTGCAGGTCTTGCGTTCGCCAGCAAGTACAACCATAATGGCGAGGGTCTGATGCCCTGTGCTATCACCATGTTCGGTGATGGTGCGGCTAACCAGGGTCAGGTGTTTGAAGCGGCCAATATGGCTGCTTTGTGGAAATTACCTGTCATCTTTTGCATCGAGAACAACCAATACGGTATGGGCACGTCAGTTAAGCGCTCATCCAATAACACTGATTACTACACAATTGGTAACAAAATCCCTGGTATCAAGTGCGACGGTAATGATGTACTTGCTGTGCGGGAGTGCACCAAGTTCATGAAGACGTGGTGCGGTGAGGGTAAGGGCCCCATTTTTGTCGAGATGAACACGTACCGTTATCATGGCCACTCCATGTCTGACCCTGGTGTGACGTACCGTAACCGTGATGAAATATCGCAGATGCGAGCTTCACGTGATCCCATTGAGATGGTGAAAAAGAGGATGATCGATACGGAACTTGCTACGGCTGATGAAATTAAGGAGGTGGAGAAGAATGTGCGTGCTGAGGTCGTTAAGGCCACAAAGGAGGCTAAGGCTTCGGGCAGACCTGATGAAGCTTCGGCTTTCAAGGATGTGTACTCGGACGGCAAGGGAAACAATGAGTACCCTCCATTCATCCGTTTCCCTGATTACACCAAGAGCCTTTATTACGGCAAACGCTTGTAGACATTATAGTGATTTAAGGAGCGCGTTAGCCTCCTTGGATTACCGCCTCTTTAGTACTAAGCTCGCCGACAAGCGGTAAAGATGGGCTATGTCGTCTCCTTGCTTTTTTGGATCGCTGTGATTTGCTCTGTTGAGTGCATTAGAACCCAGATGGCATTTCATAGCTCTAGGAATGGTTATGACCCCTTTAATACGGACTGGATATGAAATCGTCGTATACGAATTATGTATGCATTTATGTACAATCCTCCCTCTGCTAAGTTATAGCCTAAGCTATATTCCCCATGGCAGGATATTCCGTATTCCATATTCCGTAGTCACCATAGAGCGACGTCGGTGGCGTCGTATTCCAATAACTTAGCAGAGGATATTTATTCCCTAGGGGGGATAACTTAGTGGAGGGAGGACGTCCTCGCTCTGCTAAGTTATAGCCTAAGTTATATTCCGCATGGCAGGATATTCCGTATTCCATATTCCGTAGTCACCATAGGGCGATGTCGGTGGCGTCGTATTCCAATAACTTAGCAGAGGTTATTCCATGGGGGCGACAAGCTAGCGGTATATATGTATCTAGTAGGTACAGTAAAAGCTTTCAAAATCTATATTTAGCCATCTCGTATGGTATACTAATATTTAGCTGCTCAATTCCCATGAGTTCTTCACTCATGTGTACACATGGATCTTGTCCACAAACAGACTCACATCTGCACATTATGCGGCCATGCATATCTATCCTATTACAATACTCCATCACTTATTACTTTAGTGGCCGCAAAACGTCGTCGTCATAATGTCCCAATAGACAGCGTTTTAGCTACAGTAAAGTATTGCTCCGGCATCTGTGTTTAATTCGAGCTCACTACCATGCGAATGGTGACGAGGTCGGTGACCCAACGTCGGATTATTTTGATCTATCGTATTGCCACCATTTCGAAGCATCGATGCCATTAACTCGTGTTCCTGCTGCAACTCCAGAATACGATGATGTTTTCGTGCTTCGTTTGCCAACTGATTCGCGTAATTGGCAGCGACGACGATGTTCTTGGCACGTCTCATTGCTTGATTTAACTCGAGCTTTTTCGCTCCACTTGGAGCGGGGACTTCGGGGCTACCTGTTTGATTGATCTTAATTCTCGAACGAGGAGCCTTGTCCTGCTCATTCGAGTGCAGTGTTCTCATAAGCGAGAACTTAGGAGAGAGTGACGAAGAAGACGTTGTAGATTCACAATCAGTGTTGTATTCGTATTCGTCGAATCCGTCGTCAACATTTCGGCCTCCAGTGCCCATGCGCATTTGATACAAACGGAAGGCGTCAATCGAAATTGCGAGATCTGCTGGGCTGCCTCGACGCTTAGCTTTAAACAACGATTTATTGCGCATGATAAGACCATCGCTAAAGGAGCGACCTGGAAAACTGATCTTAGGGACACCCAGACCTTGGCGAACTTCATTACCCGATGAAAATGTCTTGTACTCAATGAGTCGAGATCGCACCGGGTCAAGAAGGCTGTCGAGCGACCGCCGTTCCAAGACTTCCTCATTTTTTACAGGGCTAGCAGCTGAAAAGCTCTGCTCGCGATCCAGTGCACGTGAGCTTTCATTCATATCAACAATGAAGTGGTTGGAACGGTGACTATTGAGCAGCTTAGCAGGAGTACCAATGCCACTTGTTGAAATCCGTGACGATCGACGAGCTTCAATGACGCATACAGTACATACACGTAATTGACGCTCGCCAATGATAGGTACATGAGCAGTACGCATTGAGCAACATGAACTGCAGCATGCTTCTCCACATTTGTGACAATTGTATCGGCGGCGACGAACACAAAACTTTTTGGCACAAGTGCGGCAATGATCTTGCTCGCTCATGGGAATCACTTGCTGAGGAAGCACAATCTCTACTCGACCAGCTCGAAAATTTTCGGTATACTTTAGAATGCCATTTATACATTTCTCGACGTGAGATTGAATCGCGGAATTTGCAATCCTAGCAGGCAGATCACCGTTCTTGCTAAAGTTACATGTATAAGTCAAGCGTAGCTCACCCACCTTCTTAGTCGAATGATACATGATACCCATTAGAGGCACGAGGTCACGCGTGTACTTCGACGATTCAGCATACCGTGAGAATCCAGCTGGTGTATCGACTGATTCCATGATGCGAAAAGCCGTCATTTGTCCCTGTGCGTCCTCAATCATGTCGACATACTCAAGCATAAGCATATCACGATCCTTAGCAAATGGACTCGAGCTTTTAAAAGCGGCCCACTTCAGTGCAACGTAGCGGTGTGGATTCGTTGGTGTTGGCTCGACAATGTTTTGCACTACTGCTCCATCCAGGAAATCCGATGACAACATGCTCATCATCCGCTTAAACGTCACCGTTGTTGGCGTAACTAACGATGCCGCGACATCTTCAATTTCACACGCAAATTTACACACCGCGTGGACGTTGCATGGCACGTTTGTGCCTGCACTTGTATCATCAGCTTGAAAGAGCGAAATGCCGTGTTTCTCATGCACTAATTTCCATGGAATGCCACCAAGCAGGTCAGTAGCTTGAAGGAGACTCTCGGTCATGCGCTTCGCTATTGTTGTTAAGCGTTCGCGCTCCTTGATGCACATTTCGAACATTTCGTTATCGGATTCAACTTCTGTGCGGTCAGTGGCGTCTGAAGAGCCAAAGCTCGTAAGTGAACGAGGAGTCAAAAGAGTCGCAGCGACAAGCGATAAAAGCGACTCATTCGTCGAGCTAACGTCTGTCATGTATAAAATGGAACGTTCTTTTATGTTATAAGATCCTTGGTTTCGAAGGGTAGAAGACGAGACACTCGAGGATATTAGCAAGAAATCTCAAATGCGAAACTGGACAATTTGCGGTCAAGAAGAAGGTGGAGAGGCGTTTCTTCCTTGACAACAGACTCGCGTGCGCTTAAGTCAGGGCTGAACTCTATTTAGCGCAAACGGCTAGAAAGCGGCTTAGCTTAGACAAGTTTGATTCTAATTTTTACTGACGTACCCCCTCAGATGCCAGAAGAGGACGAGAGTATCCGCTAAGCTCTACTCTAGTTATGTACCACAGCGATTTTAATTTACTACAACACCCTACCACAGTCCTTTATGGGTGATTTTTCTTAACGTCGTGTGGTCTAGTTCAGCGTCCCTACGTTGTTGTTTCATACGCTTCACAGTCCAGAGAAATATGGGCGGTACATCAGTCGCAAGTGGCTGCGTATACAAGGAAACCAAACGCCTTAAACGGAAGGACAGAAGCTACTTGTCAGAAGTCAGATTTCGTGTTGTAGAAACGCTCCGACAAGACTCGGTGGGGCGAGTTTCGACTTGACAAAGGCAGAATCGGCGTTAGCTATAGTCATTTTCAAATAGAAGACTCCAATGCCACATCGAGAGCATCTTTATACGACGGACGCTTTCCAATAACCAAAGTATCATCCATTATTAAGCTATTTGGTAGCTTCATTTTGTTATTGCTTAAGCTGCGGTTTTATTAAAGTTTGTGGTTCTTAACGCGCTTTTTTGGCATGTCAGATGTTTAACATGTGATTGGATTAATGAGGGTGAAAAACTTTTATCCTAAAAGCGTTTGTCGAATTGTTTTCTCTATCTCCAACAAAATGATTTTTTAAAAAAACTCATTCGAGTCACTGAGCGATTGCGTTCGCCTGTTAACATTTGATTGCGAGAAATGCTGGAACATTTAAAATCAGCATGACGGAAGTTGCAATCTAAGACATAAGTGATGCTTATTACTCCAACCATCACTTAAGTTGTGATTGATTAAACGTCACAGGTCGCGTACCGACATGTTGTTCGCTAGTATTTTAGCCACCTCGCATATATAGGAGACTGCCATATTAATCTAGGGATCCATGGTGGATGCACCAGCAATGGGAAACACGTTATTGCATAGTACATACTAATAATAATATCACTTTCGAATTACCACATTGCAGTAAATTGTAAATTGTACAACTCGCAATGTAAAAAAACAAAACAACTTTACTTTGAAAGCTCAATTCATCCACTTTGGTGCAGTATCTTTTGTCGTACGGTCGCAGCGTAGGAGCATTTCAAATTTTTCAAAGTTTTCAGTGGTACTAAACGTTGGAGAGCCTATTGTGTGGAAATCATAGATATTTATTTTTTGTTCATCCCATTCCATGATGTTTTGAGGTCGAAGTGAACCAATGATGGCAATGACATGCTACCTCAATAGTCACGCCAACAAGTAATTACAAAGAATCTATTCAGTTATGTCCAGTGTCATATATAAATCTGTGTAATTGTGCACCAGAAATGTCGGATGGATCTCGTGCCATGAACAATGAGAATAGCGGGAATATCTCCTTAAGCAAGATAGGTTGGTGCCTGCTAAGCCTTTCGCTCTTCATAAAAAATCTTACAGGCTACCATGAAATACGGAGACCTCACATTATTTAACCTCGTCAAAGCTATGAACAGCGACGATAACAATCATCCATATGACCAGGTATATCACGAGTGTCGATCAATTGAACCTCAAACCCCTGTAAATAATCCAAAAATATAAATCAGTAACAGAGTTGCAAAGGTAACTTCAACGCCGTGAGTTTGGTTGTTTTGACGACTGTCCACAACTAATGCCATAATTGCAAATCTGGCATTCCTGAGTTCGCCAATAGTAGGATCCATTAATAACGTCGAAGCCGACGGCGAACTCTGCGCAGTATCGGTCGTACAAAGCTTCCCACTCGTTTAATGCTACGATTTCGTACTGACGGGTAGGGGCAGTTCCAACACTAGAATAAACACACTTGTTAGCGTTAATCGTAATCCTTTTCATAGCAGCAAAGCGTACATTTGCGTAGCTTTAAGTGACTGCTCAAGCGAGAATCCCGACAAGAACATGGAAATATACGGCGGTACAATCGTCCTTTGATGCGAGACACAAACCAATTCAGCATTGAGCACGGGTCCTGGAGCTTCTTCTTCTTCGCTGCGTACGAACTTTCTCCATTTATTTAGCCATTTCTTTGGTACCAAAAAGTACGTGGCATATTTGCTTCGTCCATTCACGGACAAATGTGGCGCTAATTGTTGTTCTCGAATTCCTGAGCTAGCAGGTGAGAATAATCCTTTTGGGTAACCAGTTTTTCGCTGCAGTAGCTCAAGCATATCTTCCGATCCTGCAATTTCTCGTTCAAACCTCAATTTCTTCTTCTCCTCAGCTTCTAACTCCCGAGTTTTTTGCTCATGTTCACACTCCATACAATCACAGCACGACGTGAGTTCAAATCCTCTCAATTCGGGGGAATATACGGTAATTTTCCGATACACTTCTTGACTTAAAATCGCTCGTCGGTTACGTCCCACACACTGGTTTATGGGTAGCAGTGCGTCATGAGTACACACAATTCTTGCTCCCGCTTCACAAAGTGACGAGTTTGATCCAAATTGAGGCTTTTCTACGATAATATCATCCTTCTTTTTAGCTGCATTCTTTCGCCTTTGCTGTCTTTTAGTCTGTCGAAACTGTTGTAAAAACTGTTCAAAAATTTGGCACCTTTTCCTCAAAACTCCGAGCCACGCACGACTGACGGCAACGTAATTGGACGCACAGGATGTCGTATCTTCGTGAGAATAAATGACGGAATGGGCCAATAATTCCTTCATATAAAGCACTTCGGCGCTACGTAGTACAGTGACTGAACGTGGAAAATGGGTGGTCGAGAGTGGCAAGAATCTTGGGACGGTCCGAAATCGATGAAAAATCACACGCTCTAAAGCGACTTGGACACATGACGTCGAGGCGGATAAAGTACGACACGTGGACGTGACGTGAAGAACGTCTCGTGCGGATAAGAACGAGAATAACGTGGCAATGAGCGAGTCAGGGAAGCGCTCCATGAAATGGTATTTCTGATACTCTTTTTTTCTGAGAAATCTAGTGATTCAAACAATAACACTAAACGATTTGAATTACTTCTTGATATTTAAGGACATTCAAAACAGACATCCCACTGCAATGACCAATAATTGCAATATTGGATTGACTGCGCCACACCAATACCATTAACCAATTTGTCCAGGGTCGATTGCAATATTGGCCAGTTATTGGTCAGGTGAGGACCGGGAGGGGTCCGAGGGGGGATGAGGCATGACTCAAAATCTTTTTATTGCACCAGCCCAAATTTGGCACCCGGTCTAGCGATGCCGGTAAGCGCAGATATGGGACCCATCCGGGTCCCAGTTCAACTTCAACTTCAACACTTGCAGTGAATGCGTTTTTTGTTTTTCTGCTCAAACTTTCTTGTTTTTTTTAGACATTGCATTGGCCAATACCAATTCCCGATTCAACAAACCAATGCAATAACCAATTCAGTGCTCGGGTTACACAAAGTACTGCAATGGGATGTCTGATTCAAAATGTTTCCATTTTTAAAGGATTATTATAACGAGTGCAGACCTGCACCCCGAGTGCCGGTTTATATATAACGAGTGCGGGTACGGCTTAGGGTTTAAATATGTAGGTTTAGATATGACCTGCACTCGAGTGCAGGGTGCACTCGTTAAAAGCACTCTTTCTTAAAAGCTTAAATCTGAACCTCGAGCGTTCCAGCTTATTATCTAACGCTTTTATGCTTCGCTTCGAAGACCATGTAAGAAAATTAGGCCAGCGCAGTCTTATACTACCTGACCTGACACTTTTGATCAGATAGTATATGCGTATGTAGGCGCGTAGCGGGCGCTGCACGACCGTTGCGAGACGTGATGAGACAAAAATGTAAAAACCGAAATTGTATATTGGGTTATTATAAGAAGTAGCCCAGTTTGGCTAGATTTGAAAAAAATCTGTCTCTAATTGTTTCCCGATCATCGGTTCATTGAGCTATTGGCTCATGGCGACGCCTGATACGCATCTCGCGAGGGAGACCACGACGTGCCTGGACCTGCGGAGGAGATATAAAATCCTCCTCCGGAATTTCCTCGCTGGCCAAGTACGCTGGAAGCTCCACCGTGCCGCGGAAGCATGATGCGCCGGTGGCCTTTGTAACAGGGTTACATTCGAGTCACATCTAGTTGGTGCTGTACGTGGGTACACTACTGTTGGGGTCAGTATTGACCAGTTCGAAGGGTTTTGAACCATTGGTTATTTTAACCAATCAGGGCAGGAGCCCTTGGGGGTGGCGTGTCAGCCATCCACGTGTCGGTACACAGGTGGTGTACACTACATTTTAGCTAGGTACGAATTTGGTAAGTTCTACTGAGTATTACATATAGTTTACATTAGTTTAAATTAATTTAGGCTAATTTTATACTAAATATACATTCAGTTTACATTTTCACTCAACAACTGCAGACGCGCGACCTCGACCGGTCGCGCGTGTAGTGAGTGCAGTAGCGTAAAGGGAGCCCTGCCTTTAGCTACACCCTTAGTAAGGGTGTAGCCGGTGCGTATACGCACGGTGCGGCTAGCGCACAGAGGAAGACTCTTCCTTAAAGCGGTGCCTACCGCTACTTAGCCGATACGCCCTTATAAAGGGCTTAGTAGGAGATCTCCTACTCGGGGCCAAGATTCCCGGGTTGGTTTACTAATTAGCCTTAACGGCTGTGTTCCCTTTACGGGATGTAAGTATATTGCTACGTCCGTTATGAAACCATTCTGGTATGTCATTAGGTTAGATATATACTTATTTGGCACGCCGTAATTTGTCTCTTGTCTCCTTCACCTTAGATAGTGTAAATGGTTTGTAACTTAATGTAACCGGAATGTAACCCTGTTACATCCTCCCCCATCAAGACTATTGATTACGCAATAAATCAATTATAGTTGGAGAACTCCAACTGCCAGAACTTCTGGCTAACCATGAGCTCCCTCTTACCTACGACACTCACTGCACGCGCGACCGGTCGAGGTCGCGCGACTGCACTTTAGAGTGAAATGTAAACTGAATATATTTAATATGTAATTAGCCTAAATTAATTTAAACTAATATAAACTATATGTAATACTAAGTAGAACTTACCAAATTCGTACCTAGCTAAAATGTAGTGTACACACCTGTGTACCGACACGTGGATGGCTGACACACCACCACACCAAGGGCCCCTGCCCTGATTGGTTAAAATAACCAAAGGTTCTAAACCTTTCAAACCGGTCAATACTGACCTCAACCGTAGTGTACTCATGTACACCAACCTTACATGTAACGCGAATGTAACCCCGTTACATCCTCCACCATCAAGACTATTGCTTACGCAATAATCAAAATCTTGTTGGAGAAGTCCAACGCCAGTACCTCTGGCCTTCCATATGTACACCTTCAGTGGTGCTATGGCGTCTCCTCTAGAAGAGGTAGACTACTCCGAGAACTCGGAGGTGGATGCCCTTGGGGATACCTCCCCAACGGTTAACCGCTCCGACAGCGCCGAACGGCGTTGTCGGAGCCTATTCCGTTCCCCACACGTGGGGAAAAGGCACTAACCAGTGCGCCACCCCTGCCCATATCGGATGATATATCCGAATCGCCAAAGGCGATCGTCACTAATGAGCTGGTCGCAGCTCAAGACACTCAACTTGCCGCACAGGCATTAAGGGCTGCGTTACGCGCCCCCAAACGCCTGCCAAGGACAGCTTATAATTTTGATGGTCCTCGTGACCTTCCAAGGTGGGCCAGGCGTTTGGTAAGGACCAGTTTAGCGTCCTATACCCCTGGACCCGCGTCTGAACAGACGTATCAACGCGAATGCCGCGAGAAACTCCGGCAACAACTGCTTACACAAAAGCAGTTCACTAGCGTCCCATACCGAGAGCGCTTGGACAGGCAGGCACAGGGTGCCCTTGTTGAGAACCTCCGCGAGGTTCCTTTCGTTCTTTCTCCGGGAGAAAGTGGTGATGATGCAGAGAAGAAGTTCCGCGCTTGGGCGGAAGGGAAGAAGCTTCTACCCAGCTTCAATGAGCTGCACGACAGCTATTCCCGTCGAGACATTTGGGTGGAGAGGGCGTTGCGCCTGGCATTTGACAGAGCCAAAGCGATGGAGCTATTACGTGCTCCGTATCGCACGCGCTACGCCAGCGTCCCTGTCTCCACCATGGTGTCCGAAGACAGTGTGAGCGTCACATCTGCCTCCGGCTAACTCCCACTTATTGGGAGTGAAGGGGCTTCCCATGCCCCTCTGGTCGTTGATCTACAGCGGGATTCTCCCGCTCAAAAGCGTCAACGACGTCGCGGCAGTCCTGCCGTAGGGGAGTCTCGAACTCCCACGAACTCTGTTAGTGTGGATAAACTTTCCACTTCACCAGATACTGGGTTTGACCCCGATGATGGCGTCGCGCCATCAGACGCTCCACCCCGTCCTGACGTACCTTACGGCTAACCAACTTTTGTTTGTCTTGGCTTTCCGCCATGGCATCGCAAACGTGTCGTAAGACACTAACGCGCGTCGATAAAAACTTATCGATGTGCTTTCGCACAGATACAGGGATGACATCGGGGAATCCTCCCACCTCAATCCCTGGGCCACACACACGTGGTGTCATCTTAACCCGCGTATTTACTAATCCGTTCACATTAAACGAGGGTAAACCCCGTAGATGCATGCACCGAATTGTTTATGGAAAATTCGGCCATAGGAAGCACTTCACTCCAACTCTTTGGAGAGTCCAGACATAAGCTCCGTATAATATACTCAACAACGCGATTAACGCGTTCCGTCTGTCCGTCCGTCTGCGGATGATCCGCATTGGACATGAGGAGCTTGGTGCCCAGCACTTTAAACAGCGCCCCCCCCCCGAACTGTCCCGCAAAACGGGTATGCCGATCCGATATCAGGGAATCGGGTATACCATGCTGTCGAAAGACACGGTCTAGGAACACTTTCGCTGTTCCTTGTCCATCAATGGACTCTGGCACCGCCGCCAGGTGAGCCATCTTGCTCAAACGGTCTACAAAGACCGAAAGGCCGGTGTTGTCGTCCTTATCCTTCGGAAAACCAAAGCTAAAATCCATACTAATGGATTTCTAACACTCCGTCGGAACGGATAAGCTCTCCAAAGGCGCAGATGACTCTACTGAGGGTTTGACCCTCTGACACGATTCACAGGTGCGTATATACGCACCGACCCACTTATACATGTTGGCCACCAATACAAAGCGCTTAAAGCGCTGTTGGGCTTATCTCGACCTAAATGACCCCCGGTAGGGGCGTCATGTGCCTCAAAGAGGACTCTATACTTCAGTTCCTCATCATGAGGAACGACCACCCGCGGAGTGTCCTCCGCGCTCGTGCTATAATATAGCAAACCGTCACAGTACCTGTAACGGTGTAAACGAGCTTTAGATCGACTTGACAGGGTTGGCTCAGACGAGCCAAGTCCCTTTACACCCAACGCACTGATAAGCGACGTACACTGTGGGTCTTTCTCATACGTCTGGCGTATGAGATCCACCACAGACGAGGTGACAATGTCGCGTGAGCGAGCTCGTAATCGGGACGACGCGATAACGCGTCTGCAAGCACGTTCTGCTTGCCATGTTTATATTTAACCTCAAAGTTGTACTCCGCAAAGAAGGAGAGCCAACGGTCCATCCGTTGCGAGATATGTGGCGACTTTGTCGCTGTACGTAAGGACGCGTGGTCAGTATAAACCATGAACGGCTTAGAGCCGAGTAGGTGAACCCTAAATTTGACAAGAGCATACTTCATTGCAAGTAGCTCCTTGTCATGAACGGGATAATTCCGTTCTGCAGCTTTAAGCTGCCTCGACTCAAACGCAATCACGCGTTCCCTTCCTGCATCGTCTGCTTGTAACAAAGCACATCCGATTGCGAAATCGGAGGCGTCGCAGACGACACTAAATGGTTTCCCAGAGTTTGTGAGAGCAAGAACGGGAGCTTTCAACAAGCTCCCCTTAAACACTTCAA
>CM047587.1:30748888-30760327 GCA_026184515.1 Peronosclerospora sorghi | reverse complement strand
CCAAACAGGCATTTAATGCCCGAAGCGGCCTCAAGATCCTTTCGGATTCTGAGGACCCTTACCATTCCTTGTTAAAGGAATTCGAAAATGTCATTAGTGACAACCCACCGATGGGGTTACCACCGGATCGGGGAGTCCGACATGAAATCGATTTGGTTCCTGGAACCAAATACTGCGTCCCTAGGCAGTGGCCTTTCCCCAAGGAGCAATGCGACGTCATCGACGCATTCTTCAAGGGGAAAGAAGAGGCAGGGATGGTACGGGAGAGTAAGTCTCCCCACGCATCTCCCACTTTTTGTGTTCGTAACCGAACGGAAAGTGGCGCATTGTGCATGCGTACAACAAGCTGAATGCAGCTAATGTACCCATGCAGACTCCGATTCCTCGAAAGAATATCCTCCAGAACAATATGGAGGGCTGTACTGTGTACAGTGCCTTAGATCTGGTGGACGGGTATTATCAGGTGCTCATGAGAGCATCCGATATTCAGCTTACAGCGGTCAGCACACCTAGCGGCATGATGTAGGAGTGGCTTGTTATGCCACAGGGGCTTTCGAATGCGACAGAGACTTTTAAGCGCTTAGTGACTCAACTCTTCCGCCCTCATAGACAGTACGCTAAGACGTACTTCGACGATATATTCGTTCGTAGTCGCGCGGAAGGCGACTCGTATGATGTTCAGACGCATCTGATATACCTTCGAGCGGTTCTCGAATGTATGCGAGAGCATAAGTTGTATGCAAACGCATTCAAATGTATCTTTGGTGCTGAGGAAATTCCTTTCCTCGGATGCTTCATCGGTAAGGATGGAGTTCGGGCGGATCCCGCGAAGGTGAAAGCCATTGCGGAGTGGCCTTCGCCTGTAAATCTTAGATATTTACGGAAGTGGTTTGGATTAGCCAACTATCTCCACAAGTACAGCGAGAACTACGCTGAAATGGCGAAGCCATTGACCGACCTTCTTAAGAAGGATGTTGATTGGTGTTGGAAAACCGAACACCAAAACGCTTTTGAAGTGTTTAAGGGGAGTTTGTTGAAAGCTCCCGTTCTTGCTCTCCCAGATTCTGGGAAACCATTTAGTGTCGTCTGCGACGCCTCCGATTTCGCAATCGGATGTGCTTTGTTACAAGCAGACGATTCAGGAAGGGAACGCGTGATTGCGTTTGAGTCGAGGCAGCTTAAAGCTGCAGAACGGAATTATCCCGTTCATGACAAGGAGCTACTTGAAATGAAGTATGCTCTTGTCAAATTTAGGGTTCACCTACTCGGCTCAAAGCCGTTCGTGGTTTATACTGACCACGCGACCTTACGGACAGCGACAAAGTCGCCTCATCTCTCGCAACAGATGGCCCGTTGGCTCTCTTTCTTTGCGGAGTACAAAATTGAGGTTAAGTATAAACCTGGCAAGCAGAACGTGCTGCAGACGCGTTGTCGCGTCGTCCCGATTACGAGCTCGCTCACGTGACATTCGTCACCTCGTCTGTAGTGTATGTCATACGCCAGGCGTATGAGAAACACCCACACTGTACGGCGCTTATTAGCGCGTTGGGTGGAAAGGGACTTGGCTCGTTTGAGCCAACCCTGTCAAGTCGAGCTAAAGCTAGTTTACACCGTTACAGGTACTGTGGAGGTTTGCTATATTATAGCACGAGCGCGGAGGGTACTGCGCGGGTGGTCTTTTCTCATGATGAGGAAGTGAAGTATATAGTCCTCTTTGAGGCACATGACGCCCCTACCGGGGGTCATTTAGGTCGAGATAAGACCTACAGCGCTTTAAGCGCTTTGTATTGGTGACCCATCATGTATAAGTGGGTCGGTGCGAATACGCACCTGTGAGACGTGTCAAAGCTCAAAGCGTTAATTCCTCTGCAAGTTCAGCTGCGCCTTTGGCTAGCTTGTCGGTTCCAACGGAGTGTTGGAAATCCATTATTATGGATTTTATCTTCGGTTTTCCGAAGAATAAGGCCGGGAACACCGGCATATTTGTCTTTGTAGACCGTTTGAACAAGATGGATCACCTGGAGGCGGTGCCAGAGTCCATTGATGGACAAGGAGCAGCAAAAGTGCTCCTAGACCGTGTCTTTCGACAGCATGGTCTACCCGATTCCGTTGTGTTGGATCGAGATCCCCGCTTTACGGGACAGTTTTGGGGAGCCTTGGTTAAGGTGCTGGGCACCAAGATCCTCATGTTCTCTGCGGATCATCCGCAGACGGACGGTCAAACGGAACGCGTTAATCGCGTTGTTGAGGATATCTTCCGGAGTTTATGAAATAGTTGGAGTGAGATGCTTCCGATGGCCGAATTTGCTATAAACCATTCGGTCCATGCATCTACGGGGTGTACCCCGTTTTACGTGAACGGATTAGTAAATCCGAGGGTTCCGTTGACGCCACGTGTGTGTGGCCCAGGGATTGAGGGGGGAGGATTCCCTGATTTCAGCCCTGTATCTGTGCGAAAGCACATCGATAAGCTCTTATCGACGCGCCTTAGTGTCTTACGACACGTCTGCGATGCCATAGCGGAAACCCAAGACAGAAGAAAGAGCAGGCTGATCGCCAGGGGCGGAGTAACGAAAAGGTGTACAAAGTAGGAGAAAGAGTTTTATTAAACGCTAAGAATCTTCCTTCACATGCTTCAAACGTGTTACGGAACAATCTGCGCCCCAGGTTTGTGAGGCCTTTCAAGGTGCTAACACGAAAGGGCTTGGCATATACCTTGGATATCCCGAAGGCGATGCGTACGCATCCAACCTTCTATGTGAGTATGCTTAACCCATACCAGGACCCGGAGGCGGGTACCCTCTTTGAGGAGGTTGGGAATTCGGATAGCCGAAAGGCACAACAGGTCGGAATAGCGCCGACAGGGTCGAAATACGACCATGTAACTCCGAAACTACGAACTCGAGAGAAGCAAGCCGCTTCTCGATGCGGTCATTCGCACCCCCCTCGTCGCGGAGTCCCTTCCTGGACATCCTGGATGCGTTGGCTGTGTCTATCACAGCGCTCGTGTAACTCACGTCGCAATTGTGCGACCCCCTCCTCCAGTTCTCGACTCGGAGGGTATTCCACATTACCATGTGGAGCGCCTGATGACGCGACGCCATCATCGGGGTGAGACCCAATATCTGGTAAAGTGGAAAGGCTATCCACATTCACAGAGTTTGTGGGAGTCCGAGACTCCCCTGCGGCAGGATTGCCGTGACGTCGTTGACGCTTTCGAGCGGGAGAACACCGCTTCGAGTCAGAGACCAAATGGGCGGAAGAAGCCCCTTCACTCCCAGTAACTGGGAGTTTGCCGGCGGCAGATGCAGAGTTTGCATTGCTCTCCGGCACCACACCGAGGGCAGGAGCGCTAGCAGGGCGCGTGCAGTTAGGGGCAGGTAATTTACCCAGCGCTTTGGCTTGGGCAAACGCCCAGCGCGACGCCCTTTCTATCCTAACGTCAGGTTCGGAATAGCTGTTGTACAGCTCGTCAAAGTTAGGGAGACGTTTCTCCCCTTCCTCCCAAGCGCGGAATGTCCGCTCTGCCTCCTCGACATCTTCGCCTCGTACGAGAACGAAGGGAACCTCGCGGAGGGTCTCAAAGACGACACCCCGTGCCTGTTTCCCAAGGCGCGCTTGGTACGAGTTGACAGTGAACTGCTTCGGGGTTAGCAGTTTTGCCCGGAGTTGTCTCCGGCGCGCGATTTCACGCGGCAGTACAGCCGTAGGGCCAGGGATATAGGAGGCTAATCCCCTCTTCACCTCTCTTTTAGCATTCGTTTGAGGGTCACGAGGCCCCTTCCGTGCCGGTACGGCACGTAGGGCTTCCTGAGCCGTGTCTGGCTCATCGGTGATGGTCGCATTCGGCGACCCGGATGCATCATCCGCAGTTGGTAGAGGTGGCGCACGAGTTAGTGCATTTTCCCAACGTGTGGGAAACGGATTGGACTGCCGACATCACCTTTCGGCGTTGTCGGAGCGGTCAGGCTTTGGGGAGATATCCCCAAGGGCATCCACCTCCGAGTTATCGGAATAGTTTCCATCCTCTTCCCGAGGAGAATCCTCAGCACTACTAAAGGTGCTCATGGGAAGCCAGAAGTTCTGACAGTTGGAGTTCTCAAACTATAATTGATTATTGCGTATGAAATAGTCTTGATGGGGGAGGATGTAACAGGGTTACATTCGTTTTGGTTATGTTGTGTATGTAAGTACACTACGGTTGAGGTCATATTGACCGGTACGAAAGGTTTGGACGTATTGGTTATTTTAACCAATCAGGGCAGGAGCCCTTGGTGGAGTCGTGGCAGCCTGCCACGTGTTGATACACAGGTGTGTACATTACATTTCAGCTAGGTACGAATTGAGTAAGTTCTACTTAGTATTACATATAGTTTACATTAGTTCAATTAATTTAGGCTAGTTACATATTAAATATATATTCAGTTTACAAATAACACTAAGACTGCTAGGCGCACGACCTCGACCGGTCGCGCGCGCAGTGAGTGTAGTAGTGAAAGGGAATACCTTCCCTTGACTACTCCCTTTCTAAGGGAAGCCTTGTTTCAAGGCGTTAGTTAATTCTAACAAGTAAACCAAGGGAAATCTTGACCCCGAGTAAGAGAGCTATCTCTTACTAAGCCCTTTTATAAGGGCGTATCGGCTAAGTAGCGGCACATCGCCGCTTCAGGAAAGTCTTCCTCTGTGCGCTAGCCGCACCGTGCGTATACGCACCGGCTACATCCACAGACACCACAGCAAAGCAAAGCAAAAGCACCTCTTTGAAGCAGTCGCGCGTGACCTCAACCAAGAAGGCCCCGTCGTACCGGGACTTAGCATGGCACCCGTCTAGCATCACGACGGGACGTACATGCGCAGTTGCGGTCCTCAATGCCACAGGGAACACGAAGAGTCGAGAAAAACCAACACCGGCAGTTTCAAGCCGACAGATTGACTCCAGAGAGCGCTCAGTCAGCTGATCCAAGTACCGAGACGCGTGCGAGTATCATCCTCAACACGGCTATCAATGGACACTACTGCGCGGAGTAAAGCATGCCGTGACGTCTGGTAGCGCACACGAGTGATATGGTTGGCGAGAAGCGTGTCCATCTGACGGGTGCGAACGGTTGCGTCTATCTGGACTGCTCCATCCACAGTGGTTTCAATCCATGATTGGTCTTCCGCGCTGGGATAGAACACCGGAGAACAAGTTTGCCTGTCGCAGTACTTTGTGACGTGCCACAACGCATCGTTGTGGACACGAGAAGCAACTGAGTAGTCGCATGAGCGACATTTGACGGCATACCTGATTCTGGTGCTTTGATCCACATTGAAACTGAAGCCGCCGGTGATGTTGTTGCGCTTAATGGTATCCAAAACCTCAGTCTTTTTTTTGACTGGTAAGTGTCGGACAGCTCCATTGCGCAAGAGTTGGGAAACGATTAGAGGTGGGCTAGATTTGAAACAAATCTCGCCAAACTGGGCTACTTCTGATAATAACCCTTGTATATTATTGAAATAGAAAAAAATTCTAAGTCTTAAACTCACTAAGAAACTTAAACTTGAAATCTCGAATCTGATTACATATTTTTTGGGCACTAATAAGTGGTGTAGAGTACACGACAGATGGAAGTTTGCTATAACTTCAACATCTTATGCATATTTCATGTTAGGCTAGCTAATCACCACTCAATACATATTCCATTGATTATGTCCCTGATTTTGCTAACTTCTTCTACTATCTGTGAACTGTCTACGGGTGTCATTTTCATGGTCAACGGATTTTTCGTTGCTGTAACATTGACTTAAGACGATTTCAGTACATTGAAGCTATTACTCTGCATCTACGACACAAGTAACTGTCTACGGGTGCCATTTTCATTCTGTAATATTGACTTAAGACAATTTCAGTACATTGAAGCTATTACTCTACCTTAAAGACACAAGTTTCGCACTATCTACGCAAGGATGGACGCTGAAACATTTTAACAAGAGATAAGAAGAATTTGAAGAAGGAATGAAGACTCGGAACCCGAGGATAATTGAACAATATCCAAATGATAAAGCGGCACCTGAAAAACCGATAATCAAGCGCGCGAACAGGAGGTTGATTGAATCCGTCCAGTGAATTTCGTTTTTGAAGTCAACCCGACTAGCTGTGTGGTGAAGTGTGCCATAAAACTGGTACCATTGTGGTGTGACTGTGGGCACAACCGGGTGAGTAATTGCGGGTACGATTGTGTGTACTACTGTGTATACAGTTGTGTGTACAACTGTGGTGTGCATGGACGGGACATAGACGGGGCATCGTGAGAAGGGACGACTAGGTACGGGTACATAACGGATTGCGACGGACGACAGAAATCAGGTCGACTGGTCGACGGAGTACGCTGGAATGGGTAGTTCTGATTGGTTGATATTAGGTAATTGGTAGTTCTTAGGATATATAAGTGCTAATAAAGTTCTCCTTTTGCGTACGATCGGACAGATCGTTTCTGGGACGGCACCTTTGCGCCTCCCCCCTAATACACACCTCTACGTCCCGGGCGGGAGCACCTAGTGCGTTTTTGGCCCACCGGTAGGCGTAGAGCGTTGAGACCTCGCCTTGAAACTCCACCCGATGTATCAGCGGTTCTTATTTAAAGTTTTTTTTGATCTTAGTAACGTGATCGAGCAGTGCGATCTCACACCTTCCCCATAAATCCACGTTTTTGGTCCCTAGTAGTTCGGCTGCTCTAAGCGCCCCACGGGAACTCTAGGTGGATTTTTAGTGGTAATCGTCTATCAGCCCGTGGAACGCGCTGATCGACCTTCACTCTAAGGCTTAAGTTTGGAATACAAGGTACTTTGGGTATTCTATTAACATATTAAGTTTAAAGAGGGTCCGTGATAAAGTGGTGAAAACTTCCGCTGCTTGATCAAGTACCCCCTTCGATGATCATCCCCTGATCATCGATCTGCTGCCGCGCTCTGCGATCAGCAACTCGCAAATCGCGTCAACTCGTACAGCATCGACCAAATTGATCACCGACCTTGATCATTCCCTGATCAACGACCGGCGATCCTGATCATCGACTTTCATCGCCTGATCAAGCCTGATCACACCTGATTCAAGCTTGATTACACCTGATCGCAACTGATCAGCACATAGGTCGACTCGTTACAAGTTTCTACAATCTTGAATCAAGGAATCGCAGTGTCTACATCCCCGCCAACTTGAGAGCGACCCACGCCCAAGCCGTCGGGTACACAAGGTTAGCAGAAAAACAAGAAGTCACAGGACAACCGGAGGACCCCCTTCGTTTGTCGGCAGTCCGGGCGCCGTTGAAGCCGGTGCGTACACGCACGGTGCGGCTAGCGCACAGAGAAATACTTTCCTTTAAGCGGCGTTCGCCGCTACTTAGCCGATACGCCCTAATAAAAGGGCTTAGTAATAGAGAACTCTCTTACTCGGTGCCAAGATTCCACATTGGTTTACCAGTTAGCACAATCTAACGCCTTAACACAAGGCTCCTTAATAAGGGGGTAGCTAAGGGAAGAACTCCCCTTACGCCACTACACTCACTGCGCGCGCGACCGGTTGAGGTCGTGCGTCCTGTAGTCTTTTGAGTGAAATGTAAACTGAATGTATATTTAATATGTAATTAGCCTAAATTAATTTAAACTAATGTAAACTATATGTAATACTAAGTAGAACTTACTAAATTCGTACCTAGCTAAAATGTAGTGTACACCACCTGTGTACTAACACGTGGATGGCTGCCACGCCTCCACCAAGGGCTCCTTCCCTGATTGGTTAAAATAACCAATAGGTCCAAACCTTTCGGACCGGTCAATATTGACCCCAACCGTAGTTTAATCACGTACACCACATACTAAATGTAACCAGAATGTAACCCTGTTACATTCTCCCCCATCAAGACTGTTGCTTACGCAATAAATCAATTTTAGCTGGAGAACTCCGACTTCCAGAACCTCTGGCTAACCATGAGCACCTTTTAGTAGTGCTGAGGATTCTCCTCGCGAAGAAAACTATTCCGATAACTCGGATGGGGATGCCCTTGGGGATATCTCCCCAAAGACTGACTGCTCCGACAACGCCGAACGGCGATGTCGGCAGCCTAATCCTTTCTCCACACGCGGGGAAAATGCGCTAACCCGTGCGAAACTATTACAAACCTCGGATGACATATCCGGATATCCGAAGGCGATCACCACTAATGAGCTGGACGCAGCTCAAGAGGCTCAAAATGCCGCACAGGCATTACAGGCTGCCTTGAACGCCCCCATGCGCCCTCCACGGGCGGCATATAGTTTTGGAGGTCCTCGTGACATCCCAAAGTGGGCCAAGAATGAGGTAAATCAGGGTTTAGTCTTCTATACCCCTGGCCTCGCGGCTGTACAGCCGCAACACATCACACGCCGGAATGAACTCCGGGAAAAACTGCTCACGCAGAAGCAGTTCACTGCTACCTCATATCGATAGCGCCTCGAGAAACAGGCACAGGGCAACGTTGTTGGGAACCTTCGCGATGTTCCCTTCGTTCTCCTGAAAGGAGAAGATTCCAAAGATGCAGAGCAGAAGTTCCGCGCTTGGGCGGAGGGGAGAAACGTCTCCCCGAGTTTTTAAAGCTGTACAACAGCTATTACGAACGTGACGTTCGGATAGAGAGGGCATTGCGCTTGGCGTTTGCCAGATCCAAAGACATGGGGCAATTAAGTGCCACTTATCGCATGCGCTATGCTAGCGCCCGTGCCCTCACTGCGGTGCCGGAGCACAGTGAGGGTTTCGCATCTGCCTCCGGAGAACTCCCAACTACTGGGAGTGAAGGGGCTTACCCCGCCCCTTTGGTCGTTAACTGACAGCGGGATTTTCCCGCTCGAAAGCGTCAACGACGTCACGGCAATCCTGCCGCAGATGAGTCTCGAACTCCCACGAACTCTGTGAATGTGTATAACCCTTCCACTTCACCAAATACTGGGTTTGACCCCGATGATGGCGTCGCACCATCAGACGCTCCACCCCGTCCTGCCGTACCTTACGACTAACCACCTTTTGCTTGTCTTGGCTTTCCGCCATGGCATCGTAGACGTGTCGTAAGACACTAAGGCGCGTCGATAAGAACTTATCGATGTGCTTTCGCACAGATACAGGGCTGAAATCAGGGAATCCTCCCCCCTCAAGCCCTGGACCACACACACGTGGCGTCAACGGAACCCTCGGATTCACTAATCCGTTCACGTAAAACGGGGTACACCCCGTAGATGCATGGACCGAATTGTTTATAGAAAATTCTTCCATAGGAAGCATCTCACCCTAACTCTTTGGAGAATCCGGATATAAACTCCGGAGAATATCCTCAACAACGCAATTAACGCGTTCCGTTTGACTGTCCGTCTGCGTGTGATCCGCAGTGGACATGAAGAGCTTGGTGCCCAGCACCTTAAACAACGCCCCCCAGAACTGTCCCGTAAAACGGGGATCCCGATCCGATACAACGGAATCGGGTAGACCATGCTGTCGAAATACACGGTCTAGGAGCACTTTTGCTGCTCCTTGTCCATCAATGGACTCTGGCACCGCCTCCAGGTGAGCCATCTTGTTCAAACGGTCTACAAAGACAAATATGCCGGTGTTCCCGGCCTTATCCTTCGGAAAACCGAAGCTAAAATCCATACTAATGGATTTCTAACACTCCGTCGGAACGGATAAGCTCGCCAAAGGCGCAGATGACTCTACAGAGGGTTTGACTCTCTGACACGATTCATAGGTGCGTATACATGCACCGACCCACTTATACATGTTGGGCCACCAATACAAATCGTTTAAAGCGCTGTAGGTCTTATCTCGGCCTAAATGACCCGCGGTAGGGGCGTCATGTGCCTCAAAGAGGACTCTATACTTCAGTTCCTCATCATGAGGAACGACCACCCGCGGAGTGTCCTCCGCGCTCGTGCTATAATATAGCAAACCGTCACAGTACCTGTAACGGTGTAAACGAGCTTTAGCTCGACTTGACAGGGTTGGCTCAGACGAGCCAAGCCCCTTTTCACCTAACGCGCGGATAAGCGCCGTACATTGTGGGTCTTTCTCATACGCCTGGCGTATGAGATCCACTACAGACGTGGTGACGAATGTCGCGTGAGCGAGCTCGTAATCCAGACGACGCGACAACGCTTCTGCAAGAACGTTCTGCTTGCCAGGTTTATACATAACCTCAAAGTTGTACTCCGCAAAGAAGGAGAGCCAACGAGCCATCCGTTGCGAGAGATGAGGCGACTTTGTCGCTGTCCGTAAGGACGCGTGGTCCGTATAAACCACCAACGACTTTGAGCCGAGTAGGTGAACCCTAAATTTGACAAGAGCATACTTCATTGCAAGTAGCTCCTTGTCATGAACGGGATAATTCCGTTCCGCAGCTTTAAGCTGCCTCGACTCAAACGCAATCACGCGTTACCTTCCTGCATCGTCTGCTTGTAACAAAGCACATCCGATTGCGTTTGGTTAGGGCTGACCGGTGCAAGCTACCGATCTGCCCCGGTGACCACGGCATAACGGCGTCGAAAGTCCGCGATGGGAGAGGTTGATCTCCAATCGATATTCCCTTCAATCGGTCCCAACGGCGCAGTCCAGATGTGCCAGGCTGGCAGGAAGGCGCCGATCCGCATGGTTCACGAGCCCATGCAGTTTTGTAACTCTGGGAACTGATCTCCTGATCAGTCCCCGATGCAGACTTCATCGGAGCAGGACCTCGACACCGATCGGACCGGGACTTAGATAACGCGCTGTGTGTGAACTCAGAATCTCCCGATCCGCTGTCCGAGTCCCCCCCCGGAGGAGACCTCTGTGTGCTGGGTACGAACAGCACGGGGGCGCGAGGGCGCATGAGATTTGGTGATGTTGGAAGTGCCGGCTGTGGCCTATCTTGGGCTTGAGAGATGCGCCGTCGTCTTGGATTTTATTTGGGGCACCGCCCGCTTCTCCTCGAATTCGGAGTCTCGAGCTATGCCCCGCGCCCTTGAGCCCCTCGACGCGTCCTTGCGTCTATGCTTGGAAGTTTTCGAAATCTTGGTCTGCCGAATTTTAGCCAATGGGTGACGTTGTTCCCGACCCTGGTGTAGGTCGACCAGAACGGCCGATGCAGACCGGTCCGCGCTAGAGCTAATAGCCGGACGCCGGTACAGCAAGTCGGTCAGCTGTTTATGGCACTGCTCTACGGCAGCCCAACGGCGGACTGACTCCTGGGTCCAGGTGTCCGATTGGCTCTGGAAAGACCAGACCTTATCGACCTGATCCTTTACCACGACCTGTAGCTCGCTGATCTGTCGCTCTAGGTCACCATGTTGGGTACGGAGTAGGGTCCGGTCGGACTGATCCTCCAAACTCTGCCGGTTGACCAGCGCGAGCTGTTCCCGGAGGTGTGACCAGTACGCTTCTAGGCGAGACAGATCATGCCGAGC